>LR738714.1:859310611-859325238 GCA_902687465.1 Secale cereale | reverse complement strand
AGATGCATACGGCCACTTTATTGATTATTCTCAGGACCTTACAAAGTATTACAACAATGAGTCTGAATCCATCATCTTGGCAACACATGTTGCTACTCCTATCCAAAATGATGAAGGGGTGCTAGCTGGGCCACTACCCAAACCACTCACCTAAGCCTAACATCAAAAGCCGGAAACCGAAACATATTCGGAAGCCCCAGCCGAGCCACATACCGGGTCTGGGGCACAATCCGGTCAGACGCACTCGTGTGTCGTCGCCGCCATCTTCCACAGGTCCGTCTTCAGATTATATTGAGGCTTCTACCTTGTCTGGCCACTCTACCATCGACGTCACCATGACGCCAGACAGCAACCTCCTCCTGCGCGAGTCCACCTCCGCGCATCGGGCGGCGACCCTCCGCAGCGCCATGCCGCCGATCTTCGCCGCCATCAATGAGTGAGATGAAGTACCACTCCACCACGGCATGTACAAGGTGAGGAAGGGCGAGGTCCCCATCGGAGACACGGCCGGAAGAGAAGCACCGCAGCCCCGAGACACTGCCCGGAGTTGCGACGCAATAGATCAGGCGGGCCGCCACCAGGAACCAGACAAGCACGCCATGCACACCCAGCATCCCCATGCCCAAGTCGGCGCCTTCAAGAAGGTGACGACGCTGTGGCGCCGCCGCCGCTTAGCCACCGAGGCTAGGGTTTCCACCCTGGCGCAGGGGAAGGGGAGAGGCAGGGGAGGTTTAGCCTCGGCGCCGCCACCAAGGAGGGAATTGCGTCCGGGACGCCATCGACGCCGTGACCGCCATCGGTGGCCAAGGGTTTCCCCCGGCCAAGCACCCTGCCGCCACCTCCGAACCAGCCACATCATCAGCAGGCGCGTGTACGCCGGAGATCCAGGCCGGCCGAAGGTCATGCATCACGAGCGGACCAGGATCGCCTCCGATCTGACGAGGGAAGCCCGGGGCCTCCCCGCGCCATGACCTGCGCCCACCGGGACATCGCTGCCCGCGCAGCCGAGGGGAACCGGCCTACCTCACCGACGAGCACTCCCCGCCGCCGGAGAAGTGCCATCCGCACCAGCGAGTTCGCCGCCTCAGATCCGGACCCTCACCACCGAAAGGGATCGGTCAGATTGGGGGGAGTGCTGGATCCCGCCAAGTCGCCCCGCCGCCACCATCCCGGGAGCCGGCGCCGGCTTCGCCGGTCGTTCCTCCGGTGGCGGCGAGGTGGGGAGGGAGGTCGGAAGGTTGTAGGCCGCCGGATCTTGGTTCCCACGTCGCCGCCAGGGAGGGCGACGCGGGGACCAAGAGGTTATACGGTAAGGTTATAGGCTAATCAAATAGACCCCTCTGATTTGTTGTTGGCGTGCTAATGAATAACTCTGACTATGCCGTCAGCCCGTGACCATTGCATGAGTTGTCGTGGAGCTACTGCATGGATGAGTGCCTACACTATTACGTGTCGAAAGGCCCGAGAGATGTCAGGCTGCATGCTGAAAGCCTGAAACGTGTTGCATGGTGCGAGCAACGTGGCGTGGCATGGCACATATCAAATTATCGAAGTAGCGAACTTGAATCAGACAAACATGTTGAGAGTGATTCGATGAAATTCTCATGTGTCCTCAAGAACGCTTTTCTTACTATAAGAGAATGTTCCGCTCGTTCCTTTGATAGAAAAAGGATTCGGCTATCTTGCTGCACCTTTGTTACAATTACTACTTGTGCTCGTTACAATTACCTTGCTATCAAATTATCTGTTACCGATAATTTCAGTGCTTGCAGAGAACACCTTACCAAAAATAGCTTGTCATTTCCTTCAGCTCCTCATTGGGTTCGATATTATTACTTATCGAAAGGACTATGATTGACGCCTTATACTTGTGGGTCATCAAGACTCTTCTGGTGCCGTTTCTGGGGAGTGAAGCGCCTTTGGTGAGTGAAATTTAGTAAGAAAAAATTATATTACGTGCTGAAATTCACTGACACTTGTTACTATGAAAAGTAATCATTTGAGGGGTTTGTTCGGGGTATCTTCACCTCGACCGGTAGCACAAAGAATATCGTGTCATCCTACTGCACCTACTGAAAATATTTATTATGAGATTCCTTCGGGTATGCTAGAGAAACTTGTTGGTAATCCTTATGCAGGAGATGAAAAGTACATCCTGATATGCCCTTAACCTATGTGGATGAAATTCGTGGATTGTTTAAGCTTGTAGGTACATCCGAGGATGGAGTTAAGAAGAAGGTTATTCCTTTATCATTGGAGGGAAATACGTTGACATGGTATAGTCTCTGTGATGATATTGGAACGTGGGGTTGAAACCGATTGAAATTGGAGAAAGAAGACGAGTACGTATTGAACTTCAAGGGTTCCATAAAGGCTCCTATACACAGACTACTTCACAGCGGAATTAACATTCCCTGAAAGTTTCTTCGACGTGGCTACCGAATGAGCATAAATTTGCTCTTGCGTATAGAGACTATCATGGAGAAGGCCGATGATAACTTCAAGTTGAGGAGTCACGGACAACTTTCTTTCACTCCTCTGCAGAAATGCATGATTGCTCTCAGTATGGTTGCTTATGGAAAAGACACACATGTAATTGATAGTAGAGAGAGAGCACGGTCCTGGCGACGTCGGTACAATTTGCCTGCACTGTGGTGAATGTGTTTGGAGCAGATTACCTGAGAAAGACAACCATGGAGGACACGAAAAAACGTGCATTGGAAGAACTGTCCAAAAGGTTTGCGTGACAATACCAAGTTCACGTCAAAAGAGGTCACCATCATACTTGAAGCAGTAGCATCGAAGGACTTATGGGTTTGGAAAGACTTGTAGGTTTGACATGCTTTCTTTGCACGCCAACTTCATGCACTTATATCAATGTGCTCCAACGTTCTCCATTGTTCAAGAGACGTTGATGTGGGGAAGCTCTGCCGCGCACGTACACCATCGACAGACACAACTACACCATGTGGTACTACCTTAACAAAGGTATCTATCCTCAGTGGGCGACATTCGTGAAGATCATATCTGATCTCCGATGCAACAAATAAATCCGCTTTTCAACAATGCAAGAGTTGGCTAAGAAGGATGTGGAGACGGCATTTAGAGTGCTCCAAGGTCGTTGGAGTATTGTTCATAGAGCTGCAATGATTTGGGAAGTGGAGACATCTTGGGAGCTCATGACATGTTGTGTAATCTTGCTAAACATAATTGTTGAGGATGAGGATGAAGGGGTTTTTGAGAAATCCGGAACTCATGTTCGCCTCCCTGAACAAGAGGCAGGGAGCATTGCGAACTTTCTGAAGATGCATCGACAACTGCGAGATTAACAGGTGCATATGCAACTTCTAAATGATCATGTAAAGCATATGCCGGCCCACACAGTAGCACACCGAGTTCGTTATTATGCACCATGAGCAATAATTATGTTTGAACTATGTATTCTTAAGTACGAACAATTTGAATTTGTGTGCACTAAACTATGATTGGTCAAGACTAACGTGCATGTTTTTTTTCTTCAGAAAAGATCAACATGCATGTGTTTACATGTATTTGATGTTTTGAAAACAGAAATTGTGGTTACAAAAGAAAATATTTGAGACCCGCTCGATCACTGCCCACCGGTGCATCCGTGGAAGTATAAGGAACCGGATTAGCCAGTTACAGTTGTAGATGCTCATAGCGGTCATAGCCCGGTCTCTCCGAACACCAAGCCTGAAAGTAGACGTATTGTCAAAAAAAAAAAAAAACTACAAGTATACTTTGGTGCCTTCTACACCGCATGACTTCCTTTGCATCCATTTGAACTTTCGTTCAAATTATATTACTTCCTTATAATAGACAACAAAGTAGCACACCGAGTTCGTTATTGGGCCATGAGCAACGCAATGCTTGAGTATCCTAGGACCGAATCTCACTTGTGGCTTCTACACCGCATGACTTCCTTTCCATCCATTTGAACTTTGCTCAAATTAATAAAGTGTGGGGATCTCTAAAAAAATAACGTATCCCAACATTTTTTCCTGGCTTATTTCGGTTCAAAGGCTCGATTTTATTCACCGGCCGGTTTGATCGGTTTTCTCTGTCTAATCGCGGAATGATTATCTAAAAAAAATACCCGCCTAGGCCGTTGGTTCTGATTTTCTCCAATCTGACCGCCGGTCATGTCTTTTTTTTAGCATCAGTACAGACACAAGCGCTCATATACACGCGCATACACTCACCCATATGAACGCACACACGCACACCCTACCCTTATGAGCACCTCCGGGAGACTGAGTCGGCATATCATCTTGAGATTTACAAAGTCACCGTAGTCCGTAGGCACCTCGTCGTCGACGTGAACGTCTCCTCCCAAAACTCATCGCCGGAAATCCTGAAATAAATCCAGGAATAATGCGAACACCAGGATTTGAACTCTGATGGGTTGAGGATACCACTGTCCACCTAACCATCTCAACCACAGGTTGGTTCACGTCATGTCTTTTTTTTAAAACGATGCATAGGAGCCCGTGCTTTCCTTTTTTTTTTTTGGGCCCGTTTTCTCCTTCTTTGGATTTTTTCGTGCCCCTCTGGTTTGTTGTTGGCGTGCTACTGAATAACTCTGACGACTGTGCCGTCAGCCCGTGACCACTCTTGCATGGGTTGTCGTGGAGCTCCTGCATGGATGAGTGGATAGAAAATGGCATACACCTACACCAGTACGTGTCGAAAGGCCCATGACTTGTCAGGCTGCATGCTGAAAGTCTGAAACGTGTTGCATGGTGGTGAGAAACGTGGCGTGGCGTAGGCTGCATCCCTTTCTATAAGTGGCGGCGATCAAAGCCTCTCTGCTCGGTCCTTTGAGCGCTTGCTACTAGCTAGTTGTACACCCCACCGTGCTTGTCTGTTCTTCATGCATGCGTATTGAGAGGCCTGAAATCCACAATTGATTCGCCGTATGATCATCTGGCGAGGGACATACACTGTATAAGTCAATCGCGGCGCGCCGTGCGGTTTGTACAGTTTATGTCCCCGACAGAGGACCTACGGCGGCTCTGCGACTCCGGGCAAATCGGTCGGCACTCTCGATCTGCACAGACAAGATTGAGATCGAGCACAACAACACACCCACGCTGCCTCCGCCCCGTATTCCGCTTCAGACGTCGAAGATCCTCGCCACGCAGTGGGAGCTCCATCATCCGGGGAAACTCCAATCTCCCTCGTCCGCCGCTGGTCCACGCCGTCCGCTCTCGCCTTCTCTGTCCAGACTCGGTCGTCCCTGACGCCGATTTCCCTCAGGTGAGCACCGGCTACTTCCCAGTTTATTTTATGTGTGGATGCAAGAAGCACCCACACCAACACCACATGATGTTTGATTAAGCCGGTGATATGCACATTTTTGCAATGGCTTCCCTTTTTCTTAATATAAAAAGGTCCATGCCATATTGTAGTAGTGCATATAGTATCGAAACAGAGAAGTTATACGTATTTTGCTTTGGCTCGCGATCGTTTGTGAAGAAGTGATCAGGGTTAAATTGCACGATTTCTCAGTTTATGTGTTTCGCTGAATCCCTTTTTTACTTGTACAGTGAGGTGACATTTAGTCCAGCATCTGCAAATGCTTCTAGGCAGCAGAAACATTTCAAACCAGAAGACCTTATTGTTGGTTGATCTGACGGCTGAAAAACAGGGCCAGATAGATCAGTTAGTCAACAGAAAAAAAAAACAAATGGATAACCTTAAGAGGAAAGGGTCCACATACCAACGTACGTGAACTCTCGATCAACTTATGCGCCCTGATCGGGGGCGCCCAAAAACCAACTCAGGTTTTGGGTCCCCTGTCGCCAGCGCTATATAAAAGGGTACGGGAGCGAGTTGGCAACCTACGCGATCTCAATTCTCGTACGGTCTACTCTCCTCTCGATATCTCACCCCATCCGATCAGGGGGAGTGCTGCAGCGACGGGAAGACCTAAGCCAGCCGCCGCAGCTGTCCACGGGCAGTGCCGGTGGCGTCCTGAAGGGATCAGGACGTTGACGAGATCATCTGCTACCTCTACATCACCCCTGCATCACGCCTGCATCGAGCAGGCGATCATGACCACTCCAGTGACAAGTACAGGAACCCTAAACCCCTCTCTGTTCATGGTCATTAGGTGATCTAGATGCAATCTGATTTTGTTAATGGCATCCATATATGCATAATTATTCCTAACAATGGTATCAGTCGCCTATTAAGATTGCCTTAGATCCCTTAATATTGATCAGTAGATCCCTATCATGTTTTAGATTAATGTCAGTTTAGGGTTCATGATCTAGATTCAAAGTTTTTAGCCCCTGGTTAGCCCAATTTTGTATGCTACTGCAATTGATGCCCTCTGCAAATTATTATGTTTTAATTCTATCCAGCTACGAATCAGTACTACCCCTATGTTCATCAATTTTAACTCATCTAAGTTCAGATCTAATGCTCACTTTCATGTTAAGATGATTAAATTGATCATGATTTAGTACTGTTTTCCGTATGCATCAGAAATTGTTATAGGCAGAGGGATACAAGAAGTCAACAGTAGCATCCCCTCATGTTGTTCAACCCTAGGAAAAATCCCCAATTTTCGGTAGAACCCTAATTCTTCAATTAAGCACTGATGAAAACCATTTTGGGGAGAATGAGAAGAACAACTCACCCTATTGATGCGCCGCGTACTCGCCTCCACCCTTCGGGGCCCGCGCAGCGCCCACCGTTGCGCGAGGGCGAAGACGCCGCGACGCCGCCGTCCTCGGGACGATGCGTGGAACGAAATGGCGCAGCCGCCGCTGCCGCTCTAATGGACGCGCCCTTGATTCGGCCGACGTCGAGCACGTCGCCGTCGCTCCTCATGCCGCGGTGGACGGCGTCCCTCCACCCTCCTTGATGCGCCATGTAGTCGGACGCCGGGGCCACGCTCGACGGAGGAGCGCGCGGGATTCATCCTGCTGCACGCTCCTCCGGCGAGCGCAGCCGCCGCGCAGCCATGGCCAGCGCGCCTCGAGCCGCCGTCGAACGCCAGAGAGCGTGAAATGCGGAGGGGTCGGGGAGAAATGGGCTAGGGTTAGGGTCGGGCACCGTTTTGTTCCGATCGGGAGAAAATGCAGGCCGTCCGATTCGATCGGACTGCTCGCAGCGACGCTCGGCTCCCAGCCGGGCCGTCGGGATGTTAACGGGCCGATTCTGGTCATGGGTTACGGCCCAGGTTGTCTTAGCCCAGCGTGCATTTTTTTTTCTAACGGGTTTAGCTGCTGTTTTCGGCACATAAAAAAAAAACTTGCTGCTGGGCTGGGCCCTTTTACGTGTAGCCGTGGGGATTTTGGGCCAAAAAATCATGGTTGCGTTTTTCTGTGTTTTCCAGTGCACTGTAAGTTAATATATTTTATGTTTTGCACTGTTTTTAAAACAGAAAATGCCAATAAGTGAACACATTATTATTCTGGATAAAATTGAACCAACGAGATATTTTGTTCAGGTCTTTTATTATGTGCTTTGCATGTTAAATTTTTTAGACATCAAAATTAATATACATATTTTTTTTTATGTTGATGTCTAAATTAAGAATAAGATGACTCTGATTTTAATTCGGACCAACGTTGTTTTATCATTACGAGTCATCAATTATGATATTTTAATTCCATGTTTTTTCTGCCCAACGGTGTATTGACGTGGAGTTAAAATTAAAAAACATGGCATGTCTATTTTATTTTGCCAACGTGAAATTTCATATTCATGTCAATTACTCATAAATTTTTTCATGTCCATTACAGCTTCCGCTGCGTTCACTGTCGAACCATTGACAGGTAGTAACTTCCCTCGTTGGAAGAACTCGATGGAATTATGCCTAGCCGTCCATCAATTTGATTATGCTTTACGGGAGGATAAACCCGAAAAGGGCTGACAATTTTACATGGAGCCTGGTTGCAGTCTATGGGGCTGCCCAAGAGGAGCATAAACCTGCTTTCCTCCGTGAACTTGTGAACCTGGCTAAGGATAACCCGCACCCAATGCTTATTGGAGGGGATTTTAATATCCTTAGGTACCAGGAAGAAAAAAATAATGACCGATTCGACACTCATTGGCCTTTCCTATTCAATGCTGTGATTGATAGTTTGGATCTTCGGGAGGCCTGTATGTCGGGGCGACAGTTCACTTGGGCTAATAACCGTTCTGTGCCTACGTATGAGAAGCTCGATAGGGTACTCATGGATACCGAATGGGAGCTTAAATATCCTATGGTAACCGTGCGAGCCCTAGAGAGAATCGAGGCATTATCGGATCATGCGCCAATCATTCTTGATTCTAATTCTACGAGCCGTTATGTCCGTCGCCCTTTCAAATTTGAATTGGGATGGCTGCATCGGGAAGGTTTCGTAGACATAGTCAAGAACGTTTGGGAGAGGCCCGCCATTGGTCGTACACCGATTCAGAGATGGAATTATAAAATAAGGGCCATGAGGCGACACCTCTCTGGATGGGCAAAACACACCAATGGATTATACAAAAAAGAAAAGCAGCGCCTCTGTACCATCATTGATGACCTCGACAAAATTGCAGAGACCCGCACCTTATCTAAACAAGAGATTGAATTGAAAAATCAATCTAATGAGAAGGTTGCTCGTCTTTTGCGTGAAGAGGAGATCAAATACTACCAGAGGTCCAAAGCTGACTTCATCCTAATGGGAGATAGTAATACAAGATACTTTCAATTAGTCGCCAATGGTCGACATAGGAAGAAATGTATTCATAGTCTCCAACAGGATGAGGGGCGGATCGAAGGTCAGGAGGAGCTCAAAAAATATATCACCAAATACTACAAATCTCTGTTTGGGGCGCCAGATGAAGGGAATATCACCCTTGACGAGACCCAAACAGATGATATTCCACAAGTCACGGCGGAAGAAAATGATATCCTCACGGCACCTTTCTCAGAAGAGGAGGTGAGGGCGGCGGTGTTCCAAATGGAACACAACAAAGCTCCAGGCCCTGATGGTTTCCCTGCAAAATTCTATCAGAATTTCTGGGATATTATCAAGGCCGATCTTATGGAGTTGTTCATTTGTCTTCATGCCGATCGACTTGACCTATTCAAGCTAAATTTTGGCGAGATTGTCTTGTTGCCGAAGATTAAGGAGGCCGAACGGATCCAGCAGTTCAGACCCATATGCCTCCTTAATGTCAACTTCAAGATTTTCACCAAAGTGGCTACGAATAGGTTAAACTCGATAGCTGACCACATTGTTCGGCCATCTCAAACGGCCTTCATGCAAGGAAGGAATATACTAGATAGTGTAGTAATCTTGCATGAGACCGTCCATGAGATGCACCGAAAAAACATGAGTGGAGTGGTATTCAAGATTGACTTTGAAAAAGCCTATGACAAGGTCAAGTGGTCTTTCCTCCAACAGGCCCTAAGGATGAAAGGTTTCTCCGATAAATGGCGTCAGTGGATCCAAAATTTTGTAACTTGAGGTAGTGTGGCCATAAAAGTCAATGATGATGTAGGCCATTACTTTCAAACAAAAAAAGGACTACGACAGGGTGACTCCATGTCCCCAATGTTATTTAACATTGTTGCTGACATGTTGGCTATTCTGATTGAGCGCGCCAAGCAGGACGGTCAGATTGCAGGAGTGGTGCCACACCTTGTGGATGGTGGCCTCTCTATTTTGCAATATGCCGATGACACAATTCTTTTTATGGAACATGACCTGGACAAGGCTCGAAACCTGAAACTTCTGCTTTCAGCGTTTGAGCAAATGTCGGGTCTCAAAATTAACTTCCATAAAAGCGAATTGTTCTGCTTTGGAGAAGCCGTTGAGGCGGCCGCCGATTATGCTGACCTCTTTGGTTGTGCACATGGCCAATTCCCGATTAAATATCTGGGAATACCGGTTCATTATCGGCGTCTCACCATTGCGGAGTGGAAGCATGTGGAGGAGCGTCTAGAGAAACGGCTGAGCAGTTGGAAAGGAAAGCTGCTCTCAGTTGGAGGACGGCTGGTTTTGATTAACTCCGTCCTCACAAATATGGTTCTCTATATGCTTTCTTTCTTCCAACTCCCAAAAGGGGTCCTGCAAAGATTGGACTATTTTAGATCCAGATTCTTTTGGCAAGGAGACGGTGAAAAGAAAAAATATAGGCTGGCCAAATGGAGCGTGGTTTGTAGGCCGAAAGACCAAGGTGGCCTTGGAATTCATGACCTGCAGGTCAAGAATGAGGCCCTGCTCAGTAAATGGTTGTTCAAACTTCTTACTGAGGATGGTGTTTGGCAAACCATGTTGCGCAACAAGTATCTAGGCCAAAAGGCGGTGTCTCAGGCATATTGGAAACCTGGTGACTCCCACTTCTGGGCTGGCCTAATGGCGGCAAAGAAACATCTCTTTCGCTTTGGGTCTTTCGCGATAAAGGACGGGTCGGAGATTCGTTTCTGGGAAGACATTTGGCTAGGCAATGCCAGTCTCAGAGAAGAATATCCAGCCTTATATAACATTGCTCGCGATAAGAATAAAACTATTGCGCACGTGCTCAGTTCATCCCCGCCGAATATTTCATTCAGGCGGGATTTGATTGGCCCCCGACTTGTGTCATGGCATAATCTTTTATCCCGACTGGATTCGATTAACCTGACGCAAGGCCGGGATGTGTTTCGCTGGAACCTTACTACATCAGGGTCTTTCACAGTAGACTCTATGTACCGTGCGCTCATGCACTCTGAGGTACCAGTGAGTAATAACAAGAAAATATGGAGGTCCAAGATTCCACTAAAAGTGAAAATCTTCATGTGGTATCTTCGTAGGGGAGTTGTGTTAACGAAAGACAACCTCGCACGGCGTAACTGGCCAGGAAGTAAGAAGTGTTGTTTTTGTACTCATGACGAGACAATCAAGCATCTCTTTTTCCAATGCAAGTTTGCACGTTCTACGTGGTCAGTCATCCAAATAGCGTCCAATTTGTATCCGCCAACAAGTGCTGCCAATATTTTTGGTCATTGGTTGGATGGTATTCCAAATAGGTTCAAAACGCTAATAAGGGTGGGAGCGTATGCCTTAATTTGGTCGCTTTGGCTATGTAGAAACGATTTGGTTTTTAATGACAGAAAAGCTTCTTCTCTACAGGTTATTTTCCGGTGTACACACTTGCTACGTACGTGGTCTATGCTACAACGACCAGAGTACCAACCGCTATTCAAGGCGGTGTGTACCCGATTAGAGCAGGTGGCTACGGAGGTTTTTTCCCAACATGGATGGCAGCATAACCTACGGATTGACCCACCACCTCCTTCGACATAGGCATAGTGTCGGTCTATAGAACTCTACTGGTGCCGATTTGTCGATTTTTATTTTATGATTTTTTTTTTGTCAGACTTTTAGATTTGGCTATGTGCATCTTAGTTATGCAGAGGCCGGGTGTTACTCATAATGCTTTTGTATCCACTTGATGCTACATTTGAGTTAATAAAATCGCCCTTTATCGAAAAAAAATACTCTATCTATCTATCCACCGTCCCTACCTATGGTTTTACCTGCCAGCAATGTCACACAAGATGGTTAACCATTCATCTTCTTTCAGGGCTTCACTGCCGTGACCGACATCGCCGGAGGGTTCTCGACATGGAGGGAGAACGGACTACCAGTCAATGGCCGGCTTCTCTGAATGTTGCTGAAACATAATAATCCGTCTTAGTCTGCTCTGCTCCAAGGTTATATATATGTAACCACTGTGGTCGTCTTTATTCTCGGATTCAAGATACCACAGCGCAACAGAGTGCACTGAATAATTTATGTACAGTAGCTTTTCTTAAGTGGGAATAATTAATGTAGCTTGACGTGATCCATGTGATGTTTGTGCGGAACCCCCCCCCCAAAAAAAGAAACAATGTTACAATTTAAAGTCTCCACCTCCTGTAAACTGCCCCTTTTCCTTTTTTTAAGGGTAACTGCCCCTTTTCCAGGATAACAGAACACGTAAGCCCAACGGTTTTTACAGAAGTTGAATTATAGATGGGCTTCAGCCCATATAAGACGGTTAATCTTTAAGATCCATGTTGGTGTATGAGAAGTGGTGGAAACTTCAGTACCATACTAGTAAATCAGCCTCTGCGATGCAACTTCAGTACGATACTAATAAATATGACCACATTTTGCTGCATCATTGATATACACTCGCACTCTCATTTTCAAGAAATCGTGAACAATTGTGGAAAATGAACATTTTTTTAACTCATGAACATTTCTACAGATTTTTGAACATTTTTCTAAAACCATGACAAATTTTCGAATTTTCAAACATTTTCCTAAAATTGTGACCATTTTTTAAAATTATTAACATTTTCCCGAAGAGGAAAATATTTCTAGAATAGACGAACCTTTTTTGGAAATTGGTGGAACAATTTTTAAAATTCACACACTTTTTCGAACATTTTTTGTAACAGATGATAAATTTTATAATCAGTGAAATTTTTATGGATCAATAAATCATTTTGTAAGCCACAATAGTTTTTCGAATTTTAGGATATTTTTCGATTCATGAACATTTTTAATACACAAAATTATTAAAAAAACATGAACGTTTTTCAATTTCCCGAACATTGGTTTGCAAGATGGTGTTTGAATATGCGAACAATTTTTAAATCCACAAATATTTATGAATCATTAAAAATAATTATTTCAAAATTATCGTATTTATTTCCAAAACTTTTTTAAAGTATCAAATTATTTAAAGTCGATAAAAACAAAGATAGAAAATAAAAAATAAAAAATACAATTTAGAAAATAGGCCATCCAAACATGAGCCGGCCCAAAGAGCCGCACTATGTATTCTCCCAGCGCGCAGAGCGTAGTATAGAAGTTCCTACTGCATGGGCCGGCACAGGTGGGGATTCCCCTGTGTGAAACGTTTTATTATCACTTACATGTGGCATTGGTGTATAATATTTTGCAACTTTGAGGGCAATTTGGATGTAGAACTGCCATAAGCAATAGGTCTTTTATTATTTGGTTTAGATTTGCTAATGTAATAAGAGTTTGACTTCTTTATAAGGCCGGCTTTATCATATCTCGTTGAGAGCTTGGGAAGAAGAGTTGTACATGCATGCACCTTCTCCGTCACCAGCCCCATCCTGTCTCGGAAATGAGCCGAGCTCACACATATGCATTTTATTTTAGCACGGACTAATTAATGAGTCACTAACAGAAGTGCTAATATCCTCTCACTGTGCCACCCCGACGACCGTGTACACAGTTGGTCGGAAGAGCAGGCTTCTCCGGAACCCCGTCCTTCGAGATCCTACCAGGGTGAAGAGCCATAGTATTTTCTGGGTAATATCTCGTTGTGACTGCTCCTGATCCATCCTCTAACCTCTATCCATCCGTCTCACCTTCAACTACTTTCCCTCCATCGACTCCATGGCCGACGACGAAGTCGCCACGAAGTAGGCCGTGGACACCACCGAGGCTGCTGCTAATGCCGCCGCGTCGGTCTGGCCAATCGGAGGGTATGATTCGTGCATCCCCTATTTGCTCCTTCATGTGCTAGACGTATATGTTTTGTTCATAGATGTTCGGTTATATTTACTAACGTGCTCGTATGCTTAAGTATCGGTATGAGTTGCATATTATGATGGCCATATTTATTATCTACTCGTGAATTAGATTAGTAGAAAACATGCTAAAAGTTTTAGCACAAGATAATTTAGTACATTTACTCTGTTTAATCTAGATAATTAAGACTTACGTGTGACTAGTTATTTTAAGAAAGTGATGTTAACAAAGTAAAACCATGAAAATTTAATAGTGACAATAGGCACAATGCGTTGTGTCACCATTATGGATAGTATAATCGTACCTAATCCCTGCCTTCACAACGATTCGAGTTTTCGATCGTCTGTTTTATTTATCTGGGAGTTCCTTGCCGTCTGATCTTGTGTGGTAATTAATATGTCTCACATTGTGCGAAATTTAGGCCGACTGTCCTGTAGGATGTTGGTTCAGAGGCCGAAACAAAGGCCTGCGGTGCACTGGGCATTGGCCAGCTCATTATATCTCCTGGGCTTCAATGGATCGGAGCGACTGCCTCTAGCTGCCGACGCTAGGAGTTGCTAACAAGGAAAATAAATGCCCACGTGAGCCACACAGGGGAGTCCCCGGTTTCATCAATGCGCACAGAAGCGACCGCGTACATAGGGAAACGTTTGGGAACAGACGACCGGCCGAGGGCTCGGCCGGTCTCCTCCCTCACGCGTGTCCAGTACGGGGCCAGGAGCCTTATCTCCTTCTCCACTTCCCTTTTCTTTTATCCACAAACATAATGCGTCTTCATCCTCTATCCAATCCCCTCCTTTTCCCTTCCCTTCCTCCATTCCATCTCCAGCGAGAGCTCTCCACCACACCATCTCCTCTAGCCATGCCGCCAGGGGAGGTCGTCGGCGTCGAAGGCGGCCGGGCTTGTGTGCTGCAACCAGCCACGACGGGCAGCCGTGCGGCCATGGCAACAACCTGGCCATGCACCGCCCACGCGCCCGCTGTCCTCCGGTGTTGTGCCGCACACTCCGACGAGCCTAAGCTACGAGCGGCGCCGGTCAACGGAGAAGATGTGAAGCTAGGACCGCACACTCCGAC
>LR738714.1:859102172-859282942 GCA_902687465.1 Secale cereale | reverse complement strand
CGTTCCTCCGGTGGCGGCGAGGTGGGGAGGGAGGTCGGAAGGTTGTAGGCCGCCGGATCTTGGTTCCCACGTCGCCGCCAGGGAGGGCGACGCGGGGACCAAGAGGTTATACGGTAAGGTTATAGGCTAATCAAATAGACCCCTCTGATTTGTTGTTGGCGTGCTAATGAATAACTCTGACTATGCCGTCAGCCCGTGACCATTGCATGAGTTGTCGTGGAGCTACTGCATGGATGAGTGCCTACACTATTACGTGTCGAAAGGCCCGAGAGATGTCAGGCTGCATGCTGAAAGCCTGAAACGTGTTGCATGGTGCGAGCAACGTGGCGTGGCATGGCACATATCAAATTATCGAAGTAGCGAACTTGAATCAGACAAACATGTTGAGAGTGATTCGATGAAATTCTCATGTGTCCTCAAGAACGCTTTTCTTACTATAAGAGAATGTTCCGCTCGTTCCTTTGATAGAAAAAGGATTCGGCTATCTTGCTGCACCTTTGTTACAATTACTACTTGTGCTCGTTACAATTACCTTGCTATCAAATTATCTGTTACCGATAATTTCAGTGCTTGCAGAGAACACCTTACCAAAAATAGCTTGTCATTTCCTTCAGCTCCTCATTGGGTTCGATATTATTACTTATCGAAAGGACTATGATTGACGCCTTATACTTGTGGGTCATCAAGACTCTTCTGGTGCCGTTTCTGGGGAGTGAAGCGCCTTTGGTGAGTGAAATTTAGTAAGAAAAAATTATATTACGTGCTGAAATTCACTGACACTTGTTACTATGAAAAGTAATCATTTGAGGGGTTTGTTCGGGGTATCTTCACCTCGACCGGTAGCACAAAGAATATCGTGTCATCCTACTGCACCTACTGAAAATATTTATTATGAGATTCCTTCGGGTATGCTAGAGAAACTTGTTGGTAATCCTTATGCAGGAGATGAAAAGTACATCCTGATATGCCCTTAACCTATGTGGATGAAATTCGTGGATTGTTTAAGCTTGTAGGTACATCCGAGGATGGAGTTAAGAAGAAGGTTATTCCTTTATCATTGGAGGGAAATACGTTGACATGGTATAGTCTCTGTGATGATATTGGAACGTGGGGTTGAAACCGATTGAAATTGGAGAAAGAAGACGAGTACGTATTGAACTTCAAGGGTTCCATAAAGGCTCCTATACACAGACTACTTCACAGCGGAATTAACATTCCCTGAAAGTTTCTTCGACGTGGCTACCGAATGAGCATAAATTTGCTCTTGCGTATAGAGACTATCATGGAGAAGGACGATGATAACTTCAAGTTGAGGAGTCACGGACAACTTTCTTTCACTCCTCTGCAGAAATGCATGATTGCTCTCAGTATGGTTGCTTATGGAAAAGACACACATGTAATTGATAGTAGAGAGAGAGCACGGTCCTGGCGACGTCGGTACAATTTGCCTGCACTGTGGTGAATGTGTTTGGAGCAGATTACCTGAGAAAGACAACCATGGAGGACACGAAAAAACGTGCATTGGAAGAACTGTCCAAAAGGTTTGCGTGACAATACCAAGTTCACGTCAAAAGAGGTCACCATCATACTTGAAGCAGTAGCATCGAAGGACTTATGGGTTTGGAAAGACTTGTAGGTTTGACATGCTTTCTTTGCACGCCAACTTCATGCACTTATATCAATGTGCTCCAACGTTCTCCATTGTTCAAGAGACGTTGATGTGGGGAAGCTCTGCCGCGCACGTACACCATCGACAGACACAACTACACCATGTGGTACTACCTTAACAAAGGTATCTATCCTCAGTGGGCGACATTCGTGAAGATCATATCTGATCTCCGATGCAACAAATAAATCCGCTTTTCAACAATGCAAGAGTTGGCTAAGAAGGATGTGGAGACGGCATTTAGAGTGCTCCAAGGTCGTTGGAGTATTGTTCATAGAGCTGCAATGATTTGGGAAGTGGAGACATCTTGGGAGCTCATGACATGTTGTGTAATCTTGCTAAACATAATTGTTGAGGATGAGGATGAAGGGGTTTTTGAGAAATCCGGAACTCATGTTCGCCTCCCTGAACAAGAGGCAGGGAGCATTGCGAACTTTCTGAAGATGCATCGACAACTGCGAGATTAACAGGTGCATATGCAACTTCTAAATGATCATGTAAAGCATATGCCGGCCCACACAGTAGCACACCGAGTTCGTTATTATGCACCATGAGCAATAATTATGTTTGAACTATGTATTCTTAAGTACGAACAATTTGAATTTGTGTGCACTAAACTATGATTGGTCAAGACTAACGTGCATGTTTTTTTTCTTCAGAAAAGATCAACATGCATGTGTTTACATGTATTTGATGTTTTGAAAACAGAAATTGTGGTTACAAAAGAAAATATTTGAGACCCGCTCGATCACTGCCCACCGGTGCATCCGTGGAAGTATAAGGAACCGGATTAGCCAGTTACAGTTGTAGATGCTCATAGCGGTCATAGCCCGGTCTCTCCGAACACCAAGCCTGAAAGTAGACGTATTGTCAAAAAAAAAAAAAAACTACAAGTATACTTTGGTGCCTTCTACACCGCATGACTTCCTTTGCATCCATTTGAACTTTCGTTCAAATTATATTACTTCCTTATAATAGACAACAAAGTAGCACACCGAGTTCGTTATTGGGCCATGAGCAACGCAATGCTTGAGTATCCTAGGACCGAATCTCACTTGTGGCTTCTACACCGCATGACTTCCTTTCCATCCATTTGAACTTTGCTCAAATTAATAAAGTGTGGGGATCTCTAAAAAAATAACGTATCCCAACATTTTTTCCTGGCTTATTTCGGTTCAAAGGCTCGATTTTATTCACCGGCCGGTTTGATCGGTTTTCTCTGTCTAATCGCGGAATGATTATCTAAAAAAAATACCCGCCTAGGCCGTTGGTTCTGATTTTCTCCAATCTGACCGCCGGTCATGTCTTTTTTTTAGCATCAGTACAGACACAAGCGCTCATATACACGCGCATACACTCACCCATATGAACGCACACACGCACACCCTACCCTTATGAGCACCTCCGGGAGACTGAGTCGGCATATCATCTTGAGATTTACAAAGTCACCGTAGTCCGTAGGCACCTCGTCGTCGACGTGAACGTCTCCTCCCAAAACTCATCGCCGGAAATCCTGAAATAAATCCAGGAATAATGCGAACGCCAGGATTTGAACTCTGATGGGTTGAGGATACCACTGTCTACCTAACCATCTCAACCACAGGTTGGTTCACGTCATGTCTTTTTTTTAAACGATGCATAGGAGCCCGTGCTTTTTTTTTTTTTGGGGCCCGTTTTCTCCTTCTTTGGATTTTTTCGTGCCCCTCTCGTTTGTTGTTGGCGTGCTAATGAATAACTCTGACTGTGCCGTCAGCCCGTGACCATTGCATGGGTTGTCGTGGAGCTCCTGCATGGATGAGTGGATAGAAAATGGCATACACCTACACCAGTACGTGTCGAAAGGCCCATGACTTGTCAGGCTGCATGCTGAAAGTCTGAAACGTGTTGCATGGTGGTGAGAAACGTGGCGTGGCGTAGGCTGCATCCCTTTCTATAAGTGGCGGCGATCAAGGCCGCTCTGTTCGGTCCTTTGAGCGCTTGCTACTAGCTAGTTGTACACCCGACTTTGCTTGTTTGTTCATGCGTATTGAGAGGCCTGAAATCAACAATTGATTCGCCGTATGATCATCTGGCGAGGGACATACACTGTATAAGTCAATCGCGGCGCGCCGTGCGGTTTGTACAGTTTATGTCCCCGGCAGAGGATCTACGGCGGCTCTGCGACTCCGGGCAAATCGGTCGGCACTCTCCATCTGCACAGGTACAACTGAGAACAAATCCAGACCAGATCGAGATCGAGATCGAGCACAGCAACACACCCACGCTGCCTCAGCCCCGTATTCCGCTCCCGACGTCGAAGATCCTCGCCACGCCGTCGGAGCTCCATCATCCGGGGCAATTCCAATCTCCCTCGTCCGCCGCTGGTCCACGGCGTCCGCTCTCGCCTTCTCTGTCCAGACTCGGTCGTCCCTGACGCCGATTTCCCTCAGGTGAGCACCTGCTACTTCCCAGTTTATTTTATGTGTGGATGCAAGAAGCACCCACACCAACACCACATGATGTTTGATTAAGCCGGTGATATGCACATTTTTGCAATGGCTTCCCTTTTTCTTAATATAAAAAGGTCCATGCCATATTGTAGTAGTGCATATAGTATCGAAACAGAGAAGTTATACGTATTTTGCTTTGGCTCGCGATCGTTTGTGAAGAAGTGATTAGGGTTAAATTGCACGATTTCTCAGTTTATGTGTTTCCCTGAATCCCTTTTTTACTTGTACAGTGTAGTGTCCAGCATCTGCAAATGCTTCTAGGCAGCAGAAACATTTCAAACCAGAAGACCTTACATGAAGTTTTGTCTGTGAGTGAAGACGCTACATATGACGAGATTCGTGCAGCATACAAGTCTGCTGCTTTAAACATGCATCCTCGCAAAGCACTGGTGACTCTAGAGTCGTTGATGTCTGGCAATGAGTAGCATGTCTGTTTTTTAAAAGGAGGTTAAAACCCTCTCTTCATCAATCGATGCATACGTCCATCGTTATTTATTATTTAACATGGTTCTAACAAGAATATACATCAAGCCACCCGTAGCCATCAGTATCGAAAATCGATGTCTTCGCCGATCCATCCACGTAACATATCGAAACGAATAGCCGGTGCAGTAGACCTAAAGCGTACGCCACATGCACACATTTTAGAAGCCATCATCATCATCGAACCACTGGCCCATCTTCAGAAGAGAGAGATCCGCATCATCCTTGCCAGTCCGTCCATCCGTCGATGCTACAGCGGCGTCCAATGACGCCACAGCCCTGCACTAGTCCATCCAGACGTGGAGATTTTGAAGGATCTGTCATGCGTAGCATCTGCCGACCAGGCATGACACAACGTAGCACCTGTCGGCTACGCATGACTTGACATCTCCACCGAAGCTCCGTGCAAGACGAAGCCGCTCCACCTCCTGCCTCTATCTTCCAGCGTTGCTTCACCAATGATGATCCCATGAGAGAAACGATACCGCAGTACCTTTTTTCGATTTGGAAGACCAGACTCTAGGGTTTCCCCAAGAGCAGCACGAGTGGGTCAACAAAAGTTACACGACGATGCCTTCATCAAAGTAATGGCGCAGAATGCCGCCATCGTCTGCCATCGGCTCGGTTTTCACCGGCATCTCTGTCTCCTCGACTCGCAGCCGGGACTAGATGACGGATCTCGAGGTCTGGCCATCTTGCCTCAGGCAATCACCTCCGGTGAAGGAGACCACCACCGCCGGCTGCATCGGCCAGATGGGATCTGACCAAAGACGCCGCCGAACAGTCCATGATGCCCACCATGCCGTCGCCGCCAATCCGACGCCCGATGACGCGCTGCCGCCGACTGCAGCCACCGCCCTTCGCAGTACAGTGACGCGTCGCAACTGCAGCCGCCGCCGCCAGAGGCAGGGCCGGCCACCACGCCGCTGCCTGCCGCAACCATCACCGCCACGACACATAGATTGGATCGGCCGCACCACCACAAATTTAGGGGCACCCCACCAACGCTATGACACGGGCGGGAGGGAGTCCCCCGCCACCGCTGTCGGCCTCCGGGCTTAAACCGGCCGTGTCCTCTGGGGACGGCGGAGGAAGGGGAAGAGGAAGATCGCGTCCCCAGCGTCTATGGTTTCGGCGCCACCTAAGTCGCCCGAGCAGGGACGACGCGGGGTCCATTAGTTGTTGGTGCTACTATGTTGCCGTTCGAGTGAGCGCCTACGACCTGTGCATGGGAAACCCTGTGCTACCCTACACGTCGAGTGGAGTATGGTAAGCAGTTGTAATCGTCGAGGAGAGCTTTGATGTCACAACACAAGATATAGAAATTGAGGACTTGGTTGTTGAAAGTTGTGGTGATTATGTGGAGGTATTGTACGCTTGTAGATGTGGTGATTACTTTTCGATCACTGGTTGTGAGCTTTGTGAGATGAGGATTTGGGTGAGTGAAGATGGGGAGATAGAAGTGCGGGCACCAGATTCTGCGTCGACATCTATTGTTTTGGGCTGTAGCTCGTGTTCAGTTAAAACACGACTGGTAATAGATAGAAGTTGATTCATTGTACCTCTGAATGTATGTTGGTCGCCGTACCTCCGTGAAATTTGAAAGGCACTTGTCGCTGGTGAAAGGTACCACATTTTGGCGGTGACTTCTATTTTACAGAAGTTACTCCCTGTGTTTTTTTAAAGGATGATGACCCCGGCCTCGTGATACATTTAATCATTTTATTAAATATTCATCAATATCTTATAAGGTAATGCATCAAATGTCTGAAGCCACCGTCCCGATAAAATATGTCGTTATTCCTATCAACTTGATGAATGGATGCAGATTGTGTGAACTCCATACCCAGACCTCACATCAAATCCCAACATCTAAAACCGGAGGCCCCCACCAAGACGTATTGTCGGGTCTGGTGCACACATCGGTGTGACACACTCTCAGTGATCACCGCACTCGCACGCTACAGAGGCCGCCGCCACCGTCTTCCATCGGCCCATCTTCAGAGTATGTACTAATGCATCGACCTTAGCTGGCTCAACTACCGTCGGTGCCACCATGGCCACCATCATGTGGTCATCTGTCAACACACGTCCACCGCGAAGACCCCACTGCTCCACACCGCCGAGACATGCCATTGTCGACGTGCCGAATGCCACACCGCTCGTCCTTAGCGAACGCCACCTACTACCATCAGTCGCATTCAACAAGGGCACGACACACATAGTGCCGCCGCCGCCCAATCTGAGGAGATTTTGGATCTTCACCCGGGCATGCTGTTAGGGTGTAGGGGAAGGAGTCGACGGCACCTGCAAGGAGGAGAGTTACGACCTTGATCGTCGCCTCCGTCGAAATGGGCGAGCCATCCAAAGTTTACTCTGGTCCAAATCGACCTCTACCAGCCACCGTCAAAACACCGAGGCTGACGGCTGAGACCGCAGGCCACCATGCGCAGCGGGAGAGAGGCTGCAGCGGGGAGGAGATCCACAATAGCGCCGATGCGCCACGCATAATGCCGTGGCCTGGTCCGGTCTTATCGACTCGCGTCTATCTCGTTGCGGGAGAGAGAGGCTGCAGCGTGGGTTTGGATGGATGTGTACACCCAATGCAAAGTGATCTAAAATGTCTTATTTTATAGACTGAGTATTATTCTGCTTTGGCTCGCAATTACTTTTTGAAGAAGTGCTTTAGGTTTGATTACACAAGTTTTTTTTTCATGTTTTGCCCAGTCCCTCTTTTACCTGTGTAGTGTACTGGCAGGGGCCAGCGTCTGCAAATGCTTCTCGGCAGCAACATTTCCAATCAGAAAATCTTATACGAATTCTATCTGTGAGTGAAAAGGCACACATGACCGGAGGAGCCGGGGAGGCTGGCCGATCGAGCGGGCGGGCTGCGACCGCCTGCGTGCTGGTACGACGAGCACCCAAGCAAAGGAATGGTGATACGGCATCACCGCGCTCAGCTCAAAGCTTAGCTGCGGGGCATGCAAGCGAGTAGGGTGAGAGAAAGAAAACCAGTTAATACTTCTTTTCGAAAAGGGACGTTTTATTATTTAATAGGTTTGAGGGACGCGACTAATTTACGAATGGCAGGAATTTAGCGACTGGTGCGAACGATAGATCAAGTATTATATACATCGAGTGTACACAACCTGGTTTAACATAAACTCCCCTCATTTTTAGCACATATATGCATGCATGCAGAAAAGGACAAAATTGATGATGTCAATCTATATTCCTTTTAATTTTAAAAATAAAAATATTATGTAGCTCAAACCATCGCCCCAATTGAAAAATTGTGAGAAGACCTTTGAAACTAGATCCCATATTGATATGTTTCCACGACTTTTTTTCGTGTCAAAAGTTATCAGACCCAGGCTAAGGTCTCCTTTGGTTTGGAGGAATCTTATAGGATTTCTAGAGGATGGGAATTTTGTAGGAAAAATTCCTTTGGAGCCCTTTGGTTTGTAGGAATGGATTCCTATGCCTATGTAGGATAGGAACCAATCCTTCACATTTTAAAGGATAAAAAACATTAGCCTAGACTCAATGGAAAATTTCCTATCCTATGAATCAAGTGACATCTCTTCTCATACAGGAAGTGAGATGCATGTCCCCTCACTTCCTATGATTTTCCTATTCCTATGATATTCCAATCCTATGAACCAAAGGAGGCCTAAGTAAGTTATCAAGTCTCTGGTTCATAAGTTACCACCTTGTTTATATAGAAATAATTGGGGCATAAAAATGGTCAACCACAACCTTCTCCCCACGTGAAAATGAACTAAATGACATACTAGCTGATGTTATCCTAGATTCTCTCCTTATTTAAAAATTTCTAAATGTTTTGTAGCTCAAACCGTCAGTCCGATCAAGAAACTGTTTTAACATTAAAGAATCATCACGACGAGAGCTTCCAAATTAGATCACATGCTCATATGTTCCGATGGCTTTTTTCACTAGTAGAAAACAGGGCATTGGTCCAGCCCATTAGCCCCGGTTCAATCTAGAACCGGGACCAATGGTGGTACTGGACCCGGTTCGTTAGCCCAGGGGGCCGGCCGGGCCACGTGGGCCATTGGTCCCGGTTCGTCTGGACCTATTGGTCCCGGTTGGAGCTAAAAACCGGGACCAATGGCTCTTGCTCCTGGCCCACCACTATTAGTCCCGGTTTGTTTTATGAACCGGGACCAAAGGCACCCCTTTAGCCCCGGTTTGTAGCACCAACCGGGACCAGTGAGTTGCCTATATAAACCCCCTCACTCAAGAGCAGAGCTCACTGCTCTGTTTTTTTTCTGGCCGAGGGGGAGAGGGGTTAGTGGTGCTCTAGCTCACCTCCTATGCACACAACATGTTCGGTGGAATGCCCGAGCCACACTAGTTAAGCTTTTCTCCTCTCGAAGCTCTATTTTCTCCGAGATTTGTCTAGGTTTAGCGGTCCGTCACGTCCCGTCCCCGTCTTCGCCGCCGTCGATCGCCCCCGCCGATCTCGTCACCGGCACCACCATGGTGAGCCTCTTGTTATGTCCATGCTTTTCTTACTTTTATTATTGCTTTAGATAGATATTTGTCTAATTTTCTTACGTTTATTATTGCTTGTTATTATATAGTGCGATGGTTTTGATATCCGCCCACGTGGGCCCTCGTCCGGTCTACGATTCGGATGTGGTATATTATCTTTAATTTATAACTATTTGTTTTAGTGCTTATGATAGTTATGCCGACCAACCTGACATGCAGAGATGTTTTATTATGTCTAGGAGGTAGTTGAACCGGAAATTCCAACCGACCCTCTTGTGGAGAGGTTAAATTTAGTTGAAGAGGAAAACATTTCGTTAAAGAAAAAATTGGAAAAAATGGAGGAGGAGAAGATGGAATTGGAGTTGCATGTTGCGGAAGTTATCGATGATCACAAGATCAAGATGGAACCTATTGTCGAGAGGTTAAATTTAGTTGAAGAAGAAAACAAATTCTTGAAGGAAAAGATAAAAAAAATTGTGGACGAGAAGATGATATTGGAGTTGCATGTTGCGGATGTCGTCGATGATCACAAGATCAAGATGGATGCAATGCGGTTGAAGATTAAAAAGATTAGAAAATATGCCATTAATACCGAGGCTTGGTATCATTATGCCGTTGGATCAATTGTTACCTTGGTTGCGATTATGATAGCATTTGTTTTCGCGTTGAAATGTTTTACATAGTTTCGATGTGTATGGAGAGCTATATATGTTGTTAGATGAGAACTATATATGTATGTACTTTGGTTTTAATGTGATGATGAACTTTTATCCATTTGGTCACTTAATTATCTATTTATGATGTTCTGTAATGGTTTTTGACACACTTAATTATATATAAATGCACGCAGATGAACCGCCAATGGATGTACGGTGACAGACACACCTCCGAGTACATTAAGGGCGTGCGTGAGTTTCTAAATGTGGCAGAGACAAACAAGCAGAATGGTTTTATATGTTGTCCATGCACTCAATGTGTGAATACGATGTCTTACTCTAACCGAAAAATCCTTCACTCCCACTTGCTTTACAAGGGTTTCATGCCACACTATAATGTTTGGACGAGGCACGGTGAAATAGGGGTTATGATGGAAGACGGCGAAGAAGAAGAGTACGATGACAACTATGTGCCCCCTGAATACGGTGATGCTGCAATGGGGGGAGCTGGTGAAGATCAAGAGGAACCAGACGATGTGCCCAATGATGCTGCAATGGGTGAAGCTGCTGAAGATCAAGAGGAACCAAATGATGATCTTCGCCGGGTCATTGTCGATGCAAGGACACAATGCGAAAGTCAAAAGGAGAAGCTGAAGTTCGATCGCATGTTAGAGGATCACAAAAAAGGGTTGTACCCCAATTGCGAAGATGGCAACACAAAGCTCGGTACCGTACTGGAATTGCTGCAGTGGAAGGCAGAGAATGCTGTGGCTGACAAAGGATTTGAAAAGCTACTGAAAATATTGAAGAAGAAGCTTCCGAAGGATAACGAATTGCCCGACAGTACATACGCAGCAAAGAAGGTCGTATGCCCTCTAGGATTGGAGGTGCAGAAGATACATGCATGCCCTAATGACTGCATCCTCTACCGCGGTGCATACAACGATCTGAACGCATGCCCGGTATGCGGTGCGTTGCGGTATAAGATCAGACGAGATGACCCTGGTGATGTTGATGGCGAGCCCGCCAGGAAGAGGGTTCCTGCGAAGGTGATGTGGTATGCTCCTATAATACCACGGTTGAAACGTTTGTTTAGAAACAGAGAGCATGCCAAGTTGATGCGATGGCACAGTGAGGACCGTAAGAAAGACGGGAAGTTGAGAGCACCCGCTGACGGGTCGCAATGGAGAAAAATCGAGAGAAAGTACTGGGAGGAGTTTGCAAAGGACGCAAGGAACATATGGTTTGCTCTAAGCGCGGATGGCATTAATCCTTTCGGGGAGCAGAGCAGCAATCACAGCACCTGGCCCGTGACTCTATGTATGTATAACCTTCCTCCTTGGATGTGCATGAAGCGGAAGTTCATTATGATGCCAGTTCTCATCCAAGGCCCTAAGCAACCCGGCAACGACATTGATATGTACCTAAGGCCATTAGTTGAAGAACTTTTACAGCTGTGGAATGGAAACGGTGTACATGCGTGGGATGAGCACAAACAGGAGGAATTTGACCTAAAGGCGTTGCTGTTCGTGACCATCAACGATTGGCCCGCTCTCAGTAACCTTTCAGGACAGACAAACAAAGGATACCACGCATGCACGCACTGTTTAGATGACACTGAAAGTATATACCTGGACAAGTGCAGGAAGAATGTGTACCTGGGCCATCGTCGATTTCTTCCGACCAACCATCAATGTCGAAAGAAAGGCAAGCATTTCAAAGGCGAGGCAGATCACCGGAAGAAGCCCGCCATGCGTACCGGTGATCACGTACTTGCTATGGTCAATGATTTACACGTAATCTTCGGAAAGGGCCCCGGCGCACTAGCTGTTCCGAATGCGATGAGGGACACGCACCCATGTGGAAGAAGAAATCTATATTTTGGGACCTACCCTACTGGAAAGACCTAGAGGTCCGCTCTTCAATAGACGTGATGCACGTGACGAAGAACCTTTGCGTGAACCTGCTAGGCTTCTTGGGCGTGTATGGAAAGACAAAAGATACAGCTGAGGCACGGGAGGACCTGCAACGTTTGCACGAAAAAGACGGCATCCCTCCGAAGCAGTATGAAGGTCCTGCCAGCTATGCTCTTACGAAAGAAGAGAAAGAAATCTTCTTTGAATGCCTTCTCAGTATGAAGGTCCCGACTGGCTTCTCGTCGAATATAAAGGGAATAATAAATATGGCAGAGAAAAAGTTCCAGAACCTAAAGTCTCATGACTGCCATGTGATTATGACGCAACTGCTTCCGGTTGCATTGAGGGGGCTTCTACCGGAAAACGTCCGATTAGCCATTGTGAAACTATGTGCATTCCTCAATGCAATCTCTCAGAAGGTGATTGATCCAGAAATCGTACCAAGGCTAAGGAGTGATGTGGCGCAATGTCTTGTCAGTTTCGAGCTTGTGTTCCCACCATCCTTCTTCAATATCATGACACACGTCCTAGTTCATCTAGTCGACGAGATTGTCATTCTGGGGCCCGTATTTCTACACAATATGTTCCCCTTTGAGAGGTTCATGGGAGTCCTAAAGAAATATGTCGGTAACCGCGCCAGACCAGAAGGAAGCATCTCCATGGGCCATCAAACAGAGGATGTCATCGGGTTTTGTGTTGACTTCATTCCTGGCCTTAATAAGATAGGTCTCCCTAAATCGCGGTACGAGGGCAGACTGACTGGAAAAGGCACGCTTGGAAGGGACTCAATAATATGCAGGGACGGTTATTCTTGGTCTCAAGCACACTACACAGTTCTACAGAACTCTACATTGGTGACCCCGTATGTCGATGAACACAAGAACAGTCTGCGCTCCAAACACCCGGAGCAGTGCGACGACTGGATTACACGTGAACACATCAGGACTTTCAGCAGTTGGTTGGAAACACGTCTCAGAGGTGACAACACTGTTTGTGATGAGTTGTACTTGTTGTCCAGGGGACCATCTTCGACTGTATTGATTTACAAAGGATACGAGATAAATGGAAATACATTTTACACGATTGTCCAAGATCAAAAGAGCACCAACCAAAACAGCGGTGTCCGCTTTGATGCAACAACCGAGAGGGGAAAGGACACATATTATGGTTACATAGTGGACATATGGGAACTTGACTACGGACATGATTTTAAGGTCCCTTTGTTTAAGTGTAAATGGGTCAATCTGTCAGGAGGCGGGGTACAGGTAGACCCACAGTACGGAATGACAACAGTGGATCTGAAAAATCTGGATACAATGACGAACCGTTCGTCCTAGCCAATGATGTGGCACAGGTTATCTATGTGAAGGACATGTCTACCAGACCGAGAAAAAGAAAAGATAAGGAAGCGAATACATCATACGATGAGCCAAAGCGCCACATAGTTCTTTCAGGAAAAAGGGACATCCTGGGAGTGGAGGGCAAGACAGACATGTCTGAAGATTATGAAAAGTTTCATGAAATTCCTCCCTTCAAAGTCAAGGCTGACCCAAGCATCCTGATAAACGATGAAGATTATCCATGGTTACGGCGCAATAAGCAAATGACACAAGCGAAGAAAAAGTGAAGAGTTATTTCCGCAACTATTATGATGATACCATGCCAACTTTGTAACAAACGAGTATGATACCATTGTCCGTTTGTACTATTCAAATTTCAATACTACTTGCACTAACAAAACAAAACAAAACAAAACAAACTTGAAAAATAAATAGCAACAATAAGTATTTTGTTGTAAGTATAAACAAAATAAAATAAATAAAGCAACAAAGAAAATAAAATAAATAAAGCAACTCTAAATACAGCAAAAAACAACTTAGAAATAAATAAAGCAAAAAAGGAAAAAAAAAAAAATGGGCGCTGCCCAGTGAGCCTGCAAGGCCTATAGCACAGGATCCACCTGTAATATAAGGCCCAGCAAGCTCACAGGGCAGCGCGCAGAGTTAGGCCCAGAAGCCTGCATTTGAGAGGAGCTCGAGAGGGTGGGAGCAGCAGCCCTTATAAACCACTCTCGAGCTACCTCAGCTAGCGAGGTGGGACTAAACATCCCACCGCACCCGCGCCAGCTCAGGGCCTTTGGTCCCGGTTGCTGCCACCAACCGGGACTAATGCCCCCCTTTAGTCCCGGTTGCTGCCACCAACCGGGACTAAAGGCCCCTCCTTCCCGCCCTTTGGGCTGCTGAAAAGAAACAAAATAAAATAAATAAAGCAACAAAGAAAACAAATACTTTCAAATTTAAACTATTCAAATTTGAATACTACTTGCACTAACAGAAAGTTCGTAATTGGTTTTACAAAAGAAAATAAATAATGCAGAAAACAAAACAAAAAAACTTGAAAAAAAAATAGCAACAATAAATATTTTTTTGTAAGTAGAAACAAAATCAAATAAATAAAGAAACAAAGAAAACAAATAAATAAAAATAGCAACAGTAAGTATTTTGTTGAAAGTAGAAACAAAACTAAAAAATAAAGCAACAAAGAAAAAAAGAAAAAATATGCCACCTGCTGGCCCACACGGCCTGAATACGACTAGAAACCCAACCATGGGCCAGGATTCAGGCCCGTAGAAAGCCCAGCAAGTCCACAGGCAAAGCAGTGTCAGTTTAGGCCCTTAGGCCTGCAGTTTAGAGGAGTTCGAGAGGAGAGAGGCAGCGGGGCTTATAAACTGGTGCTGCTCTCCCTCAACTAGCGAGGTGGGACTAAACTTCCCACCGCACCGCGGCAAGGCCTTTAGTCCCGGTTGCTGCCACCAACCGGGACTAAAGGGTGGCATTAGTCCCGGTTGCTGCCACCAACCGGGACTAAAGGCCCCTCCTTCCCGCCCTTTGGGCTGCTGAAAAGGGACCTTTAGTCCCGGTTGGTCGCAGCAACCGGGACTAAAGGGGACTATTAGTCCCGGTTTGTGCCAAGAACCGGGACTAATACTCCTCCTATATAAGCTACACTTGCGAAAATTTCGTTCAGTTTCTCCTTTTCTTCCCCGCCCCGACGCCGCCCTCGATCTGCTCCGTCCCCGTCGCCGTCGCCGTCGCCCCCGTCGCCCCCGTCGCCCCGTCGCCGTCGCCCCCGACGCCGCCTCGTCGCCGCGCCCCGCGCCGTCGCCGCGCCCCGCGCCGTCGCCCCGCCCCCCGGCCGGCCCGTCGCCCCGCGCCGCCGCGCGCCCCGCCCCGCCGCCGTCGCGCCGCCGCGCCCCGACGCCGCCTCGTCGCCGCCCCGCCCCGCCGCCGTCGCGCCGCCCAGCCCTGCCGATGTGAGGGCCGGCTCCCTTTTTTTTATATGTTTAATATATATTGCTGTATATATATATATATAGTTGCTGTGTATATATATGTATATATGTGTATATTTTTTTTTCTTAGGAATTTTCTTAGGAAATTGCAGTATATATAGTTGCTGTATATAGTTGCTGTATTTATATGTATGTGTATATCTTTTTTTTTCTTAGGAATTTGCTAAATATATATGTTAAATATATATTTATGTGTATATAAATATTTTTTTTCTTAGGAAGTTGCTGTATATATGTGATGTGTGTATATGTGATGTATATATATGTGTATGTGGCTATATAGTTTTTTGTTTATATATGCTAAATATATATAGAAAGTTTTATATATGCAAAAGTTACAAATTTAGAAAAAGAAGGATAGGAAAGAAGAAAATAAGAAAGAGGAAAGAAAGAAGAAGAGGAGAGGAAGAAGAGGAGAAATAAATAAGAAGAAGAAAAAAAAGAAAAAAAGAGGAGAAGAAGAAAGGAATAGAGGAGAAGAAGAGAGTCAGAAGATGACTGGCCCGCATTTGTGGCCCATAAGAAGTCGGAAAAGAGTCAGAAGATGTCGGAGACAAACCGGATAAATGCTGCAAAGAAGATGCATCACCATCGCACGGGGTCGGGCGGCTACCTCGTAGCCCGGCCTAAGTGGGCCAGGGCTGAGAATGATCTGCTTCAGAAAGGGATCGAACCAGAGACAATGCACTGGCCAGAACGTTGCCGGACTTGGTTCTTCGGGGCTGGCGGATCCTTGGACCCTGTAACAGGGTGGTGCATTTGGACGGACAAGCAATTGGAAACACCACTCAGGAAGATGCGGCAGTATATCAAAGCAGCGCATGCAGGGACGTTCATCCCCGACAGAGAGAACGACGAGCTGACAATGGCCCTCGGGAATCCTGAGCACCCTGGACGGACACGAGGCACGCCAGGCTCCCTTCCGTGGCGTGCTGGGTTTCCGGACGCAGGAGGCTACAAATGCCACGACAGGAGGAAGAAAATGGAGATGACCGAAATCCATGCGCTGCGGGCCAGAGTACAAGCGATAGAGGAACGGGAAGCAGATCGGGAAAGAATTGCCGAAGCTTCCCCCGAAGCTACCCCGCCATCTCAGCGGAGAAGCAGCGTGGCTTCCACCGAGCTGCTTCAGCCAGAGCTTGCCTTGACGGCTACTGCCAGGAATCCTGTGGATGCTATCACGGAGGCACAAAATTGCCACCTTATGGCACAGTGGATGAATCTGAAGGTCAAGGCGGCTGCTGGCTCTGTTTATCCTTCTGGACCAGACGACACTTTTCACTGCCGGCCGATTCCAGAAGGATATGCTAGGGTGATGGTCGACGAAATAACGGAGGGATTTGAGGAGCTCCAGCTTGACCACCCTACCGGTGAAGGGGAGACTCGGCTGGGTTCTTCACTGAAGACTCCATGCCTATGGCGGAAGGACCTAATCAACATTCTCAACTGGACGCCTCCGCCTCCTCCTCCTCCTCCGACGAGTCAGGGCACTCCGCCTCCTCCACCGCCTCCTCCTCCGGCGAGTGACCGTCAGGGCACTCCGGCTCCTTCTCCGGCGAGTGACCATCAGGGCACTCCGGCTCCTTCTCCGGCGCGTGGCGGCACACCGCCTCCTTCGCCGCCGGCGCGTGGCGGCACTCCGCCTCCTTCGCCGCCGGCGCGCCCGAGCAGACAGCCAGCTCCTCCTTCGCCTAATCAGCAAGGGCGGAAGAGACCTGCCGCCGCTCCGGCTGCTCCTGCTCCGGCGCCTAAGCAAGTAAAAAAGACAGCCGCTTCGTCTGGTCCGGCGACGTCTACCAGTACAGCCAGAGGCGGGAGGCGATGCAGATTCGGTCCTTCTCTCACGCCTCTAGAGAAGTTACCGTACGAGAGGTCTGACGAGGATAACACGAAGATCGCTGAAGGCGAAGTGAAGGACTTTTTTGAAGGGTTGAAAGCACAGAAACATCCACCTCCAGAGGAGAAGATAGATGCGGTGAAAGCAAAGCGCACTCTTGCTGCCCTGAAGCAACCAGCGAAAAGTAAGCCGAAGGGCAACTATGACCACATTATTCAAAAGACATTTCAAGATGCCAAGCGGTCCGGAAGTACAAAAAGTGATCAGAGGTTAGCAGAAGGGCGAGCTGGGAAACAAATTGCCCAGCTCGGCGAACAAGCGAACCAATCGTGCCCCCCGCTCAAGGTGTCTAGCGACATGGTCGCTAATGATCCGAGGATGGTGCCCGGTTATACCAATCTTGCAGATTACGCGTCCGACGATGTACACTATGATTTCATGGACGTGCAGATAGAAAGATACGAGTACAAAAAGCCTCTCGTAAAAAATGAAAGATCTCTATCAACGAATATGCGAAGATTGCATGATTGGTACATGAAAATCTGCAGAGAGTCTGGGGGGATGAATAACTTGTATTTGAGAGTTAAACCGGAGCATGACCTCGTTGGAATTGACCTGTTGCCTGTTCCATTTGAGGAGTTCTATCAATTTTTCAATCAATTGGCCCTCGATAAAACAACGATCACCTGCTACTGTCTGTAAGTAGTACTACTTATGTCATTAAGTCTCTCTATATAGCTGATCTTCATTGCATGTATTTATAATTATCCTCACTATATTATGCAGATTGAAGATCGTCGAATTGAAGAAAAGACAAGTAGGTGATATTGGGTTTATTAACACATACCTCATAGATGCAACCGAGGTTAAATTGCGTCCCGGCGATACCGAGACCAACTTGCTACGATCGTTGGTGGTAAATGAAAACAAAGATATAATACTCTTTCCTTACAACTTCAAGTGAGTGTTAATGTCTTGTGCATATTTGGTTTCCCTTATATATATCAGTCAAGTTTATAGTGATGTAATGATCTCATGCATTCGTGCGCAGCTTCCACTATATTCTCTTAGAGATTAAGCTTGAGAAGGGAATAGTAACTGTCTTCGACTCTAAACGTAAAGATCCCGAGGAGTATGCGGACATGACTCAAATGCTAGCCAGGTAAGTTAAATCGACCAGTATTATCCACCATGCATATATATCAGCAACTTCATTTCTGATATCAACTAATTGTTTCCTTTGTCTGGCAGGGCTTGGAAAACATTCATCAAAAAAGCTCCGGGACTACCGAAGAAGCTACAATTTAGATACCCGAAAGTAAGTATTATATAGTAGCATGTTCCGCGCGCGCATCTCCTATATCTTGATTCAAGCGCTAGCTAGTTTCATCAATACCAATTTGGCATTCTTGCTTATCAGTTTGATTGAGCTCTATTTCTTGTAAAGTGGTTGTGGCAGGAACCCGGGAATGATTATTGTGGATACTACATTTGCGAGTCCATCCGCCACACGACCTGTGAGCGGGGCTACACTGATGAACAATTTAAAGTGCGTAAGCAATCAATAATATTCACAAATTTATAGCATCATTTCATGTATTGACCCCCTACTTCAAATTAGATGTTTCGGATGCGGGATGAACTCCTAACACCAGATCGTCTGCGAGCAATTCAAGAGGAATTGACGGCATTCTTCCTTGAACACGTGATCGCTGAAGACGGAGAATACTATGTGGACCCTGCATCCATGTGTTAGGAGATTATTTTTGTAAGAGATAATTATTGTATATATGTGCCCGGTAGTGTCGGATAGATATACGAGAACTTGTTGTTCGACCAATCTCTCGGAGAAGGAGAGGTGGTTGATATTATTACTTCTCTCTGTATGCATATATATATATGTTGATTATATATACGAGATCTTCTGTTCCTTCGTTTGCTTAGTAGCTAGCAGCTAGCTAGCTAGCTAGCGTGACTCTAGTCCATATATATACGTATGTGTAGTATGTAGCGTGGACCAAAAGCACGGACATAAGAGAGAACACTTCTCTCTATTAATTAGCTAGCTAACACAATATATCAAACACCTAAATTAACCCCCAAAACCTAAAACCCCCCCTCCCCTTTCAAAAAAAAAAAACAAAAACCACAGCTACAGAAATGCTGACACGTGGATGCCTTTTGGTCCCGGTTGGTACCACCAACCGGGACTAAAGCCCCTCCTGCCTGGACTCGGTGCACAGGCCACGTGGACACCCTTTTGCCCCGGTTCTGGATTGAACCGGGACTAAAGGGTCAGAGCATTAGTACCGACCCTGTTGCCCCGGTTCCAGAACCGGGGCTAAAAGGCCAAATGAACCGGGGCTAAATCCCCTTTATCTACTAGTGTTTGGATCTAGAGTTATTACTTCTGGGCTAAGTAAGTTATCATGCATGTGCTACATATGTTTCCATGTTGTTTACAGAGATATTATCTGAAAATAAACCTGGTTACTCTAACCTTCTAATCAGGTCGGGTTAAAGTTACCATAGTGTTTGTGCATGAGCTATCACGTATAAGATGCGTAAAGTACCAAACTATTTACAAAAAAAGTTATTGGGGAATATTTGTAAACAACCTCATCCAAAGTTCTCAGGATTTAGCCACATAAGTTATCAGGTCTGTGATGTGTGAGTTACCATGCTATTCACATAAAAGTTACTGGGGAGATATTTCATCACCCGACACCCCTCACACCAAATTTACCAAGACCGTGGTATATAAGTTATTAGGTCTGCGATGTGTTAGTTACCATGCTATTCACACATAAGTTACCAGGGGGATATTTCATCAACCACACCCGCCCTCCCTCGCTGCACCAAAGTTACCAGGACCAGGGTACATACGCTATCAGGTCTACGATGTGTTAGTTACCATGCTATTCACATAGAAGTTGCTAGGGGAGATATTTCATCAACCATCCTTGCCCTCCCCCGACCCCGGTGCCAAAATTACCAGGACATGGGTACATAAGTTATCAGGTGTGTTAGTTGTAAGTTATCATGCTCTTCAGACAGAGATTACCAGGGGTACATTTCATTACCCAAGCCCACCCCACCCCGTCCGCGAAAATAACCACGGGGTGTACATAAGTTATTGTGTCTTAGGGGAATAAAACATGCAAATTATTTGCACGTAAGTTATGATGGTATGTTCCAACAACTCTCCCATCTCCACCCTCGCCGCCCAAGTTATCAAGAGTAGGGTACATATGTTATCAATTTTGTAGTGTGTCAGTTATCATGATATTCACGGAAAAGTTATCGGGCGGTATATTTTATCAACCACCATAACAACCTTTTTTTTCCAAGGTCAAAAGTTAACACACTATTGGTATCTAAGTTATCAAGTCTGCGATGTATACATTATCATGCTATTTACACAAAAATTACCGGGTGTATGTTTTTTCCAATAAAATAGGTAAAAAATTCAGGTGAAAAGTGTTTCCACGACTCCCCCACCCCGACCCTCCGACAAAGTCATCAGGTCTACCATGTATGAGTTATCGTGTTATTTGCACATAAGTTACCGTGGTATGTTTCAACAACTACCCATACCCACCCTCGCGAACAAAGTTTCCAAGACTGGGGTACATAAATTATCAGGTCAACGAAGTGTCGGTAACCAGGTTATTCACACAAAAGATACAGAAGGAATATTTAGAAAACAAAAAATGTGACAATTCTGTGGTGCATAAGCTCTAATCACGTTAGTTCGGTGACCGTACCTCTAAAGATCACATTACACAAGTTCTCTCGACAAATCTCTTTACGAAGCCTCTCTTGATACAATGCTCATATTTTCTAGTGTGATCACATGTCTATGTCTCGATTAGCCAAATCACACAAATGAGTAGATAGTCTAGTTGTTATCTTACTCAATCCTCAGCAAAGAGGTCGAACGTCCAAATCCCACTTTTGGCAATCTTTTTACAATGAAAAGCATATCTTCCCTCCATTCTTAAAAGGTGGAAAAAAATCAAGCGTGTATCTTGCTCCTTAAATGAGTATTGAAAGCCATCCCTAAATCAAGGGGGGAAATCTATAAGAATTAAAAATTGTTCTTGTTTCACAGGAAAAATATATGTCTTCTTTGATGATAATTGAAACCATCCTTAAATCACGGGAGAAGATTCTGGGCGCGATTGAATCGTTCGGCGGATCATGAGCTGGCAAATCGGGAAGGGATCACGAGCAGGGAAAGCAGAATCGAACGACAATTGAATCGTGTGGATCTGTTGCAGAATTCCGGACGGTAGGAATTTAGCTTTCTCATCTAGCATCTGCGTGACTAAGACGCACACAGCCAAGAAAATCCTCACGGCAAACCAAAATAAAAGAAGAAGACAAAATACAAAGAAAAAGGTATATTTGTGTAACGCCTAAACCGTGGACGGCCCAATTCTAAGAGCATGTTGCCATCCATCTTGGGTAAAGATATCCATCGCCATAGCCTTAAATCGTGTACACACCTCCATAAATATGTCCCCATTCTCCATTGTACAGAGGGCCATAAACGAAGCATCTTGGTACATCTATAGATAACCAGCATAAGGCAAGCATTTTTATTGTTGAAAACCTTATCATCTCTACATAGGTGAAGCGACCAAATGACAGCAAGCGCTCCCACCCTTTGAAGAATTCTAAGTCAATGATCAATCTCACTTAACCAGTCGCCAAATAGCAACACTACAAGGAGGATACAAGACAGAGCTCGCTAGCTAAAGCATTTAAATACAACAACAAATGTTATTAAGATCGTAAATAAGGTAACAATTGATCCAACAACATAGTGATACCAAGCCTCTTTATTAATGACATATTTTCTAATCTTTCAAATCTTAAAGTGCATTGCATCCATCTTGATATTGTGATCATCGACGACATCGGCAACATACAACTCCAGTTTCATCTTCTCTTCTTCAATTATTTTTAATTTTTCTTTCAAATACTCGGTTGCTTTATCAACTAAATTTAACTTCTCAACAAGAGGGTCGGTTGCAATTTTCGATTCACATACCTCCTAGATAAAAATATATATGTCAACGTGATGGACATAATGTTCATAAACACGAAATGCAATAAATAGTTATAAAATAGAATATATGTACCAGACGAGGGCCAACGGAGACGGATATCAATATCATGCCACCATGTATAACACACAACGTATGGGGTAAGAAAATTATACAAGTAAGTATCTAAATCATAGAAACATGTTTTTTTATAAAAAGCATAAGAACACGAGGCTCACCAAGGTGGTGCCAAGGACGGGATGGTGCGGGCGATCGACGATGGTTAGGGCGGGGACGGAAAGGCATTAAGTAAATCATACCTACACATATGCAAACTAAGAAATTAATTTTAGCTCAAATTGCATATAGATCAAACAAGCTCCCTCATAATTACTCACAAACTAAAACCCACAAATCACTATACTTATAAAGCATTGCACGAGCTAATCAAGCAATGAGAGAAAAAAGGACAAAGTTGCTAACATTTGTGAACACTTGAAGAGATGGGCATTACGGGAAATAGGAGATTTGTCGTTAGTATTTTTTTTGCCGTCAGCATTTCGTCGGGGCAGATGGCAAAGAAAGAATTTTTCCGTCATTAGCAAATGACAAAGAACGTGTGACGACAAATACATAATTTACCGTCTACAACAAAAACCACAGACGGCAAAGAGTCATTGCCTCTGCCATTTTATTTATACACGGAAAAGAGCACAATTTACCGTATGTAAATAAAATGGCAGTCGGCATAGTCGTTGCCGTCTGTGTTTACTTACAGACGGCAAAGTGTGCTCTTTGCCATCCATAAATAAAATCGCAGACGGCAACAAGAAAGCACAACCCAAGGATTGAACTCGCGGATCGATGATGTTGCGGTAGATCCGCAACCCACCCTGAGATCCCACAAACACGGCTACAACGGGATCTCTCTCTGCAGCCCCACCATCCACCACAATCCACCCCCACCACCAACCCCTCTATGTGCCTTATCCTCTCGTAGATCCCCTCCTCTCTCTCTCTCTCTCTCTCTCTCTCGTACCTCTGTTTCTTCACGCAGGGCCACGGCCGCAACTCCGCCACTTGCCGCCCCAGCCGCCGCTCACCCCACTGGGCCCGGCTGCGACCGCTGCTCGCCCCACCGGGCCCGACCGCAGCTCCTCACCTCACCGCCCAGCCGCTGCTCGGCCCACGCCGTCCGCGGCCGCAGCCGCCGCTCGCCCCAGCGCCCCCTGCTGCCACTCGCCCCATTGACCCCTGCCGCAGCTCCGCCACTCGCCGCCATGGCCACCGCTCCGCCACACACCGCCCTCCTCTTCCCCGCGCCTGAGGTCCGGCGAACTCACCTTCGAGAACTGCTCCGCCTCGCCCGCGCCCTTCTTCCTGTCCCCTATCATTCGCTACTGCTCCGTCCATGGCTGACGCCATCCGTTGTTGCCTCGGCCACCGTCGTCCGCTGCTACTCCGGTCATGGCCAACATTGTCTGTTTTTGCTTTGGCCACACTACTCGCTGTATGCAAGACACCGGACACGGTGCTCATTGTACGCAGGACGACGGACACTCTAGACATGCTGGATGTTGGACATGATACTCGTAGTATGCGGGACAAAGTTTTTTTTTAATATTCATCGAAATTCTTTGCCGTCTGTGACTTTACGAGGATGACGGCAAAGGTTGCGTTTGGCTAACGATAAAGAAGCTTTTCTTTGCCGTCTGTTAATAAATCGCCTGACGACAAAACATGAGTTCGGCTGACGAAAATGTCTTTGAAGTCTTCCCGATAAAAAGCTGACGCCAAAGTTCACTTGCCGCTTCGATTTTGCCGTCACTCTTTGCCGTCAGCCAGTTGACCGCAAATTCTTTGCCGTCTGTATAACTCCCTTTGCCGCTTGTATTTGCCTGATGGAAAACTGCCTGATTCCTGTAGTGGGGGTATCTTCAAATTTTCACAAATCTTGGCAAAAAATGGATGATGAGCTCGAGCTAAGGGGAAGAACAGTTATGGGAAAGGAGAAAATAGAGAAATGGGCTCGGGCTAGACGAAGGGTTTATATGTGGACATCTTTAGTCCCGGTTGGTTATACAAACCGGGACTAAAGATTTACCTCTATTCCCGGTTTGTGTCACAAACCGGGACTAAAGGTGCTCGAGCGGCCCCCAGCTTGACACCAACCTGCCACCACCCATTTAGTCCCGGTTTGTATCACAAACCGGGACTAGAGGTACGCCATGAACCGGGACTAATGATGCCCGTGCCCTAGCTATTGTAACCGGGACTAATGGCAACATTAGTCATGGGCTGTAATTGAAACAGGACTAATGATGTGAACGTCAGATCATTTTTCTACTAGTGGTATCGTAATAGGTGACTACAATACTCTCATGGTATGAGGAACAAAATCACATGTTAAAACTCCATGTTATTATAAGTGATTACAGACAATATCGACTCAATTCATAACAGACAAGTTTGGTTCGATTCAAATAATCACTCTTCCAACGTCATAATCTCACTGTTGTTTTAGGATCATCGTTACACTTAATGACATACTAAGATCTAGAAAATAAGGTCACCAACAACACTTGAGCTAATCCTAGAGGCAAAAATAGGAACCTTTTATTTAACCGTTTATAATTCAACGTGCATATGGCTTTTCCACTGAATTGCATATTGCAGGATCATAGCATTTATAGCATGAAATATAAATTCCTAATTATGAACACGGAAATATAATAATACAAATATTATTGCCTCTAGGGCATATTTCTAACAGAAAAGGAGGGTGATAACCCTCAACCGTAAGGGATCGAGATAGTCTTCGCGGGTAAGAACAACCCAATTTATAGATTCGACACACGGGGAGCCAAAGAGTATTTATAAGCTTTAACAGTTGAGTTGTCAATTCAATCGCACCTGAAATATACTTACTTGCAACAAAAGATAAGTGGTAACGGTGATATGATAGTGATGGTGGTGACAGCAAAAGTAAACAGCAAAAGTAACAACTAATAACCAGCAGGATTGAAACACTGTAGGCTAGGGAGATGGATGGTTGGGCGTTGCATGGATGAGATATATCATGAATCTAACTTGGGGCAAGGCACACAGAAAAGTAATGATCATCTAGGCAAATATCAAACATTAGGCATGTATCCCACAGGTAGTTGTACGTGCTTGCAATAAGAACTTGCACAACATCTTTTGTCCTACCATCCCGCTACGAACGGGGCCAAAAGAAACTTATGAAGATTAAGGTGCTCCTGTCAAAGAGCACCGGAACAAAGCAATAAACTCAATGGATACATGTAATCCTCAAACTATGGACCATCCCCTTTGGTGTCCCAAGCTGTCACTTTTGGGATCGCCGGTTCCGGACCGTAATAGGTGCAAACAACTCATAGATAGGATCAAGAACACAAATATATTCATGCAAACACATATGGTTCAGATCTGAAATCATGGCACTCGGGCCCTAAGTGACAAGCATTAAGAGCAACAAGTTGAAGCAAAGATGATAAACACCATAGTAGATGATAGGCAACATGCCCCCAACAATCTGATAAACTATTACATGATCTAACTCATCCAATCCCTACCATCCCCTTTGCCTAAAGCAGGGAATTACTCACACATGGAAGGAGAAGTCATGGAGGGAGGATAGAGTGGTGATGATGATGACGATGGCGACAATCTCCCCTCTCCGGAGGCCAAATCAGCCTCCAGATTAGCCCTCCCGAAGAAGAACAGAGGGTGGCGGCGGCTCCGTGACGGAAACTGGGAAAACGACTTCTGTTCTGGGGTTTTCTCGTCACGGGGATAAATACAGGTCAAAGTAGGGCACCAGAGGGGCAAGGACCCGCCCAGGCGGCCTCCCGGCGCGGCCAGGGTTGGGGCCGCCTGGGCAGGGCGCCTGGGCCCCCCTGGCTGCCCTCTGGCCCATCTTCTGGCACAAGGGCCCTTCGGGTGCGTGGATTTTCTGTGATTTTTCTTGGAATTTTCTGAGATACCTAAAAATCCGTTTTCCTGCACACAATAAAACCATACAGGCAGCTCTGCTGAAAACAGCCTCAGTCCGGGTTAGTTTAGTTCAAATCATGCAAGAATAAGGTCAAAACAATAGCAAAAGTGTTTGGAAAAGTAGATACGTTTGAGACGTATCAACTTCCCCAAGCTTAGCATATTGCTTGTCCTCAAGCAATTCAGTTCAACGAACTGGACGCGCCAAAGAAAACTTTGACAAACTCTTTTGCTTCATTAGATGTATATAAGCATGTACTACGGAAAGAGTCTAGCAAGTATTGAAACAATGCTATGAGGACAATGCACGTAGCAATCCTTCTTTCAAGTGACCAATCACAAATAACCAAAAGTAAATAATATACTACTGAAAATCAAGACAAGATTACATTGCACATAGCTTGAACATACTAGAATGGTATCTCGCTAGCCTCCATGAATGAAGCAAAACATAAATGCAGAAACTCCTCCAGAGTTTTTAAACTAGACTAGAACTAAGAATTTCAGAATAAATAATATCACAAGCATGCAGAAGACAATGTAATACTTTGGGACAATGCACATTACACTCAGAATGACAATTATGCTCTCCTAGTTGGTGCTTTGAAGAAAGAAGGTGGAGACTCTCGAACCGTGGAATTTGATGGCGAGGTTGAAAACCCATGGTTGGAAGCAAAGACTAAACATGTACCAGAGCTCTTGGTTTTGAAAACAGGGGTAAAAATGATTTGGAAGGTGCATATTTCGTCAACGAATGTTAGTAGACATCCCAATTACTTCTCGAGCTGGACAAGTTTCGAGGAACGGCTCCTGCACGGGGACGATCACATCCCCTTAATCTCCTTTGTTTATCTATGCCAAAAGTTTTCTGATTTCTCATGAACAAAGCGTGAAGGAGGGTTTGTTTGTTGTATTATCTTTTATGAGCCGGGCGCACTCATGCCAGTTCCTTTTCGTATTAGGGGTTTGCAGATTAGACATGCAATCCCGGGATAAAACTCGTCCAACTTAAAAAGATCATGAATTAACAACTACTTCCTCATGAGCTAAAACAGAGGCACAAAATAGGAGTAAATTTCAATAGTTTCGAGATGGTACAAGAAAGTCTTTGTTAGGATGGAAGGTAAATACCACATAGGAAGGTATGGTGGACTCATATGGAATAACTGGTTTGAAAGGATTTGGATGCACAAGCAGAATTCCGCTTAGTACGAGCGAAGGCTAGCAAGAGACTGGGAAGCGACCAACTAGAGAGCAATAACGGTCATAATCATGCAGAGCGACAAAGCAACATTGAATCGGGCATGAAAGTGATATAACTATTCTGAAACTCAAAGATCATCAAGGCAAAGCAGACTTTTTAGTCTTAAACATGTGTAAACATGTGCCAAGTCAATCCAAGAATTCTCCAAAGGGAAATACCACCTCAGTATACCAGACTATGAACAGTGCAATGCATGTAAATCATTTCAATAACACATTATATACTCTAGCTATTTGAGACTAGCCACAAGGAAAGCATGAACCACTGGGAAATCATTGTAAACATAACACTATGTCGCTACAAGCTGGTCTCTAGATCATAAGTACAGGCATATGTACAAAAGTAGAAACAAGAAGAGTTCATACCGGTTTTCCTTGTTGCTTCCCTTCCGTCGATCTTCGTCATTACTACCTTGTCACTTGCACGATCGAACATAGGAAATATAATTAAATGCCATCACGGACTCGAGCTGAACTCTGAAAACAAAGCAAACTAAAGAGAGAAAGGAAATCTTTTTGGGTTTTTTTCAAAGGTTGAACGAAAGCAAAAGAAAGAGAAAATCTTTTTGTTGTTTTTGCAAAGAGAGAAACAAAGAAGAACGGGCAAAAACTTCGAAAAGATCAAAGCGAACAAAAATAAAACGGATAATACAATGGAAAAGTGAGAAGGGCACGTACTCCCCCAAGCTTAGGCTTTTGGCCTAAGTTGGTAGTAGCTACTGCCCCCAGGAGCCTCCTGCTACGGGGGGTGCTGGTGAGTCCAAGGGTCATAAAAGGATTCCGTCGCGTACACCGAACTCCTCGGATCCTCCCACGAAGAAGGGTCCGTACTCCAAGCAGAGGAAGACCCTTCACCAAACTGGGTGACGGTCTCCCCCTAAAAAGGTGGTAACTCACCGTGCTCCTCCTCGTCGGGCACAACCCCCTCCATGGGGTTATGAAACTGATGTTGGACCATGAACTCATCGAACTGGATAATATCAAAGGACCATCCGTTCCTGCGAGAAAAATCAAACAAAAGAGGTGCAGGTAGACGGATCTTGCGTTCCGCGGTAGTTCCGAAACGCAAGATATAAACAAGGTTACCAAATTCAGAAGTCATGGTAACAAACTTATGCCTTTTCATAGCAGCAAGATCAAAACTTAAATAAGTAAAAGGCTTATCATCAGGGTGTGAGGTGCCGTTAAGATACTCTAAGATAAGTGTGGCATAAACGCCACCAAATAAATCTCCCCTGTTACCGTTCATAGCAAGGCGTCGAGCAATTAAGGCACCCAAATTATAATCAAACCTCCCTGAGAGGGCGGTTGCCAGGATAGCAATATCCGGCGCAGAAGTGTTGCTCGTGTTGTCACGAGCTAACACTCCTCTAGCAACATAATACGCAAAATACCTGAGGTGAGGGAATAAGATGCTGGAGATTTTTGACCGATGATTATCCCTCGTGCCCATGCTGCAGAGAGAGTTGAAGATGGTTTTCAGCTCGGAGGGCTGAGAGGTCATCTTCGCCGTCCGCCCAACGTTTGGCACACCTATTATTTCACAAAACTTTTCCAAGGGCATGGTCAAAAGATCATTGTAAATTTTAAACTCAATAGTACCAGTATCAAGGTTATATCTAAAACTGTTAATGAAACCGGAGGTGAGTTTTTGATACTGAGTAACACGGCACGTGACGAGCCGTGTCAGACCTGCATTAGCACAAAGATTATAAAACTCATCCTTAATTCCCGCAGCTTCATGGAATTCATCACATGGGAACATCATAGCACGTGCTGGACTTGTGTCTTCCAACAACTCTAAGGGCACATGATCTTCATTGTAGCTCACCCTAGCAGTCGAGGGTGAAGCTGCGGCTCTAGTAACTCGATCGGAGCGCGTGGGCTTGTTCTTCTCAAGCCACCCCTTTGCCCTTCCTAACAAACTCATTTCTGAAATTTTTGGCAAATTACAAAAACAAGGATTTAAACAAAATGGATTAAGGCAAACTACTCAACTCACTTACCTAAGGCATAAACTTGCATCAAAACTTGGAAAATAAATTTCTACACATGCATGCAAGCTCATCTATACAGCACCAAGAACTACTAAATACTCACAAATGAAGCCACCAACCAAAATCTAATTGGAGGGGTGGAGGAGTTACATACCAGGGAGTATTTGTTCAAAATCTCAGCTCGAATGATAGGCTGTAGAGAGAGATCGAAAATTGCCTCCAAGAACAGCAAGAACGCAAGAACAGGTGCAGAACTCATGTTTTCGGAGAGAAAGAGAGAGAGAGGAAGAAGACTCACCTGGAGGGGGGACCTGTGGGCTCCAGGCGCCCTATGGGCGCGGCCAGGGGGCAGGCCGCGCCAGCTGGCTGCCTGGACCACTGGTGGCTCCCCCCTGGTCAGCCCCAAGTGCCTCTGGGTCACTCCCGGCATGGAAATTTTTATTTTTATTTTTCTGGAATTTTCTGAAAACTTCACTGTTGAATTTTTTTCGAAGTTCAAAAAGCTGCAAAACTTTCTGAAAACTTAAAGCAGTGATTAGTATTGTGAAGCTTCAAAAACATAAACACTTGGTACAGCAAGGAGAACAAAAGCTAAAACAAATGAAAACATAACAAGCTCAACTTTTTACATATATAAAACATGCTCACTAGTAAGGTTGATCAAGTCTTATCAACAAACAGGCGATATATAGAGCAAAAAGTCTCACCTCTTACGAAGTGATCATTGCACCTTTACTTTAATGGACATTGTCCCCACCATAATAGTTTTGTATTTGTGGTGCACATGTAGTGGACAGTCCCATTCTCCAATCTTCACGGTCTCGATATTTTCTATAGAGTTGAGGCCATGCCTCTTGTCGGTCTTCTTTGGAAAATACACCGTGTGTTCTTTATCATTCACATTGAAGGTAACCTTTCCTTTATTGCAATCAATAATAGCACCTGCGGTGTTAAGAAAAGGTCTACCAAGAATAATGGACATGCTCCCATCCTCGGGCATGTCAAGCACAACAAAATTAGCAAGGATCAAACAATTAGCAACTTCTACGGGAACATCCTCACAAATACCTATCGGGATGGCGGTTGACTTGTCAGCCATCTGAAGAGAGATATCTGTAGGGATTAGCTTCTCTAAACAAAGCCTCTTGTAAAGAGAGAGAGGCATAACACTCACTCCTGCCCCAAGATCACATAAAGCAGTTTTGACATAATTATTCTTTATGGAGCAAGGAATGGTGGGTATACCTGGATCACCAAGCTTCTCAGGAATGTTGCCACTGAAAGAGTAGTTAGCAAGCATAGTAGATATTGCTTCATTAGGAATTTTTCTTTTATTAGTAACAATATCTTTCATATATTTTGAATAGGGAGGTAACTTAATAGCATCAGTCAAAGGGATTTGAAGAAAAAGAGGTTTCATCCACTCACAAAACTTATTGTAATGCTCTTCTTCTTTAGATTTGAGAGACTTACCTGGAAAGGGCATGGGTTTCTGTATCCATGGTTCTCTTTCCTTCCCATGTCTTCTTGCGAAGAAGTCTTCTCTAGTGTACTTTTTGCGTTTGTCAGGTGCTTCTACTTCTCGAACTTCAGGCGGATCATTCTTCTCATTATCCTTACCTTCAGGTTCAGCACCGTCTTCAGTCTCAGCATCGGAGGTAGATATACTGTTGGGATCAACAGCTGGCTCTTCACTTGTAATAGGATCATTGGAATTGTCAGCCTCCTTGTGTTTCTTCTTCTTCTTCTTTGAAGAGCCAACAATTTCTTCTTCCTGCATTTGAGAATCTTGCTCGATTCTCCTCGGATGCCCCTCTGGATAGAGAGGATCTTGAGTGCTAGTTCCTCCTCGGGTCTTAATCCCGAAGGCCTGCAAATCATCTTGTTTGGCATTGTTAGCAAGCAAATCTTTTTGCACATTAGAAATTTGTTCAAGCTGAGTTTGAACCATATGAAAATGCTTCACAAGACATTTAACATCATTAAATGTTCTACCTAGAACATCAAGCAAACTTTTGATAGCAAGGGAATTATCATGCAATTGACTTTGTATCCTCTCATTAAAATGATTTTGCTTCATAATGAAATTATCAAGCTCATCTAAACATTGATCAGGAGGCTTACCATGAGGGATGTCACTTGCATTGAAATCTAAAAGAGAGTGTACCTCTACCATAGGAGGATGAGTGGTAGGCTCACACAACTTCTCAATAGGGGGTAGATTCTTCACGTCTTCAGTTTTAATACCCTTCTCTTTAATAGACTTCTTTGCTTCTCGCATATCTTCGGGGCTTAGAACAAACATGCCCCTCTTCTTTGGTGGTGGTGGTGGTTCAGGGACGGACCAATCTTCTTGGTTTTTGGCAATCCTGCCCATCAATTCTTCTGCATCGTCCGGTGTTCTTTTCCTGAAAACACAACCAGCACAACTATCCAAATAGGACCTGAATTCATCAGTTAGACCAGCATAAAATATATCGATTAATTCATTCTTAGGGACTCCATGTCCTGGTCTAGCCTGGATCAGACTACAGTACCTCCCCCAAGCTTTAGGGAGGTGCTCATCATGCAACTGTTTAAAGTTATAAATTCTTTGTAAAGCAGCATGTTGCATATGAGCAGGAAAGTACTTATCAACAAAAGAGTGAGCTAAGTCTTGAGGACTCTTAATGGAACCACATGGTAGTGCATCATACCATGTTTTAGCACCTTCCTTCAAAGAGAAAGGAAGAAGCTTAGTCACATAAAAGTTTCGTATCTTCTTATCCGTGGTAAACAAGCCACCCAACTCAGTGAGTTTGGTCAGGTGTGCAATAGCATCATCATTTTCTCTGCCATAAAAGGGGTCAGCTTCAACCATAGATATAAGTGAAAGATCAACAGAGAAATCATAATCAGGATCATTGATGCATATAGGAGATGTAGCAAATTCAGGATCACACTACTAGGAAAAGGGCTATAGATGGAATTGATACTAATGGCGCACCAGACAAGCAGTGCGCCATTAGTATATACTAATGGCGCACCAACCTCAGATACGCCATTAGAGTTCAAACTACTAATGGCGCACCAGGCCCAGCGTGCGCCATTAGTATCAAAAAGTTTTTTTTTGAACTAGTACGCCTGTCCAAACATACTAATGGCGCATCGAGACGAAGTGCGCCATTACTAGTTGTAACTAGTAATGGCGCACCAGCAGTAAAGTGCGCCATTAATGTTCTTTTTTTTATGATATTTTTTATTCTTTTTTTTACAAAACTACTAATGGCGCACTGTCCCACAGTGCGCCATTAGTATGTTTTTTTTTTGCAAAACTAGTAATGGCACACCCACTATAAATGCGCCATTAGTAACCTTGATTACTAATGGCGCATTTATAGTGGGTGCGCCATTAGTAAGTGGGCAGCAACAAGATATTTTGGACAGCCTCTCCTACCCACACTCACTTTCTCCCCCACTTCATTCTCTCCACCTCCTCCTCCTCTCGAGTCCCTCCTCTTTTTCACCTCATTTCCACCATAGATTCATTCAAATTAAGTGGTTAAATTACCTTGTTTTGATAGGTAAGTAAGGGGGGAAGCTATATTTATGTTGTTCTCCATACAACAATGTGCACATGCACTTTTTATGGCCTAGCTAGATCTATGTATGTTCGTGGTGTTGCATATGTTTGTTGTGTTGCATATGTGTTTGTGTTTGGAGGTGTACCGGTATTTGAAATGCGATAGTTGCCAATATTTTCTCGGAATGTTGATTCATTTCTGTTTCGGTGAGAATTTTGGCATTAAGCATTCTTTTTTGTCCTATTTTTAGGGAAAGTCATGGCAAATTTTTTCTTAGTTCTAAAATATCGTTTTGCTCTACCCCGCAGGCGACCATGGTGCGCACGATGACCGAAGGCATCGTGAATAGGTTTTTGAGGTCCGCGAAGGCCGAGATGCTTCAAAAGAACGAGACGGAGATAAGATGTCCGTGTCGAAGATGCAAGCTGAAGAGCCTTATTGCGGACCCGGATTCCGGGCAGGTGCGGGACCACCTGCTCTTGCGTGGTTTCATGGATGGCTATCGGTGGCAAGGTGATGAAGATGGCTACGAAGTCGTCCATGGGGGCCGGGCAAGAAATGAGGAAGGGCAGCAAGACAACCACCACGGCTCGGGCGGGCGAGAAGACGAAGAATCCCCAGGAGATGATCACGACGGTGATGCTGTACACATTCATCATGTAGAAGATGCAGGGCATGATGATGAGGAAGATGCCGGAGCAGACGACGGGCATGATCATGAAGATGATGATGCCGGCGGAGCAGACGACGCTGGACTATCGATTGGCTGGGTGCAGGACCCTCATATTCAAGAGCTGCTTCTCAAGCAGACCGATAACGCAAGAGCTGCCGCCCGAGAGAAAGCCAAGATGGATCAACTTGAGTTAGCCGCGGTTACTCCATTGTATGAAGGATGCAGGCCCGAGGATACCCGCCTGAAAGTAACACTCATGGCTCTGGAGATGAAGGTAAAACACAAAATGACCGACGCATGCTTCGACGAGAACATGTCATTCTGGCACGAACGTCTTCCCAAGGGGAACAAGTGCCCCACCAGTTTGGAGGAGGCGAAGAAAATCGTGTGTCCTCTGGATTTACCGCACGTGAAATACCATGTGTGCATGAACAATTGCATCATTTATTGGGACGAGCACGCGGAGTCTACCATATGTCCGGTGTGCGGCGTCACTCGATACAAGAAGAGGAAGAAAGCTCCTCGAAAAGTGGTGTGGTACTTTCCGATCACTCCTCGTTTGCAGCGGTATTTCGCGGACCCTAAGGTAGCAAAGCTCCTGCGTTGGCACGCGGATAGGGAGGAGAAGAAGCGAGAAGATGACGCAAATAATCCGGAGATAGATAAAAAAGACAAGATGCTGAGTCACCCTAAGGATGTGAGCCAGTGGCAAGCGTTGAACTTTGAAGACCTAGAATTTGGGAACGATCCAAGGAACATTGTGCTGGGCGCGAACACCGATGGAGTCAATCCGTTTGGCAGCCAGAGAAGCACACATAGCACCTGGCCTGTGTTTGTGTGGATGTACAACCTTCCCCCCTGGTTGTCCATGAAGAGGAAGTACATTCACATGAGTATGCTAATTGAAGGACCGAAACAACCAGGGATCGACATCAATCTGTATCTGGGGCTGCTGAAAGAGAAGCTAGACACGCTGTGGAAAACGCCAGCCAATACGTGGGACGCCGCAAAGAAAGAATATTTCCCTATGAGAGCCGCGCTGCTCACGACGGTGCACGACTATCTCGGTTACGGATATGTCGCGGGGCAGGTGGTCCAAGGATTTTCTGGATGCGTCAGGTGCATGGATGACACAACGTATCGCCAGCTAGATAGAGATCCCGGGTCTTCGAAAACCGTGTTCATGGGACATCGAAGGTGGCTTCGCGACGATGACCTGTGGTGAAAACGCAAGGATCTGTTCGATGGTGAAACCGAACCCTGAGGACGCCCGCGTACGAGGAGCGGCGAGGAAATAGACGAGCTGTTGAAAAATTGGAAAGATTGCCCACTGCCGGGAAAGAAGCAAAAGGCGCCAGAGCCGGGAAAGAAGCAAAAGGCGCCAGAGCCGCTGCTGAAGGTATGGAAAACGAGGTCTGTTTTCTGGGACTTGTCGTACTGGAAGATCCACCGTGTGCCTCACAGCCTTGATGTAATGCATATCACGAAGAACGTGTGCGAGAGTCTACTTGGTACCCTGCTCAACATGCCAGAGAGGACCAAAGATGGGCCGAAAGCAAGGGCAGACTTGAAATCAATGGGCATCAGGCAGGAGCTTCACGCTATATATGATGATCATGATGATGATGATGATGATGATGAGGCGAAGCAGGACACGGAAAGTCGTCGCAAAGGCAGAAAGGCCAAGAAGACCGGAAATGACTACCCTCCCGCGTGCTTCACTCTAAGTCAGGAGGAGATCGAGCAGTTTTTCACCTGCCTCGTAGGAGTACAACTTCCTTACGGTTACGCGGGGAAGATAAGCAGATACCTAGACCGGGCGAAGCTGAAGTTCAGCGGGATGAAGTCTCACGACTGTCACGTGCTGATGACGCAGATACTTCCAGTTGCAATCCGTGGTATCATGGACGCGCACGTCCGTGAAACCCTATTTGGCCTATGCAACTTTTTCGACGTCATCTCTCGGAAGTCTGTTGGCGTGAGGAAACTCAGAAGGCTATAGGAAGAGATCGTGGTGATACTATGCGAGCTTGAGATGTACTTCCCGCCCGCATTCTTTGACGTTATGGTGCATCTGCTGGTCCATATCGTGGACGATATCATCCAACTCGGGCCGACGTTCCTGCACAACATGATGCCGTTCGAAAGGATGAATGGTGTCATCAAAGGATACCTTCGCAACATGTCACGTCCAGAGGGAAGCATAGCCAGGGGCTTTCTGACTGAAGAGTGCATCTCCTACTGCATGAATTATCTAGGCATCGAGAACCCCGTTGGTCTGCCCGTCAACAGGCACCTCGGCAGGCTCGCTGGATGGGGTCACCGTGAGGGTCGCCGCGAAATGCATGTCGACTTCGAGGGTCGACTCGCCGACTTTGAAAGAGCAAACCTAGTCACGCTACAACACATAGACGTGGTCGATCCTTGGGTGGTTCAGCACAAAACCTTTATTGAGAAGACGTACAATGACCGAGGCCAACAGAGGACGGACGAAGGTATAATCAAAGAGCACAACTCATGTTTCACGCGTTGGTTCAAGCACAAGCTTCTGTCGTACCCTTTACATGATGATTCTTCCGCGGAAGAACAACTCATATTCGCCTTGTCACAGGGCGCCGAGCACAACCTGATGACCTATGAGGCGTACGATATCAACGGCTACACATTCTACACCGAGGCCAAGGACATGAAGAGCGATGGTTATCAGAACTCCGGGGTAACGATGGAATCCTACACCGGTAATGACAAGGACAGATACTACGGAAGGATCGAGGAGATCTGGGAGCTGAGCTACGATGGAGAGAAGGTCCTGATGTTCCGTGTCAGATGGGCCAAGAGCGTCCTAAAAGAAGACCGTATTTCACCACCATGGTTATACCCGAAGCCAAATCCAAGACCGCGGGCGCAAACGTCACCGCGAAAAATGAGCCATGGGTACTGGCTTCCCAAGTTGACCAATGCTTCTTCATTACCGATCCGTCAAAGCCCAGTCGTGTTGTCGTGAGGAGAGGCAAAAGGAAGATCATCGGAATGGATGGAGTAGCTAATGAGCAAGACTTCGACAAGTACGGCGACCCGAGGATCGAACATGACGACGATGATGAAGTAGAAGCTTACACCACAAGAAGAAGCAGGACCACCCTACCTAAAGGACGTCCGTTCCACAGAAGAACTCCATTTGCGAAAAAGAAGGGCAAGAAGATTGTGAACAGATAGCAAGCTAAGATCGATTGTATTTAAATCGTACCCTTCATTTCTCGATTGTATTTCATGGGCACTTTTTGAACTATCATGAATATTTTTAAATTTCATGGACACTCGATCTCGACCCCCCCTCCATCTCGATCGCTATCCCACCTCGCCAGATCCGGTCCCCCTCGCCGCCGAGCACCCCCCCGGTCCACCGGCCGCCGCCGCCGACCCCCCGCACCCTCGATTCCCCTACTCAACCGCCGCCGCCGAGCACCCCCCGGTCCACCGGCCGCCGCCGCCGACCCCCCGCACCCTCGATTCCCCTACTCAACCGCCGCCGCCGACCCATGATATATTCAAAATAATAAATTTGATGATATTTTTTCATATTCATAAATATTTTCAAATAACAAATTTGATGATATTTTTTAAAAAATTATTACTTTTTTATAAAAAAATATTACTGTTATGATTTAAACAAGTTTGAACATATTTAAACACAAATAAGTGTCAAACAACATTTTAAAAGCAAAAAAAAAAATTTGGGGAGCCTGGGAATCGAACCCAGGACCTCCTGGTGAGTGTGCAGAGTGCTGACCAGTCGGGATAGTGCGGGGGTTCTGTTGGGTAGTGGGTTAGGTGGAATATATACCTTTCTGTCGGGCTAGTGACTAGAACACAATACTAATGGCGCACCTGGGGGTGGTGCGCCATTAGAGTCTACATACTTATGGCGCACAGAGCTGCGGTGCGCCATTAGTAATCCTCCCATTCATATCCCTGATACGTCCAAAACGTATCTATAATTTCTGCTTGCTCCATGCCTCTTTTGTGTGATATTACTATGATATTTATGCACTTCCATACACTTTTGATCATATTTGGACTAACCTACTAATGGTTGCAAAAGTGCACAATGTTCTTGTATTACACTTTATTGTGTAGGAATTACTTGGAAATTGACAAAAACGCAAAAGGAGTCGTATTGGAGTAGGACTCTGACTTTCCTGAAATCTGTCTGAGAACATTTTTTAAAGATGGTCGCGTTCCGGCCCAAAGACGGCGTCAAACGGAAAACGTCTAGTTGCGAAAGTTGTGGGGAATTTCGAGGCGATTCTTTTGGATATAAAATTCGTCCAAATCGGAGTCCGGACGGCCAAGTAAAGCCCGTTTTACTGAGGCCCAAAATCTGATGACGGGAATCCGAGAGTCTATATAAAGAGAGGAAACCTAGGTCACCAAGGGCCACGAATTTTCCTCCTCCCGAGCCGCCATCTTGGAGGGGAGGACCAGCACCATTGCAGCACCATCCACAAGGAAGAAGGGGGGCCAAGGAGCCGCTGCCCCCTAGGGCCGCCGCCGCCGCCGCGCCACCAAGGGCCGCCACCGCCGCCTCCGTGGCTGCCGCCGGCCGTCTCCTCCTCGCGGGGCTGCACCTCTCCATCAACACCATCATCAACCTCCTCCTCACCATGTTCATGCGTGAGTAGTTTCCTCCGGGGCCGAGGGCTCGTATGTGTAGCTATGTGGTTATCTCTCTCTCCCATGATATGATCTTCGTTGTGATCATAGGCTATGTTAATCTAGGGTGATCCCATGATATTTCCCCTTCCTCTATGTATTGGATTGATGTACTCACTTGTCTTTATCTATTATAATCCCCGAGACCAAGGTGACAGCGGTCTATTGGACATGGATTAGAAAAATATTTTCATGAGTGATTTCCTCTCTTGTGTGTTGATTGAAGATTGAGAGTCTCTTGGTGCTTGTCTTTGACTATCCTTTAGATATGTTGTGGTGATTGTGGGACTCTCTTTGGATGGCCGCGGTGACATTGGGAAATCCTTAGATTGAGAACTACGAACTTTGAGGTGTGCTTTTGTAGCCCTACATAATTCTCGTCCTCTCTTGACCACGAAGGAATGACCTCCGGGTGCGTCTCCATTGCATGTTTTATGGGAAATATCATGTGATTCGATTATGTTAATGTTGTTGGGAGTTGCCACTAGTGAAAGTATGATCCCTAGGCCTTGTTTCCACCATTGCAATACCATTTGTGCTCACGTTTACCACTTGTTTGCTTGCTGCACTTTTTATTACAGATTTATATTACTTTGTTTTGCCATCCATATCACTTGCCATTTAACATCTCTTCGCCGAACTAGTGCACCTATACATCTGACAAGTGTATTAGGTGTGTTGGGGACACAAGAGACTTCTTGTATTTTAGTTGCAGGGTACGTTGCTTGAGAGAGACCATCTTCAACTTCTACTTCCCCGAGTTCGATAAACCTTAGGTCATCCACTTGAGGGAAATTGCTGCTGTCCTACAAACCTCTGCGCTTGGAGGCCCAACATAGTCTACAAGAGTAGAAGCGTGTGTAGACATCAAGCTATTTCTGGCGCCGTTGCCGGGGAAGTGAGTGCTTGAAGGTATATCTTTAGATCTTGCAATTAAATCTTTTTGTTTCTTGTTTTTATTTCACTAGTTTTGCTTAATGGAAAACAACAAAAATATGAGAGAGCTTTATAAGCTCTACCTTGCTTTGGGACATGATGTGTTTGAAGAGAAAATTAAAAAACCTATGGAACTTTATTATTTGCATAACAATCATGATGGTGGTGATGTTATTAGTATGCTTTCTTTGAATATCAATATTGCTAATGACATGGAAAGCTCTAAGCTTGGGGATGACACGTTTGATGAACATGATATTTTTAGTCCCCCAACTTTTGAGGAGAAAATTTACTTTGATGATACTATGCCTCCTATATATGATGATTACAATGATAAATGTGAGCTTTTTAGTCCACCTACTATTGAGGATAAAATTTATTATGATTATGATATGCCTCCTAAATATGATGATTACCATGATGGTTATGATTGCTTTACTCTCACTATTCCTAATAAGAAAGATTTTGCTTATATGAAGAGTAATGATACTTTTATGCTTTTGGATCATGGAAATAATGCCTTATGTGATAGTTATATTGTTGAGTTCATCCATGATGCCACTGAAATTTATAATGAGAGAGGGAGACATGGTTCTAAATATCTTAATAATAAGAAGTTTCCTCTCTTTATGGTGAATATTTTGAAGTTATGCTTGTTTTGCCTTCCTATGCTAGTTGCTTTGTGCTTCAATGAATTATTCTATTGCAATATTCCTATGCATAGGAAGCATGTTAGGCTTAAATGTGTTTGGTATTTGCTTCTTGATGCTCTCTTTTGTTCTTCAACTCTTATTCCTACGAGAGCATCATTAAAGTCTTAAGCCTATCTTTATGGCTATAAAGAAAGAGCTCTAGGGAGACAACCCTTGTTATCTTTGCTTTCAGTTTGTTCTTTCAGTTTTTAGTGGTCTTGATGTTTGTTACTACTGTAGCAACATCATTGTATCTTTATTTTTCAGCTTTGTGCCAAGTGTAGCCTCTGATGGCAAGAAAGTTCAAAAGTTGTGACGTGATGTCCAGGAAACAGATTCTGTCCTTGGACAGAAAAATTCGTATAAAATCACCAGATCATCTTTTTGGTCTAAAGTTTTTCGACAGCGTGCTCTATACAATTGGCTTTCGGGCGTCTGTTCTGAGTTTTTTGATTTGAGTTGCAGAAGTGCCCCGAAAAAATTATTTACTACCTGCTGGTCTGTTTTTCACAGATTCTGTCCTGTTTTGCCTTTCCTTCGTTTTGCAAACCTTGAGCTTGCTTTTTCTTTGCAAAAATCTTTTGGAAATCTTGAGAAACAGTAGACCTTCAAGAATATCCTTATTTCCAGCAAGGAAAAATTATTTTATTATGGGTACTAACCTCGCTAATCAGATTATGATGAGTTATGTATGAAGGGAGTTTTCAAGTGTGCGAGGGAAGATGATAAAAAGATTCAGGAGTGTCAAACGCTCAAGCTTGGGGATGCCCCCGTGCACCCCCAAGACATATTCAAGAAGACTCAAGCGTCTAAGCTTGGGGATGCCCCCTTGCATCCCCTTCTCCATCAACAATTATCAGTTCGTCTTTCGTTCCACTATATTTTTATCACTTCATGTGTTATGTGCTATGCTTGGAGCGTCTTGCTTTTAGTTTCCTTTTTAGTTTTCTTTAGCTTTGCTTGCTGTTCATAACGAGTTGGAACCCAGCTTTCTTTGTGTGGGAGAGAGACCCGCTCCACAACATAACATAGAATTTTCATGTCTATCTTTGCTGTGTGTGTTCTTTGTCTTTCAATAGCTACTATCATGTTCAGCTCTTAGTTTTCATGCTTATCTTTTTAAAGAGCTTTTGTTTAGTTGGTCGCTGGAACTCTCTTTAGTTATCATGCTTATGTTGTTAAGAGAGTTGGCTTCTGTTGCACTAGTTGATATGTCCATGATAAAAATGCTATGTGCATAATGGTGCTTAGTAGTTCATGTTTTCTTATGGTTAGTCTCAAATAGCTGGGGGGTTCTCAATGTGTTATTGGAGTACCAACATGATTTGTTTGCCTATGATGTGGTATGGTCTAGTGATATCTTCCCCCAAGAATTTATTTTGATTGACTTGGCATATGCTCACGCATATTTAAGACTGTAAAGAAAGTCTATCAAGCCTTGATGATCTTTAATTTCTGAGTAGCGATATAACTTCCATGCCCGATTCAATGTTGCTTTGTCGCTCTGCATGATTATGATCGTCATTGCTCTCTTAGTTGGTCGCTCCCAGTCTTTTGCTAACATTCGCCTGTACTAAGCGGACTGACTGCTTGTGCATCCAAAATCCTTTAAACCAGTTATGCCATATGAGTCCACCATACCTTCCTATACATGGTATTTACCTGCCATTCCTAATGAAGACTTTCATGTACCATCTCGAAATTATTCAAAAAAAAGCATTTCTCTTTTGTGCCTCTGTTTTAGCTCATGAGGAAGTAGTAGTTAATTCATGATCTTTTTAAGTTGGACAAGCTTCACCCCGGGATTGCATGTCTAATGTGCAAATCCATAATACGAGAATGAACTGGCACAGAGTGCGCCCGACTCATTAAAAAATATACAACAAACAAACCCTCCTTCACGCTTTGTTCATGAGAAATTAGAAAACTTTGGCAGTGATAAACAAAGGAGATTAAGAGGATGTGATCGTCCTCATGCGGGAGCCGTTCCTCGAAACTTGTCCAGCTCGAGAAGTAATTGAGTTATCTGCTAGCATTCGTTGACGAAATATGCATATTCTAAAAAATAATTTTTACCTCTGTTTTTAAAACCAAGAGCTCTGGTACATGTTTAGTTTTTGTTTCCGACCACGGGTTTTCAACCTTGCCATCAAATGCCACGGTTCGAGAGTCTCCACCTTCTTTCTTTAAAGCACCAACTATTGAGAGCATGATTGTCATTCTGAGTGTAATGTGCATTGTCCCAAAGTACCATTGTCTTTTGCATGATTATGATATCGTTTATTCTGAAATCATTGTATCTAGTCGTCACTTAAACCTTGGAGGTGCCCCTGCATTTATGTTTTGCTTCACTAAAGGGGGCAAGCGAGGTACCACTTTGTCATGTTTGCACACCATGCTCACTACAAATCTATTGAGTGTTTCAGTATCATATTGTAAAACTTTCAGTTCTTTGTGATATTCTCATGAGGAAACTTAATTACTACAGATTCATTATCTCAGTAAGTGATGACCCACAACCGTAAGGGATCTATTGCAGCGTTTTCGATAAGTAAGAGTGTCGAACCCAACGAGGAGCAGAAGGTATTGATAAGCGATTCTGAGCAAGAAATTACTGCAAGCACTGAAAGATAACTTTTAGGGGTTTTCTCGGTATAAGCAACAGGAAAGTAAAAGCAAGTAATGTAAAAGGTACTGAGAGTGACAAGTGGCCCAATCCTTTCTTAGCAAAGGAGAGGCCTAGCAACTGAACTTATAAAGACTAAAGCATTCTTGAGGACACACGGGAGAGGTAGTCATGTGCTTTCACCATATTCCGTATCGATACTATGTTATGTGTTGATAAGTGTTGAGTGGGTGAATCTATGCTAGTGCACTCTCTAGACTAAGATGAATGCACTCTTATGATTAAACACCTTGCAAGCATCCGCAAATATAAGATAGAATTTAAGGCAAAAGCCTAACCATAGCAATACGATCGAGGATCCATTATTCCCTTATGCAAAAGCGTGCGAACTGGGGTTCAGGTTTCTGTCACTCCGGCAACCCACCATAAGCATTCTTTATACACAATGTATTCTCCTAGGTCCTTAATAAGGCGAAGTGTTGGGTGTTCGACTCACACAACACCACTAGTAGAATGACAACGCAACTTAAGTATCAAACAACACATATTACTTCAACAACATATGACTACTAACAACAAGACTTTCCCCATGTCCTCAAGAACTAAGGTAACTACTCACGAGACATAAAAGAGATAATGATCAGTGGGGATAAATATGTGATAAACAATCTAGACATAATAATATTTCTCCAACAAAACTCAATAGCATTCACCACAAAGTAGTAATCAACACCGATGGAGTAGAGAGGATAGGTAGTACGAGTTACAACACGAGTTGCGATTGTAAGATGAGATTTGGATGAAGATGGAGATGGTGCTGGTGTTGGGGATGATGTTGATGATGATCTCGATGATGCCCGTGACGATGGTGATGACGATGGCGACGATCTCCCCTTCCGGGAGGTGATCTCCCCGGCGGAATCTGCCCGCCGTAGATGCCCTTTTCTTCTCTGTAGGGTTCCGCCTCGAAGCGGCGGCGGAACTCCGTAAAAAGTCTTCTTTTTAGGGTTTTCGGAGAACGGAGAATATATATGCAAAAGGGGGCGTCCGGAGGTGGGCCAGGGGCTCCAGGCGCCCCCCCGGCGCGGCCAGGGGGGCGCCCCCAGGCCGCCTAGGCACCCTGTGGCCCCCCTCTGGCTCCCCTTTTGCGTGCCTTCGTGATTCATCTGAAAAATATCTCCCATCAATTTTCAGGTAATTTGGAGGTATTCTTCTTCAGCAACTCAGCGTCCACTTTTTACTGCTGAATCCTGCGTCTGCTGTTCCGGCATCGGAGAGTTTGCAAACTGTGTAAAATAGACCAAAACAACATAAGAACATCACCGTATCGTGAAATATATCAATGAATAAGGATAAATTATGATACAAAATAGTGATGCATTTTGGACGTATCAACACCCCCAAGCTTAGACCTCGCTTGTCCCCAAGCGAATATGAACTCGGTAAACCTGTCCACAAGTTTAGAGAGTGAAGTGTCGATAAATAGAATACGGACAAGAAGCATCATAGTTTCTTTACCAACTCAAATATCCTCAACAACAATCTTCAACTCATAAGGCCCTTATGAAAGAGTGATAACACTTATATTCGAAAGTAGGGCTAAGGAAACTCATTATATCATGGCAAACACGTCCTTTGGTCAAAGAACAACAATAGATTTAACTTTTGCTCTTATATTTGATGAGATCAATTGAAGCTTTTTGAAAATAACATGTTAATAGGCAAGAAGTGAAAGTGTTAACACAGAGGAAGATGTTTGTCTTAGCTGGGCATGACAAACAACTTACTTATCGAATGATAATGTCAACAAGGATATGATATGACAAATCTTAATGCAGCTTTATATGAATGAATCCTTATCAACATCAAACGTCTGCTCTCTTTGAGAAATAGAAGGAAGTAGAAGTAACTGACTCAACTTAAAATTAAAAGATAGGCCCTGCTCTAGGGTAGTAGGGAAAACTCATGTGCTATCCTCAAATCAAACAGAATGAAAACAAGTTTTTAGGGGTGCATGATTTGTCAACGAATGCTAATAGATAACTCAATTGCTTTTTGAGCTGGACAAGTTTCGAGGAACGGCTCCCGCACGAGGACGATAACATCCTCTTATTATCCTTTGTTTATCACTGCCTAAGTTTTCTGATTTCTCATGAACAAAGCGTGAAGGAGGGTTTGTTTGTTATATTAGTTTTAAGCCGGGCGCACTCTATGCCAGGTCCTTCTCGTATTATGGGTTTGCACATTATACATGCAATCCCGGGGTGAAGCTTGTCCAACTCAAAAAGACTATGAATTAGCTATTACTTCCTCATGAGCTAGAATAGAGGCACAAAATAAAAGATTTTGAACATTTGAGGATAACACATAAATTATATACTTTTAGGAGGTGGTAGCGGAATACCACGAGTAGGTAGGTATGGTGGACTCATATGGAAGGTATTGGCTTAAGGGTATGGATGCACAAGCAGAATACCGAGAGTTAGGCTAGCAAAGGTTTTGAAAGAACAGACAATTGATGATGACTATGATGCAAAGCAATATAAAGCATGAACATCAAAATAAGCATAACACATCAAGTTGTCTTCCTTGTCAGCAGAACACTTCAAGCATAATAACATAAAGTTTTGGCTATGTTGATAATTTAAGAAAATCATGCTTGTTGTTATGACCAAAGCTATATTTGCCAAGATTAAATAAAGTTACATAGCCAAACCTGACATAAGGTCAATACTCCCCATAAGAATCATCATATAAGGTCGATTGCGTGAAGAGAATACCGAGTGCAGCAAAAGGAACCAATAAACTTCTCATTAATATTCCATCATAAACGACTCCACACTCACGGATACAATTCCTCACTGAAGGAGCGATAGACCTCAATGCACACACCTATCTCATATAACAACCTCCCTAGACATGATACGACTCTACTTGACTCTAAAAGACAAAAAGTAAAGATAAAGATACCGGGCACTCCCCCAAGCTTGGAACAAGCCAAGGGAATGCCATTACCCCAGGAGAATTCACTCATCATCCTTGTTGGCGTTGATCAAGTAGTCCTTGGCGAAACGCTTCCATGGAAGGGGTTCTCCAGTCTCATATGAGAAACTCGTCTCCTGAATCCTGCATTCAGCACCCAAACCCATGCGCAGAAACCTTAGTTCATACTCATAGTTCTGGTTATGTAGATCATTAATTTGCCCTTGGAGTTCTATAATTCTGTCTTCAGACGCGGCGATTCTTTCCCACATCTCCTTCATCTCCTTCAGGAAGTAGTTCTTCAGCTCGTTGGTGATGTCAAAGTTAGCTTCGACACCACGCTCGATCATCTTCTTGTACTCGAAGACTTCTTGCTCCACTTCTTCCAGCCTGGTCTGGATGCTCCCCTCCTTGATAGGTCCCTTCAGATCTTCTTGATGAAGGACACCGTCCTCCATCCGAACAACCTGAGGGTGCTTCTTCACCTCAGCGAGGTAAGGGTTGATGACGTTGACGACGAACTTGTCCTTGGGGGAACTTGGAGAAGCCATGGCACCTAAATTCAGCTGAAAGATTCCCTGGCAGAAACAGATCGAAGAGAAAACACGCGAAATCGCAAGATACGTTGCCGGAACAATCCGGGCAAATATATAGGAAAAATTTATGTACAGAAAGGAAGGTAACGGACCAAAGCGGGGTCGGAGACGGGCTCCCGGGTGTCCAGGCGGCCTGCCGGCGCGGCCCAGGGGGGGCGCGCCAGGGGGACGCCTGGACTCCCTGGAGGTCGTCTCCGGCTCCACTTAGACTCGGAATTTTACTAATTTTGCAAAAACTCGTAATACGGAACTTTTATGATGGTTTGTGGTGTTTCCTTACCGTACTACATACCTTTTCTTTATTCTGCTTCTGCTGGCGTCTGAAACAGGGCTGCAACATGTCCTTCATGGCTTGTTGTGTATATTATATTCACATCAACATTGACAGGGTCTCCTGCTATGTAATGTTTAAGTCTTTGCCCATTCACAACTTGAGGTTTGGTGCCTTCAAAATTGTTAATCTTAATTGCACCAGACCGATAAACTTCTTCAATATGAAATGGTCCTTCCCACCTGGAAAGTAGTTTACCTGGAGAAAACCTGAAACGGGATCTAAACAACAAAACTTTATCACCAACATTAAATTCACGTTTCAGAATCTTCCTATCATGCCACTTTTTTACCTTTTCCTTGAACATTTTAGCGCTCTCGTAAGCTTCACTTCTCCATTCATCTAGAGAAGTCAAGTTCATGAGACGCTTCTCACCAGCTAGTTTCGGGTCAGCGTTAAGCTCTCTAACAGCCCAGAAAGCCTTGTGCTCTAATTCTAATGGCAAATGGCAAGCCTTGCCATACACCATCTTATAAGGAGACATGCCCATGGGGTTTTTGTAAGCAGTTCTATATGCCCACAAAGCATCTCCTAACTTGTTTGACCAATCCTTCCTATTTCTGTTTACTGTTTTCTGCAAGATCAACTTAATCTCTCTATTGGTGAGCTCAACTTGCCCACTAGTTTGAGGATGATATGGTGAAGCAGTTCTATGATTAACATCGTATTTAGCCAAAGCTTTTCTAAAAGCTCCGTGCGTGAAGTGTGATCCTCCATCGGTCATGAGATACCTTGGTACACCAAACCTAGGAAAAATTACATCTTTAAGCATTTTCAAAGATGTCTTGTGATCAGCACTTTCAGTGGGGATTGCTTCAACCCACTTGGTCACATAATCAACAGCTACTAAAATGTGAGTGTACTTGTGCGAAGAAGGAAAAGGACCCATAAAATCAAAACCCCAACAATCGAAAGGTTCAATCACTAGTGAGTAATTCATAGGCATTTCATTCCTTCTACTAATGTTACCAACTCTCTGACATTTATCACAGGCTAAAACATAATTTCTAGCATCTTTAAAGAGAGTAGGCCAATAAAAACCTGATTGAAGAACCTTATGTGCAGTCCTCTCACCGGCGTGATGTCCTCCATAGGGACTATCATGACACCGTCTGAGAATGTCCTTCTGCTCATGTTCCGGAATGCATCTTCTCACGATCCCGTCGGGACCTTCTTTGAAAAGATGTGGGTCATCCCAAAAGTAATGCCTCAAATCATGAAAGAACTTCTTCCTCTGCTGAAATGTTAGACCTGGAGGCAAATACTTTGCAACAATAAAATTAGCATAATCTGCATACCAAGGATCGGAAAGAGATTGTACTTTTACAATGGCAAGTTGCTCGTCTGGAAAACTATCGTTAACTGGGATGGGGTCGTGCGGTATATCTTCCATCCTTGAAAGATTGTCCGCTACCGGATTGTCTTCCCCTTTCCTATCAACAATCTGCAAATCAAATTCTTGAAGAAGGAGTATCCATCTGATAAGCCTTGGCTTGGCATCCTTCTTTGTCATAAGATACTTAATGGCAGCATGATCAGTATGAATAATAACTTTGGAATCAACAATATACTGCCTAAACTTATCACAAGCAAAAACTACAGCTAAGAATTCTTTCTCAGTAGTAGCATAGTTTCTTTGAGCACTATCAAGGGTTTTACTAGCATAATGTATAACATTCAATTTCTTATCAACTCTTTGTCCTAAAACAGCTCCAACAGCAAAATCACTTGCATCACACATAATCTCAAAAGGTAAATTCCAGTCAGGTGGTTGTACTATAGGAGCAGTTATTAAAGCTTTCTTAAGGACTTCAAAAGCTTCCTTACAATTTTCATCAAATACAAAAGGAACATCCTTCTGGAGAAGATTAGTGAGGGGTCTCGAGGTTTTAGAAAAGTCTTTAATAAATCTTCTATAAAAACCTGCATCACCGAGAAAACTGCGAATACCTTTGATGTCCCTTGGATAGGGCATCCTTTCAATAGCTTCGATCTTGGCCTTGTCCACTTCAATTCCCCTTTCGGAAATCTTGTGACCAAGAACAATTCCTTCATTAACCATAAAGTGGCACTTTTCCCAGTTGAGTACCAAATTTGTCTCCTCGCATCTCTGCAAAACTTTATTAAGGTTGTGAAGACAATGGTCAAAAGAAGTTCCATAGACGGAGAAATCATCCATGAAGACTTCCATAATATCCTCGCAGAAACCATGAAAGATAGCAGACATACACCTTTGAAAAGTAGCAGGGGCATTACATAAACCAAAAGGCATACGCCTGTAAGCATAAGTACCAAAGGGACAAGTAAAAGTGGTCTTCTCTTGATCGACAGTGTTAACATGAATTTGAGAGAAGCCGGAATAACCATCGAGATAACAAGAGTGGGTATTTTTGGATAACCTTTCAAGCATTTGGTCGATGAACGGCAACGGATAGTGATCCTTCCTGGTTGCCTTGTTCAACTTCCTGTAATCAATACACATTCTATATCCAATAATAATTCTCTAAGGTATTAATTCATTTTTATCATTAGGAACCACAGTTGTACCTCCTTTCTTAGGAACACAATGTACCGGACTTACCCACTTACTATCAGCTATAGGGTAGATAATACCTGCGGCTAGAAGCTTGAGAATCTCAGTTCTCACGACATCCATCATCTTCGGGTTCAACCGTCGTTGATGATCAACAACTGGTTTAGCATCAGGCTCAAGGTTGATAGTATGTTGACAGATAGATGGACTAATCCCCTTAAGGTCATCAAGGGTGTAGCCAATTGTGCCTCGGTGTTTACGAAGTACTTCCAATAATCGCTCCTCTTCATATCCTAAAAGGTTAGAATTGATAATAACAGGATATACTTTCTATTCATCTAAATAAGCATACTTGAGCGTATTGGGAAGAGGTTTAAGATCGAACACCGGGTCTTCTTTCGGTTTTGATAAAATTCCCAAAGGTTCAACCGGAAGGATGTGCTTCAGGATAGCAGGCTGCCTCAAGAATATTTCATCTAGTTCATTTCTTTCCTGCATATGCAAATCATTTTCGTGGTCCTCCATGTATTGCTGCAAAGGATCATTAGGGGGAATAGCAATAGAGGCAATACTTTCAATAATTTTATCATCACTAGGTAAATCAGTACCACGAGGCTGCTTAGAGAACTTAGAAAAATTAAATTCATATGGCTCACCATCGAATTCAACAGAAACTTTACCTTTCTTGCAATCTATTATAGCTCCACAAGTTCTAAGAAAAGGTCTACCAAAAATAATTGGACAAAAATTGTCCCTCTCTGAACCAAGTACTAGAAAGTCGGTAGGGTATTTTACCTTTCCACATAGGACTTCAACGTCCCTCACAATTCCGATAGGAGAGATAGTTGTTCTATTTGCAAGATGAATGGTAACATCAACTTCTTCAAGTTCACAAGGGGAAATCTCACCGATGATCTCTTCATAAAGTGAATAGGGGAATGCACTTGCACTCGATCCCAAATCGCATAGCCCATAATAATTGTGATCTCCTATTTTAACAGATACCACCGGAGTACCTGAAATTGGGCCTTTATTCTTGGCTGTGACAAGGTTAGTGGAAACAGCACAAAAATTTATATTGGAATCCAAAACATCATTAGTAGCAAGGTCTTAAATCAATGCAACTTGAGGATCAACTCTGATCTGGTCCTCAGGCTCATCAACTCTTCTCTCACTTTTATTTATTATGCCTGTCACAAGAGAGTGCTCCCTTATCCTTGTGGGGAAAGGAGGCTTTTCATATATAACTGCAGGCAAAATAGGGTCAGCAACATAAATATCAATAGGTGGTTCTTTAAAAGGTTCATGGTGCTGGTCTCTCTTCTTTTTAAAAGAATCAACGTGAGAGGCAAAATTCTTACACAAATCAATCACTAGATGGGAATCAAGACCAATCTTAGAGCAAAAAGTATTGAACTAATCAGTTTCCACATAGCTCTCAATATAATCATGTTCATAATTTATAGCGGGGTCAATACCTTTATCAATTTCCCAATCTTCGGTATTCCTCTGGATCCTTTCTAGGAGATCCCACCTTTCTTCAACACTCTTCTTCTGAAATACCCCACTAGAGGAGGCATCCAGCATCTCCTTATCCTGACGAGAAAGCCTGGCATAAAATTTGTAAGTATAATTTCCTTGGGAAGCTTATGAATAGGGCATTTGAGCATTAGGGACTTCAATCTCCCCCAAGCTTGAGCAATGCTTTCTCCGTCACGAGACCTAAAGTTATAGGTATAATTCCTGTCTCGATGAATTTCATGAAGAGGATAAAACTTAGTATAAAAGAGAGACATAAGCTCCTGCCAGTCCAACAAGTGTGAGTTATCGAGAAGCCCATACCAATCTGAAGCTTTATCTATAAGTGATACGACAAACAATTTCCTCATGACAAACTCCCTCGATACACCTGCAAGCTTAAATAATGAACATAGTCGTGACAAATATAGCAAGTGTTCACCGGGATGTCTGTCTCCTGCATAACGATTAGCCAAAACATAATCGATAATGCCAGCTGGTATTTTATAAGGCACAATTTCAGTAGGGGGAGGATCAACCACCACATGTGTGGGGCGTCTTCCCGCAAGCAACGCTCCAATAACAGGGTTATCCATAAGGACAAAGAGCAGCAATAGCAAAAACAAAAACAGAATTATAAAAACTTCCTTACCAGTTTCACTTTACCAATAGCGCTACGCTCCCCGGGAATGGCGCCAGAAAACGGTACTTGATGACCCACAACCGTAAGGGATCTATTGCAGCGTTTTCGATAAGTAAGAGTGTCGAACCCAATGAGGAGCAGAAGGTATTGATAAGCGATTTTGTGCAAGAAATTACTTCAAGCACTGAAAGATAACTTTTAGGGGTTTTCTCGGTATAAGCAACAGGAAAGTAAAAGCAAGTAATGTAAAAGGTACTGAGAGTGACAAGTGGCCCAATCCTTTCTTAGCAAAGGAGAGGCCTAGCAACTGAACTTATAAAGACTAAAGCGTTCTTGAGGACACACGGGAGAGGTAGTCATGTGCTTTCACCATATTCCGTATCGATACTATGTTATGTGTTGATAACTGTTGAGTGGGTGAATCTATGCTAGTGCACTCTCTAGACTAAGATGAATGCACTCTTATGATTAAACACCTTGCAAGCATCCGCAAATACAAGATAGAATTTAAGGCAAAAGCCTAACCATAGCAATACGATCGACGATCCATTATTCCCTTATGCAAAAGCGTGCGAACTGGGGTTCAGGTTTCTGTCTCTCCGGCAACCCACCATAAGCATTCTTTATACACAATGTATTCTCCTAGGTCCTTAATAAGGCGAAGTGTTGGGTGTTCGACTCACACAACGCCACTAGTAGAATGACAACGCAACTTAAGTATCAAACAACACATATTACTTCAACAGCATATGACTACTAACAACAAGACTTTCCCCATGTCCTCAAGAACTAAGGTAACTACTCACGAGACATAAAAGAGATCATGATCAGTGGGGATACATATGTGATAAACAATCTGGACATAATAATATTTCTCCAACAAAACTCAATAGCATTCACCACAAAGTAGTAATCAACACCGATGGAGTAGAGAGGATAGGTAGTACGAGTTACAACACGAGTTGCGATTGTAAGATGAGATTTGGATGAAAATAGAGATGGTGCTGGTGTTGGGGATGATGTTGATGATGATCTCGATGATGCCCGTGACGATGGTGATGACGATGGCGACGATCTCCCCTTCCGGGAGGTGATCTCCCCGGCGGAATCTACCCGCCGGAGATGCCCTTTTCTTCTCTGTAGGGTTCCGCCTCGAAGCGGTGGCGGAACTCCGTAAAAAGTCTTCTTTTTAGGGTTTTCGGAGAACGGAGAATATATATGCAAAAGGGGGCATCCGGAGGTGGGCCAGGGGCTCCAGGCGCCCCCCCCCCCCCGGCGCGGCCAGGGGGGGCGCGCCCCCAGGCCGCCTGGGCACCCTGTGGCCCCCCTCTGGCTCCCCTTTTGCGTGCCTTCGTGATTCATCTGAAAAATATCTCCCGTCAATTTTCAGGTAATTTGGAGGTATTCTTCTTCAGCAACTCAGCGTCCACTTTTTACTGCTGAATCCTGCGTCTGCTGTTCCGGCATCGGAGAGTTTGCAAACTGTGTAAAATAGACCAAAACAACATAAGAACATCACCGTATCGTGAAATATATCAATGAATAAGGATAAATTATGATACAAAATAGTGATGCATTTTGGACGTATCAGTAAGCATTTGTCATGTGACTGTGAAAAGTTCTTATATGGTTAATAGCATGTCACCACAGAAATTATGCTTGTTATCATTTACCTACTCGAGGATGAGCAGGAATTAAGCTTGGGGATGTTGATACGTCCAAAACGTATCTATAATTTCTGCTTGCTCCATGCCTCTTTTGTGTGATATTGCTATGATATTTATGCACTTCCATACACTTTTGATCATATTTGGACTAACCTACTAATGGTTGCAAAAGTGCACAATGTTCTTGTTTTACACTTTATTGTGTAGGAATTACTTGGAAATTGACAAAAATGCAAAAGGAGTCGTATTGGAGTAGGACTCTGACTTTCCTGAAATCTGTCTGAGAACGTTTTTTAAAGATGGTCACGTTCCGGCCCGAAGACGACGTCAAACGGAAAAAGTCTAGTTGCGAAAGTTGTGGGGAATTTCGAGGCGATGCTTCTGGACATAAAATTCGTCCAAATCGGAGTCCGGACGGCCAAGTAAAGCCCTTTTTACTGAGGCCCAAAATCTGATGACGGGAATCCGAGAGTCTATATAAAGAGAGGAAACCTAGGTCACCAAGGGCCACGAATTTTCCTCCTCCCGAGCCGCCGTCTTGGAGGGGAGGACCAGCACTATTGCAGCACCATCCACAAGGAAGAAGGGGGGCCAAGGAGCCGCTTCCCCCTAGGGCCGCCGCCGCCCCCTAGGGCCGCCGCCGCCGCCGCGCCACCAAGGGCCGCCGCCGCCGCCTCCGTGGCTGCCGCCGGCCGTCTCCTCCTCGCGGGGCTGCACCTCTCCATCAACACCATCATCAACCTCCTCCTCACCATGTCCATGCGTGAGTAGTTTCCTCCGGGGCCGAGGGCTCGTACGTGTAGCTATGTGGTTATCTCTCTCTCCCATGATGTGATCTTCGTTGTGATCATAGGCTATGTTAATCTAGGGTGATCCCATGATATTTCCCCTTCCTCTATGTATTGGATTGATGTACTCACTTGTCTTTATCTATTATAATCCCCGAGACCAAGGTGACAGCGGTCTATTGGACATGGATTAGAAAAATATTTTCATGAGTGATTTCCTCTCTTGTGTGTTGATTGAAGATTGAGAGTCTCTTGGTGCTTGTCTTTGACTATCCTTTAGATATGTTGTGGTGATTGTGGGACTCTCTTTGGATGGCCGCGGTGACATTGGGAAATCCTTAGATTGAGAACTACGAACTTTGAGGTGTGCTTTTGTAGCCCTACATAATTCTCGTCCTCTCTTGACCACGAAGGAATGACCTCCGGGTGCGTCTCCATTGCATGTTTTATGGGAAATATCAGGTGATTCGATTATGTTAATGTTGTTGGGAGTTGCCACTAGTGAAAGTATGATCCCTAGGCCTTGTTTCCACCATTGCAATACCATTTGTGCTCACGTTTACCACTTGTTTGCTTGCTGCACTTTTTATTACAGATTTATATTACTTTGTTTTGCCATCCATATCACTTGCCATTTAACATCTCTTCGCCGAACTAGTGCACCTATACATCTAACAAGTGTATTAGGTGTGTTGGGGACACAAGAGACTTCTTGTATCTTAGTTGCAGGGTTGCTTGAGAGAGACCATCTTCAACCTCTACTTCCCTGAGTTCGATAAACCTTAGGTCATCCACTTGAGGGAAATTGCTGCTGTCCTACAAACCTCTGCGCTTGGAGGCCCAACATAGTCTACAAGTATAGAAGCGTGTGTAGACATCAGCCGGCACCCTGCCGGGACGGGGAAGTGCCCCCGGATTCATCTCCATCGACGTTGCTTCCTCCCTCCATGATGCGGGAGTAGTTCCTCCTCGGGGCTGAGGTTTCTACCAGTAGCTATGTGGTTATCTCTCTCTCCCATGATGTGATCTTCGTTGTGATCATAGGCTATGTTAATCTAGGGTGATCCCATGATGTTTCCCCTTCCTCTATGTATTGGATTGATGTACTCACTTGTCTTTATCTAGTATAATCCCCGAGACCAAGGTGACAGCGGTCTATTGGACATGGATTAGAAAAATATTTTCATGAGTGATTTCCTCTCTTGTGTGTTGATTGAAGATTGAGAGTCTCTTGGTGCTTGTCTTTGACTATCCTTTAGATATGTTGTGGTGATTGTGGGACTCTCTTTTGATGGCCGCGGTGACATTGGGAAATCCTTAGATTGAGAACTACGAACTTTGAGGTGTGCTTTTGTAGCCCTACATAATTCTCGTCCTCTCTTGACCACGAAGGAATGACCTCCGGGTGCGTCTCCATTGCATGTTTTATGGGAAATATCATGTGATTCGATTATGTTAATGTTGTTGGGAGTTGCCACTAGTGAAAGTATGATCCCTAGGCCTTGTTTTCACCATTGCAATACCATTTGTGCTCACGTTTACCACTTGTTTGCTTGCTGCACTTTTTATTACAGATTTATATTACTTTGCTTTGCCACTCCTATCATCCATATTTTACCATCTCTTCGCCGAACTAGTGCACCTATACAACTCCTAGTTGTATTAGGTGTGTTGGGGACACAAGAGACTTCTTGTATCTTAGTTGCAGGGTTGCTTGAGAGAGACCATCTTCAACCTCTACTTCCCTGAGTTCGATAAACCTTAGGTCATCCACTTGAGGGAAATTGCTGCTGTCCTACAAACCTCTGCGCTTGGAGGCCCAACATAGTCTACAAGAGTAGAAGCGTGTGTAGACATCAATCCCCCCCACTGGCCGCACCCTCCTCTCTCTCCCTCGCCAGATCTCCCCCTCTCTCCCCGACGACTCTCTTTCCCTCCAGCGCCGCGCCGCCGCCCCCGCGCCACCCCCGCTGAGCCGAGCGCAGCGCCGCCGACGCCCTCGACGCCCGCGCCCCCGACGCCCCGGACGCCCGGAGCTATGCCGCCGCCGCCCGCGCCCCCGACGCCGCGGCCTCGACGCCCGCGCCCCGGACGCCCCGGCCTCCCCCAGGTGCGTGTCCATCTCCGGCCGCCTCCTCCAGATCCTCGTCGACCACGGGCCCCTCACCGTCGCCAACACCTGGAACCACGCCAAGGTATAAAGCTCCAAACTCCCCATGGCATCCTCCTCCTACCTACCAGTCCTTGCATTCTTCCATCCAATCGCCTATTATTAGGTTAGGTGTGGTGTTGGTCTCCACGACTTCAACCCAAATTCACTAGCTACTAGCAGGCTAGCAGTTTCCTTTTGCCCTTCCGCTAGTGAACTCTGGTTTTACCAAGCAGGCAAGCAGTGTAATACTGCAAACGCAAGAATTGGGTTGGTCAGTTAGGAATTCGGCGAACTAAGTGACTACTTTTTCATTTGCCCCCAGAATCATTGAATATGTGCTCTTGTGGCCGCCACACACGATGTTTCAGCCTTCACGCGGATGATTGTTCGTTGAACAGACAAGAAAACCTTCCAACACTAGTCCTCCACTACCAGAGACTTTGACTGCCTTCAAACAACTAAAATATCAGGGGTAGAAAGAAAAATACTATCTAGTCCCACTGTCCTAGACCAATGTTCATAGCGCCAAATGACAGGTCAAGCAAAAGTCAGCAGACACAATGCTTTTGTCATTTGAATGAAGGCATAAAGAGATCCTGACAAACATGCGTCACATCTTTGGACAATAATACTGCCAGGCATAAAGAGAATTGTTTTACTGAACTACAATTATATTGTTATTTATATGTATGCACAAAGACCAAGCTATACATAGTGGTAATACTGCCAGGCACAATACTGTCTGCTACAATATGATGGCAAAATTGCAACTGGTTACTACTTCTCTGCAGTTTTAAGAAGTTGGTCATCACATGTTACTGTTTCAAGTTTGAAACAACTGAAATATGTCCACATATCCTTGTAAGGGATGGCTAGGCATAGATTAAACTTACTGTATTTCCAAACATTGCTTATTAGATGCCATGCCCTAATTTTTTGGTGGTGTTTTAGGATAAAGATCTTACACTTTTTGAACTCGTTTAAAATGAGTTTATAGAGAGGATAGTAATCAGATTGTGAGGTTCTGCTGAAAGTCACAAGCGCTTCAAGTTTGTATGCTGTAGCAATGTTGAAACTTAAAAAGCTCAAATACTAACCTGATTAGGAATTTTGAAACTAATTGTGTCCCCTGAAATTGAAAAAAAAAGGGTGAAAAGCAATTGATTTTACCCAAAATCAAGACGGGTAAAGAAAGATGGGAGAGTTACTGGAACATGGGACCCATGGGTTGACTTAGACTATGCTAAAAGAGGCTCGCGTGTCACCCTTTTAAACGAGTTCTGACATAGGAGTATTTCTCAAAGGAAGATGACCAACTCTTCATATTTGATAAATCCTCTCTTGCTCAACCACTCTCACGTATCTCACTCGTTTAGGTTAACTTCTATTTTTCTGTGTGGAAAGAAATCATCTTATTGGAGGCTCTGCCCTTATGAGGTCAAGGATAGCCACTGTTACTTAAATATGCCATATTGCTGCTGCTTTCTAATTAATACTGGCAGCAACATCAATTTTTGAGTTGTTGTCAGTTTGCTATCAAGCCGTGACTGTATGTCACACTAGGTTTTAGGTTTTAGGTTTTTTTTTTCATGTACACTAGTACTACTTGTATGTCACACTAGCACAATGATAACAATGGTGGTCATGTATTTGGTTCCTTGTTGTAAATATTTGAACTTCAAACTATTGTTTTACAAGCTTCTGCAACTTTTTCTTAACTGTTGATGCTGCTGTTATGCATGTATTCACTGCTGTTGCTACTGTACTTGTCATGATGTTGTACTTGTGATGATGCTACTTGTGATCTTCTGAAATGACCCATTGGCGACTTCATTAGGCGGGGATAATGATTTTGCAGGTACCCCGAGAGGCCCCTGAGTTTGCTGGAATGTCGATTAACTTCCGTTCCGGCAAATTTGGGTACTCCATATGTCCTATTTTCAGCAAAGGTCATGCTGAAATTTTCCGTGAATTTTAGCATGACTTTGCTAAAAATAGGACATATAGGGTACTTGTGACTAATGCATGGGCCGGGGTATCTTAGTAGTTAATTAAGTAGGATCAAGTGCCCCTTTATTCTACCTGCATTAAACCATAGGCGGCAATAGAGCCAAGTGATTAGGCCCAACTTAGAATTCTCCTTCCCAGCTTAGCGTTTAGGATGCCTCGGTGTCGACAAACCATAAATTATAAAACCTTGGCTTTTAGGGTGCCTCGGTGTCGATAAAAACCGAAATGATGAAAGCTTAGGCTTTTAGGGTGCCTCGGCGTCGAAAAACCCTCAATTATAAAAGCTTAGCTTTTAGGATGCCTCGGTGTAGACAAACCCTAAATGATGAGACCATGATCTTGTTCCTTGACAATAACCAACTTTTTGACCAAACTTTGTTCCTATTTAGAGAGAAACATGGCCAACAACGATGAGGCCGGCGGTTCGGGCGGCAAGGCATTCTGGGAGCTGTCCCAGGAGGTGGAGGAATAACCTCACGTGTATGAGGACGCCGCCTTCCCCACCGATCCTGACACCACTGATGGTACCGCCGAGGATGACCCCACTGATGCCACCACTGATGGTGCCGCCGAGGATGCCACCACTGATGATGGCGGCGCACGCACATATGGCAGCCAACCGAAGAGGCAACGGAAGGACCGGCGCCCGACCGTGCTCCGCACCCTCAAGGAGGAAGTTACTGAAGTGGACTCCGACGGGAATCCAACGGCGCCCGAACGAATAGTCAAGGGGTACTCGCTTCAGCTCGGGTGCATTCTCCGGAGCACCGTCTCGATCAACACCGAGAACCTGAGGCATCCTGACCGAGGGAATTTGCGCAACCTCCTCTTCACGAAGCTGCACGAACGATACAAGTTCCCCGCTGAATTTGAAAACACAAGCCTCAAAGGGAATAAAGTGAACAATGCTGCCCTCACGAAGATGAGCAAGGCCCTGTCTACTTGGAAAACCAATGTGAAGAGAATGATCGAGAAAGGTGAGAGTTATGAGAAGATCAAGGAGAAAAATCCTTCGATCACCGAAGATGACTACAACGACTTCAAGATCAATTGCTCGAGCACCGCACACTCCGAATCAAGTCAGTGGGGGAAAGAAATGCGGGAGCTGAACTTAGGGGAACACACACTCGGTCCCGGCGGTTACAGAGTGGCGGAGCCTATATGGGACAAGGAGGAGGCGGACCGTGCCGAGCAAGGCCTACCGCCCCTCTTCGATAAATACGGTGACAAGCAGACCAAGAACTTTGTCAGGGCCCGGTACAAGAAGGACCTGAAAACAAAGGAGCTTACCACGGATCCGAAGACCAGGGCGCTTGAGCTTGTTCTGGTAAGGAATACACCCCCGCGTAATTAGCTCCATATGGTTGCATTCTAATTAATGAAGCCAAATTTCTAAATGATTCACATTCCTTCCGCAGGCGACTGAAAGCAGTAGCGCGGGGTCGACTAAGAGCAACCCTTGGGACACGACTCTAAATAGGGCGTTGAATGTAATGAAGAACAAGGATAAGCTCGAGAAGTCGACGTCAGCTGGTCGTGTGGCCGGCAAAGGCTTGTCGACAAAATGGTCGTCATACTATAACGCTGGTGGGCGAAAGGAGAAAAAGACCAGCTCGGAAAGCCAGGCGCGCGAGGTTCAAGAACTCAAGGCACAGGTGGCGCGGATTCCGGAGATTGTCCAAGAGCAAGTGCAACAACAGCTCGGAGCGACGATCACCGCCATTGTGCCTAGCTTGATCGAGGGGTTGCAGGCGTGGATTGCGGGCGGCCAACAGGGGCCGCCCCCGATTCCCAGCTTCACGTCCAGTGATACCTCCAAAACGTATCAATAATTTCTGCTTGCTCCATGCCTCTTTTGGGTGATATTGCTATGATATTTATACACTTCCATACACTTTTGAAAATATTTGGACTAACCTATTAATTCAGTGCACCCCAGTGCCAGTTTCTGTTTTTGGCTGTTTTTGTATTTCAGGTTTTCACATTACGAGAACTGCCAGGAAAAATCCAAAAAAATTATATAAAAAATCAGCGTTCCAGAAACTACCGTGCGCCCGAAGGACAGCCGGGGGGGGGCACTAGGGCTCGAGGCGCCCTGGCGGCGCCCCCCCTGGGCCGCGCCGGGGGGGCGCCTGGGCCCCCCGAGGCTCCTCCGATGCCCCCCTTTGACATATATTTAAAGCGTCTCCCGAAACCCTCGAGGGAGGAACTCTTTTCGCGATCTCATCTCTGTTCCGCCGCCGCCGCCGTTTCCAAGATCGGGAGCACCACGAGAACTCTTCCCGGCACCCTGCCGGAGGGGAGGATCACCACCGGGAGCCTCTCCACCACCATGGACGCCTCCCGGATGAGTTGTGAGTAGCCTCCCTTGGACCATGAGTCCATGACCAGTAGCTATGTGATGTTCTCCTCCCGTTCTTGTGCTTCACTAATTAGCCCTCGTGAGCTGCCCTACATGATCGAGGCACATATGTAATCCTTATGCTGTTGCTATGATGAGTTTGCTGGGATCCGATGGATTATGAGATTATGTTCAGATTGTGCTTGAGTAATATATTTGATCTACCTCTTTTATATTTATGTTCGTAAGTAATTCTTGCATGTTCTCCGTTGTTATTTATTGCTTTGGCCAAGTAATAGGTAGTGACTCCAAGAGGGAACGTTATGCTTGATTTTGGGTTCATGCCCCTCGATGACTAGCTTGAGTGACAAAAACATGAGTCTAGGGGATGTGATGTTGCCACAAGGGGGAAAACAATGGTGCTTGTGTCCGCGGGTGCAAGGATTGTTTACTTTACGCAATGTTCTTTTAATGCAGTTGTGTGTTGCATTGAGTTTACACTATGGGTGGGACTCGCAACTTAATACCAGCGAGATGTTCTGGATAGATATCTCAAGGTGGATGATTAGTAGTAGATATTGATGGATTTCGGTCTACTTACTTTGGCGTACCGCCCATGCTTTGAACCTCAACCTTTCTTGCAATGTAGTCAGCATTGGTTTGCGCACATGGTCCTGTCAATTGCCCAGCTGTAATTCGTTTACCTCACATAGCTGTTTTATCGTCTTTTGGGAGAGAGAGACATCACTAGTGAACATCATGAGACTCCGGTCCATATTACCATCATTGATCACATCCGCTATTTACTTTTCGCTATTATTTACTATTGCAATTATATCTATCACTACTATCACTTGCGTTTAATCCTTTGTGAACTACAAGGCCGGAGGGATTGACAACCTCTCTGTACTCGTTGGGAGCAAAGTTATTTGTATCTGTGTGCAGGTCCATGTTGATTGCTAATATCTGGCGCCGTAGCAGTTGACACCTTCTTGTTGAACCTAGGAGTCTCTGGGGATTTGATCCTTGGTATCTTTGCCAAGGGAAAAACTTCCGCAACACTACATCTCACACCTTCCACTTGGGGTAACCAACGAGGGGCGAGAAGCCTAGCAGCCAGCAACTCGCAGAACGCGATGGCCGGGCCATTGGTGTCTCCGGCGGAGGCGGCATTGGTGTCTCCGACGCCGGCACGGGAGCTTAATGCACCCGGGTGTACGCCGGCCGGCACCTCTGCAGCAAGCGGCCCCTCCGTCAACTACACGCCCACCGTTGGCGGTGCCTGACATTAGCCGAGCTCGACGCCATCATCATGGTAACTAATTAAGCCTCTCTCGATCGAGGACTTCATCTCCTTGCCTTTGACTGGGCATCCCTGATGCCCTACATGTTTTCGCAGGGCGCCGCCGACATTTCGTGCACTCTCCTGCACTTCGTGAACAACGAGTTGGTCGATGTCGCCAAGGGCAAAATCGTTCAACCGGGCAACCCCTTGTTCCACGGTACCCAGATGCCACCCAACTTGTTTAGGGTTCAACTGGTTCGGGTGCTGCCAGGCTGCGACGAGGTGTTACCTCCGATTCGACCCGTCGGGGCCGACGATGATGACGTGATGACCCTCAGCGCCTGCCTGAGCTGGCCCCTGCTTTGGCCGAAGAGCCAGATTCGTTTGGGGGCGGGGGACACCACCCCAAAGACAACACCGCCAGTCGTGCCGGCGCCAAGTCGTCCCCATGGCAAGACCGCCGCAACGGTGCCGGACATCCCTATGCCACTGGATCGAAACATGCATATGGCACAGGATCAGAACGATGACGACGACGATCACATCCGCTATTTACTTTTCGCTATTATTTACTATTGCAATTATATCTATCACTACTATCACTTGCGTTTAATCCTTTGTGAACTACAAGGCCGGAGGGATTGACAACCTCTCTGTACTCGTTGGGAGCAAAGTTATTTGTATCTGTGTGCAGGTCCACGTTGATTGCTAATATCTGGCGCCGTAGCAGTTGACACCTTCTTGTTGAACCTAGGAGTCTCTGGGGATTCGATCCTTGGTATCTTTGCCAAGGGAAAAACTTCCGCAACACTACATCTCACACCTTCCACTTGGGGTAACCAACGAGGGGCGAGAAGCCTAGCAAGAGTTTTTCTGGCGCCGTTGCCGGGGACTCCACTCTTCAAGATAGGGGAGTTGCACGCTATCTTTTACCTTTGCTTTTAGTCTTGTTAGTTTACCTTTCAGTTTCTGCTTTAGCACTTTTATCGAAAATCACAAAAATAGTTATCTTGCTTGCTTGCTACTATGGGTTCCACCGAGAACACCAAGTTGTGTGACTTCACTAGTCACAACAACGATGACTTTATCGGCACACCTATCACTACACCTGCCACTTCAGCACCTTCATATGAAATTAAACCTGCTTTACTGAATCTAGTTATGAGAGATCAATTCTCCGGTGCTGGAGATGATGCTGCTTTACACTTGAACAACTTTGTTGAACTTTGTGATATGCAAAAGTACCAAGAAATATATGGTAATATTGTTAAGCTTAAGCTTTTTCCTTTCTCCTTCAGAGGAGAAGCTAAAATTTGGTTTCAGTCTTTGCCTAGAAATAGCATAGATTCATGGGACAAGTGCAAAGATACTTTTATTGGAAAATACTATCCACCTGCTAAAATTATCCAACTGAGAAGTAACATAATGAATTTTAAACAATTGGATAATGAACATGTTGTCCAAGCTTGGGAACGTATGAAATCTCTTATCAAGAACTGCCCTACTCATGGTTTGACTACTTGGATGGTTATCCAAACTTTTTATGCAGGCTTGAACTTTACCTCGCGGAACTTGTTAGATTCGGCCGCGGGAGGAACCTTTATGTCAACTACACTTGGTGCTGCCACGAAGCTTCTCGATGAGATGATGACCAACTATTCTCAATGGCACACCGAACGCGCTCCAACAGGTAGAAAGGTAAACTCTGTCGAGGAAATTTCCTCCCTTAATGAAAAAGTTGACTTGATCATGTCTCTACTTTCGAAGAAATCCTCTGTTGATCCTCGTGATGTTCCTTTAAATTCTTTGATTGCTCAAGAACAAGTAGATGTGAACTTTATCTCTAGAAACAAATTTAACAACAATGCTTATAGGAGTAATTTTGGTAGCAATCCTAGACCGTTCCCCTCTTATGGGAACAACAGTGCTTATCCTAGTACCAAGAACTCCAATACTGAACTAGAGATTATGCTTAAAGATTTCATCACTACCCAAAAAGCCTTTAATAAGAGTGTAGAAGAAAAACTACATAAACTAGATGATCTCTCTTTGAAGGTAGACCATTTAGCCAATGAGATAGAATTGCTTAAAATTAAAACTTCTCCTCTTGAGGAGAGGAAGGTCACTCCTATTAATGCTACTCAAGTGCAAATTAATGAAAATATTAGGATGATGGCTAAACTTAAAGAAAGATGGGCTAGAGAAAGGGAGGAAGAGGATAGAATTAAGAGCCTTCCTACCCACCACACTGTTGCTACTATCCAAGTTGTTGAGGATATCCAAACTCTTAGCACCCAATGTACTCCTGGTCCCATTGGACCTATTAATGGTGATGCTATGACTATAGAAACTACCAAACATGTGAACCTAAAGGACACCACTACCACTTTAATTGATGCTAGTGACCTTGATTTTGATAATTACACTCTTACCGAAGTTATTGATTTCCTTCACAAGATGTCTAGAGATCCCCGCACTAGCACGCTTAACCTTGCCTTCACAGAGCATATCACTAATGCTCTCATCAAAGCTAGGGAGGAGAAACTTAGAGTAGAAGCCTCCATACCTAGAAAGCTAGAAGATGGTTGGGATCCTATGATAAAAATTAAATTGATGACTTCTCTTGCTATGCATTATGTGATGTTGGAGCTAGTACCTCTGTTATGCCCAAAAGAATATATGATATGCTTAAATTGAAACCTTATGATTCTTGTTCTTTTGGTGTTCGTCTCGTTGATTCTTCCATAAAGAAACCTTTGGGGAGGATCGACGATGTTCTTATCGTTGTCAATGATAATTATGTTCCCGTTGATTTTACTATTATGGATATTGAATGTGATCCTTCTTGTCCAATTATTTTGGGACGTCCCTTTTTACGCACCGTTGGTGCTATCATTGACATGAAAGAGGGGAATATAAAATTTCAGTTTCCTCTCAAGAAAGGGATGGAACACTTCCCTCGAAAGAAGATCAAGTTACCTTTTGAGTCCGTTGTACGGGCTAGCTATTCTTTTACTCTTGATAAAACTTGATCTATATGCATTATGCCTAGCTTAAAGGCATAAAAGAAAGCGCTTTTGGGAGGCAGCCCACATGAATAAATTTATTTTGCTTTTGTTGTGTCTTGATGTTGTTACTACTGTAGCATCATCATTGTATCTTTGCTTTTCAATTTTGTGCCAAGTGTAGCCTCTGATTGCTAGAAAGTTCAAAAGTTGTGAGGTGCTGTCCAGGAAACAGATTCTGTCCTTGGATAGAAAAATTCGTATAAAATCACCAGATCATCTTTTTGGTATGAATTTTTTCGACAGCGTGCTCTATATAATTGTCTTTCGTGCGTCTGTAATGAGTTTTTTGATTAGAGTTGCAGAAGTGCCCCGAACAAATCAATTACTACCTGCTGTTCTGTTTTTCACAGATTCTGACCTGTTTTGCTTTTCCTTCATTTTGCAAACCAAGAGCTTGCTTTTTCTTTGCAAAAATCTTTTGGCAATCTTGAGAAACAGTAGACCTTCAAGAATATCTTTATTTCCAGCAAGGTACAATTATTTTATTATGGGTACTAACCTCGCTAATCAGATTATGATGAGTTATGTATGAAGGGAGTTTTCAAGTGTGCGAGGGAAGATGATAAAAAGATTCAGGAGTGTCAAGCGCTCAAGCTTGGGGATGCCCCCATGCACCCCCAAAAAATATTCAAGTAGACTCAAGCGTCTAAGCTTGGGGATGCCCCCGTGCATCCCCTTCTCCATCAACATTATCAGTTCGTCTTTCGTTCCACTATATTTTAATCACTTCATGTGTTATGTGCTATGCTTGGAGCGTCTTGCTTTTAGTTTTCTTTAGTTTTTCATAACGAGTCGGAACTCAGCTTTCTTTATGTGGGAGAGAAACACGCTCCACTTCTACCTAGAACATAACATAGAATTTTCATGTCTATCCTTGATGTGTGTGTTCTTTGTCTTTTAATAGCTACTATCATGTTCAGCTCTTAGCTTTCATGCTTATCTTTTCAAAGAGCTTTTGTTTAGTTGGTTGCTTGAACTCTCTTTAATTACCATGCTCACCTTATTAAGAGAGTTTGCTTCCGTTGCATTGGTTAATATGTCTATGATAAAGATGCTACGTGCATGATGGCGCTTAGTAGTTCATGTTTTTTTATGGTTAGTCTCAAATAGCTGGGGGGTTCCCAATGTGTTATTGGAATACCAACATGATTTGTTTGCCTATGATGTGGTATGGTTTAGTAATATCTTCCTTCGAGAATTTATTTTGATTGACTTGGCGTATGCTCACGCATATTTAAGACTGTAAAGAAAGTCTGTCAAGCCTTGATGATCTTTTGTTTCTGAGTAGCGATATAACTACCATGCCTGATTCAATGTTGCTTTGTCGCTCTGCATGATTATGACTGTCATTGCTCTCTTAGTTGGTCGCTCCCAGTCTTTTGCTAACCTTCGCCTGTACTAAGCGGACTGACTACTTGTGCATCCACATCCTTTAATCCAGTTATGCCATATGAGTCCACCATACCTTCCTACATGGTATTTACCTGCCATTCCTAACGGAGACTTGCATGTGCCATCTCGAAATTATTCAAAGAAAAAGCATTCTTATTTTGTGCCTCTGTTGTAAGTTCATGAGGAAGTAGTGGTTAATTCATGACCTTTTTAAGTTGGACAAGCTTCACCCCGGGATTGCATGTATAATGTGCAAACCCATAATACGAGAAGGAACTGGCATTGAGTGCGCCCGGCTCAAAAAGATAATATAACAAACAAACCCTCCTTCACGCTTTGTTCATGAGAAATCAGAAAACTTTGGAAGTGATAAACAAAGGAGATTAAGAGGATGTGATCGTCCTCATTAGGGAGCCGTTCCTCGAAACTTGTCCATCTCGAAAAGTGATTGAGTTGTCTGCTAGCATTCGTTGACGAAACATGCATGATCTAAAATAAATTATTACCTCTGTTTTAAAGCCAAGAGCTCTGGTACATGTTTTGTCTTTGTTTCCGACTACGGGTTTTCAACCTTGCCAACAAAAGCCACGGTTCGAGAGTCTTCACCTTCTTTTAAAAGCACCAACTACTGAGAGCATGATTGTCATTCTGAGTGTAATGTGCATTGTCCCAAAGTAGCATTGTCTTTTGCATGACTGTGATATCGTTTATTCTCATTGTATCTAGTCATCACTTAAACCTTGGAGGTGCCCCTGCATTTACGTTTTGCTTCACTAAAGGGGGCAAGCTAGATATCACTTTATCATATTTGCACATCACGTTCATTGCAAATCTATTTGATGTTTCAGTATCATATTGTAAAACTTTCAGTCCTTTGTGATTTTCTCATGAGGCAACTTAATTACTATAGATTCATTGTCTTAGTAAGCATTTGTCATATGACTATGAAAAAGTCCTATATGGTTAATAGCATGTCACCACAGAAATTATTCTTGTTATCATTTACCTACTCGAGGACGAGCAGGAATTAAGCTTGGGGATGTTGATACGTCCAAAACGTATCTATAATTTCTGCTTGCTCCATGCCTCTTTTGGGTGATATTGCTATGATATTTATACACTTCCATACACTTTTGATCATATTTGGACTAACCTATTAACTCAGTGCACCCCAGTGCCAGTTTCTGTTTTCGGCTGTTTTTGTATTTCAGGTTTTCACATTACGAGAACTGCCAGGAAAAATCCAGAAAAATTATATAAAAAATCAGCGTTCCAGAAACTACCGTGCGCCCGAAGGACAGCCGGGGGGGGCACCAGGGCTCCAGGCGCCCTGGCGGCGCCCCCCCCTGGGCCGCGCCGGGGGGGCGCCTGGGCCCCCCGAGGCTCCTCCGATGCCCCCCTTTGCCATATATTTAAAGCGTCTCCCGAAACCCTCGAGGGAGGAACTCTTTTCGCGATCTCATCTCTGTTCCGCCGCCGCCGCCGCTTCCAAGATCGGGAGCACCAGGAGAACTCTTCCCGGCACCCTGCCGGAGGGGAGGATCACCACCGGGAGCCTCTCCACCACCATGGACGCCTCCCGGATGATTTGTGAGTAGTCTCCCTTGGACCATGAGTCCATGACCAGTAGCTATGTGATGTTCTCCTCCCGTTCTTGTGCTTCACTCATTAGCCCTCGTGAGCTGCCCTACATGATCGAGGCACATATGTAATCCTTATGCTGTTGCTATGATGAGTTTGCTGGGATCCGATGGATTATGAGATTATGTTCAGATTGTGCTTGAGTAATATATTTGATCTACCTCTTTTATATTTATGTTCGTAAGTAATTCTTGCATGTTCTCCGTTGTTATTTATTGCTTTGGCCAAGTAATAGGTAGTGACTCCAAGAGGGAACGTTATGCTTGATTGTGGGTTCATGCCCCTCGATGACTAGTTTGAGTGACAGAAACATGAGTCTAGGGGATGTGCTGTTGCCACAAGGGGGAAAACAGCGGTGCTTGTGCCCGCGGGTGCAAGGATTCTTTACTTTACGCAAAGTTCTTTTAATGCAGTTGTCTGTTGCATTGAGTTTACACTATGGGTGGGACTCGCAACTTAATACCAGCGAGATGTTCTGGATAGATATCTCAAGGTGGATGATTAGTAGTAGATATTGATGGATTTCGGTCTACTTACTTTGGCGTACCGCCCATGCTTTGAACCTCGACCTTTCTTGCAATGTAGTCAGCATTGGTTTGCGCACATGGTCCTGTCAATTGCCCAGCTGTAATTCGTTTACCTCACATAGCTGTTTTATCGTCTTTTGGGAGAGAGACATCACTAGTGAACATCATGAGACTCCGGTCCATATTACCATCATTGATCACATCCGCTATTTACTTTTCGCTATTATTGACTATTGCAATTATATCTATCACTACTATCACTTGCGTTTAATCCTTTGTGAACTACAAGGCCGGAGGGATTGACAACCTCTCTGTACTCGTTGGGAGCAAAGTTATTTGTATCTGTGTGTAGGTCCATGTTGATTGCTAATATCTGGCGCCGTAGCAGTTGACACCTTCTTGTTGAACCTAGGAGTCTCTGGGGATTCGATCCTTGGTATCTTTGCCAAGGGAAAAACTTCCGCAACACTACATCTCACACCTTCCACTTGGGGTAACCAACGAGGGGCGAGAAGCCTAGCAGCCAGCAACTCGCAGAACGCGATGGCGGGGCCATTGGTGTTTCCGGCGGAGGCGGCATTGGTGTCTCCGACGCCGGCACAGGAGCTTAATGCACCCGGGTGTACGCCGGCCGGCACCTCTGCAGCAAGCGGCCCCTCCGTCAACTGCATGCCCGCCGTTGGCGGTGCCTCGACATTAGCCGAGCTCGACGCCATCATCACGGTAACTAATTAAGCCTCTCTCGACCGAGGACTTCATCTCCTTGCCTTTGATTGGGCATCCCTGACGCCCTACATGTTTTCGCAGGGCGCCGCCGACGTTCCGTGCACTCTCCTGCACTTCGTGAACAACGAGTTGGTCGATGTCGCCAAGGGCAAAATCGTTCAACCGGGCAACCCCTTGTTCCACGGTACCCAGATGCCACCCAACTTGTTTAGGGTTCAACTGGTTCGGGTGCTGCCAGGCTGCGACGAGGTGTTACCTCCGATTCGACCCGTCGGGGCCGACGATGATGACGTGATGACCCTCAGCGCCTGCCTGAGCTGGCCCCTGCTTTGGCCGAAGAGCCAGATTCGTTTGGGGGCGGGGGACACCACCCCAAAGACAACACCGCCAGTCGTGCCGGCGCCAAGTCGTCCCCATGGCAAGACCGCCGCAACGGTGCCGGACATCCCTATGCCACTGGATCCAAACATGCATATGGCATAGGATCAGAACGATGACGACGACGATACATTTGGCAACGTCGATCAGTACTTTGCCGATCATGGGTACGGTGGCGACTTCATGGGGCCTCCTTCTCAAGAACCCAACCCAACAAAAGACGTGCGCGATCTAGCTGGTACCGCGGAGAAGCCAAGTTGCAACAGGCGTCGTCTGCCGTTCAACTCTCAGGAGACGCCTCCTGCTGCCGACTTCACCGAGCCTCAGATAGGCGAGGTGCGAAATATTATCAGCCCCAACACACTCAAGAAGGCGGTCTGTGAGCAGAACTCGGTCCCAATTCAGGAGAAGAAGAAGGCACGCAAAAGAAAAACTAACAAGGGTGCGAGCCAGCCGGCACCGAGTACGATCCTTGCTCAGGACGGGCCACCTTCACCTGAGGATGTAATGAGGAGGGTGCATGTGGCGGGTAGGCCGATGCTACCGAGAAATATGCTCGATGCTGCAACCGGTGCTATGCGGAGTCTGCATGACAGTGTTCTTTCTTTGGAGAAGCGGCGTCTCAGAGAGAAGGATGTCGCATACCCGGTTTTCGCGGCCAAGGTGCCAGAGGTCAAGGGCTTTGTGGATAAGTCCATCGGGGGTACGATCGTCCTGCGGTTTGATGACATCTACGCTATGTTGAACCTTCTTCCGCTGCACTACACCTTCGTTCGGCTATTTTCGCTGAGTATGAAGATGCGGATCATTCGCGACAAGACCCCGGACATCGTGATAGTCGACCCCTTCTACATGCGTGCCAAGATCTTGGGCAGCGCTGGGGACCGGCAAGTCGCGAGTTCTTACCTTGAAGGCGTCATTCTGGCAAACCGAGATAAGGATAACTTCCTCGTGCCTTACTTTCCCGAGTAAGTCCTCCGCCTCAACCGCCCCGTAACATATGAATTCTTAGATTTCGATCGTTCTTCTTTTAACATTCCGTGTTTTCTGCAGTGACACACATTGCACGCTCATCCTCCTAAGCCCCAAATATTCCATGGCCACGTATTTCGACCCGGATCGTCAGTCGAAAGTAGACTACACAAAGGTCAAGAAGGTTCTTGATGATGTTCTCCCCGGCTACGCCAAATCTGGAGGCACCTTCACCAGGCCTATTCGTAAGTACGGCAAGCACGTTTTCTCCCACAATACGATGTTCTGCTGCGTCAAGCAGCCGCCTGGCGGTCAGAAGGGTGCCTACTACGCCATCCATCACATGCGGGCGATCGTACGGGACCATCATCAACTTCTGCTACCGAGTAAACTCAAAGATTGGGCCGTGAGCGTGTCGGAAATCCAGGATGCAGACATCAGGCAAGAATTCTTTCGCATCCAGTCGGAGTTTGCGGAAATCATCCATCAAGATGTCCTTCGTACCTCGGGGCAGTTCTACCTCAGAAATCAACCGTCGAACAGTGACATCGACACAATGCTACAAATGGAGGCTGACAACGCCCGTGATTTCATGACTCCCACGATAGACGGCGGCTTCATCCACGCTCCGGTCCCTTGAGTCGAGTCGAAAGCAGTGATGCTGTGTCTAGTTCTGAAACATCGATTGGCTCATGTTGTAATTAAACTTTAATGAACTTGTAGTATGTCTCTTTGGTTTCGAGAGTCGTTCAACTTAGATGTAATCGATGCTATTAATGTCTTGCTTTTCTCTTTCGATCGTTCTATTGCATACTTATATATTGCTTATGTATTGTCTGTGAATTGGTACTAACGTTTCGTTTGGCTAGTGCATAGCGATGCCGTCGTATGTCGTGTACAAGGGTAAGGTTCCCGGAGTCTACGACGACTGGGAGGAGTGTCGGAGACAGGTTCACCGATTCAGCGGTAACAGTTACAAAGGGTACACCACTAGGGCCGAGGCCGAATCTAGATACGCCCGCTATCTAGCGGGAGAGGGGAGGGAGCGTTGGAGGAACCGGATGAAGACGAGTTTCATCGTGATGATGCTCATCGTGATGACCGCATCTCTCTTCTATGTGATGGTAGTTTAGATGATCGATATCGACTTGTAATGTGAAGACAAACTCGCTACTCGCGGTCTCGAGACTTGTAATATATTGTTCTATCTTTGTTCGGTCTTTTCAATTCGGAGACTAATATGATGAATTGTATTCGGAGACTAATATGATGAATTGTATTCAGAGACTAATCTTCTATTGTATTCGATGAATTTGTTGTTGATGTGTGCTGTCTATATTCTGTCCAATTATACATTTTGTAATCTGTGCAAAAAAACAGAAAAATAATAAAAAAAACCTAATATTCATACTAATGGCGCATCACAACACAGTGCGCCATTAGTATGCCAAAGGATACTAATGGCGCATCATCAGACAGTGCGCCATTACTATGCCGAAATTACTAATGGCGCATCCTGCTGGAGTGCGCCATTAGTATGCCAAAGCACCTGGGTACACATGGCCCCTGGGAGGCATACTAATGGCGCACTACTGTGCGTATTAATGGCGCATCCGCGGTGCGCCATTAGTATACCAGATACTAATGGCGCACCAGGGGTGCGCCATTAGTAAAATATACTAATGGCGTGGCACTAATGGCGCACCACTAATGCGCCATTAATGGCCAAATTAGGTGCGCCATTAGTAGGCCTTTTCCTAGTAGTGTTAGGAACAGTCTTGTTTTTCAAGGAGTGTTTTTCAAGCAGCTTCTTAATAGCTTCAGGGTCAGAGTCGGCAAACTCTCTAAGTTCCCTGCATAAATCATCATCAAGCATAATGTAATCATCATCAAGGAGTCTCTCCTTGAGTTTACTCAAATCAGGATAATCATAAGTTCCACCAATAGGGTAGCGAGTAACAGGAATTTCAATTTCAGATTTTTTTGCAGCAGCAGCGATCTGTTTCTCAAGAGCATAACCAAGTGAACCAATATCATCAAGAGTAGTAGAAGCATCATCAAAAGTATCGGACATAGTAACAGATTCAGTAGAAGCATCATGTGGTGGTGGTGAGGCAAACTTACTCATAACAGAAGGTGAATCAAGTGTAGCACTAGTGTTCACAACAGTACCTCTTCTTGTAGTGGATAGTAAGATCGGAACCTTGGGGTCTCCTTTCTTACCCATAGCGGATGAAGTGCAGCAGGTAGGATACTTCAAGTAGACTTGTAAATATTGCTATGCTCCCCGGCAACGGCGCCAGAAAACGGTACTTGATAACCCTCAACCGTAAGGGATCAAGATAGTCTTCGCGGGTAAGAATAACCCAATTTATAGATTCGACACACGGGGAGCCAAAGAGTATTTATAAGCTTTAACAGTTGAGTTGTCAATTCAACCGCACCTGAAATATACTTACTTGCAACAAAAGATAAGTGGTAACGGTGATATGATAGTGATGGTGGTGACAGCAAAAGTAAACAGCAAAAGTAACAACTAATAACCAGCAGGATTGAAACACTGTAGGCTAGGGAGATGGATGGTTGGGCGCTGCATGGATGAGATATATCATGAATCTAACTTGGGGCAAGGCACACAGAAAAGTAATGATCATCTAGGCAAATATCAAACATTAGGCATGTATCCCACAGGTAGTTGTACGTGCTTGCAATAAGAACTTGCACAACATCTTTTGTCCTACCATCCCGCTACGAACGGGGCCAAAAGGAACTTATGGAGATTAAGGTGCTCCTGTCAAAGAGCACCGGAACAAAGCAATAAACTCAATGGATACATGTAATCCTCAAACTATGGACCATCCCCTTTGGTGTCCCAAGCTGTCACTTTTGGGATTGCCGGTTCCGGACCGTAATAGGTGCAAACAACTCATAGATAGGATCAAGAACATAAATATATTCATGCAAACACATATGGTTTAGATCTGAAATCATGGCACTCGGGCCCTAAGTGACAAGCATTAAGAGCAACAAGTTGAAGCAAAGATGATAAACACCATAGTAGATGATAGGCAAGATGCCCCCAACAATCTGATAAACTATTACATGATCTAACTCATCCAATCCCTACCATCCCCTTTGCCTACAGCAAGGAATTACTCACACATGGAAGGAGAAGTCATGGAGGGAGGATAGAGTGGTGATGATGATGACGATGGCGACGATCTCCCCTCTCCGGAGGCCAAATCAGCCTCCAGATTAGCCCTCCCGAAGAAGAACAGAGGGTGGCGGCGGCTCCGCGACGGAAACTGGGAAAACGACTTCTGTTCTGGGGTTTTCTCGTCACGGGGATAAATACGGGTCAAAGTAGGGCACCAGAGGGGGAAGGACCCGCCCAGGCGGCCTCCCGGCGCGGCCAGGGGTGGGGCCGCCTGGGCAGGGCGCCTGGGCCCCCCCTGGCTGCCCTCTGGCCCATCTTCTGGCACAAGGGTCCTTCGGGTGCGTGGATTTTCTGTGATTTTTCTTGGAATTTTCTGAGATACCTAAAAATCCGTTTTCCTGCACACAATAAAACCATACAGGCAGCTCTGCTGAAAACAGCGTCAGTCCGGGTTAGTTTAGTTCAAATCATGCAAGAATGAGGTCAAAACAATAGCAAAAGTGTTTGGAAAAGTAGATATGTTTGAGACGTATCAGAGGGCCAACTTGTCAAAATTTAGTCTAGTATAGGTCCACATGACCGTTGTACGTACCCTCATCTATATTCATGATCTTATGTTCTACATATATTCGTGTATATAAGGACTGTACTATAGAACTTTATATTTTTTAGGACGGTTTTATAATGCACCAATGAGTACAAGTACCGGAGAGGTAATTTACTTGAGAAAAAATTATAGAAGGTAGTTAAAGCCCATGATTTGGGAAGATATTCTGAAGCATACTATTTGGGAATATATTCTATGAATTGTATGATTATGAAAGATACAAGAAAAAAATTCTTCATCATTGCCTTTCTATCGTAATAAGTGACATTTTCTCCTGTTGATATCTTTTTGGCATTAATTACTTACCATAATACGCTCCTTGGTCCCTGCCTCCTCTACCTCCTATTAAAGCATATAGTAATAGAGGAGAGCCATCGTGCTCGCCTCCTCTGCCTCCAATCATCATAGTGTTGGCCTCCTCCATCGATTCTCCATTGCGCCACCCTCTACTGCTTCCACTGTCCCTTATGCTTGACTCCTCATCCATTCTTATCGTTGTTTCCATCGTCACTCTCTCCTCCATGGACCCTCCCCCACTCTTTCCTGTGCTTAGGTCTTCCTCCTCTAGCTCTTCACTGGGGAGAGACATATACAACGGGCCTGAGGGGACACATCTTACATCAACAATGGTGGTAGGTTTTCTTTCCTTCCTCTATTTTGGGATGCTTTGGGACGCTTGATTCAAATGATTTTGGATTGGCAAATGGAATGCTTGGTAATTTTAATCTAGGATTTCCTTTCATTGGATATTTTTTCCTAAGAATTATGTATTCTATGTAAAATTTCCATTGCCTCGAAACACTTAGAATCATCCTTTTTATTTTCTATAACACAATGGTATCAAACTAGCTCACCATTTTGATGTTGGAAATCTCTCACATTTTTCAACAGTATCTCTCGGTGGACCGTTCCTTTGCATATCAAGTTTATGTGGTTTGTTCGATAAAACTAATCCCCATTCCACAATGTGTCCCTAACCATAGAATTTGCTCTGGCTCTAGCATGCTTTGATTTCACCATGTCGCAGTCATTGGATTTCATGTTGCATTGGATAGTTTGCGCCCTGGTCTGTTTCTGGTACTATGAGATCAGTGTACTGGTTCTTGTTTGCTTTTTCGTAAATCTGTCGTGCATGGATTACATTAAATACATTATTGCAGTACTTAGTCCAAATATTGATCTTTATATGTGAAATCCTGCAGCACCATCTAAACGCCCATCTTTATAGGGCAGTATCATGTGTATATTTTTTGTGGTCCAACCAATCCAATATACAATTTAAATCTCATCCGTTGAATTTTGGGTTGTACAGTTGAATGAGATCACGCTGATTTCTCCTTTGGGATTTCAATTGTTGCATGATCTTTTGTTTCATATGTAGTACATGATGGCGCATCGACATACTTATGATCAGCCATAGTTTTTAATAGGTTGACACAATTATAAGGATATCTACGGTCTTGGTTTATGTTACAATGGCACACCTATATGTTCCAAAATTCTTAGTTCCATGGCACTTGAATTCATGGAGTTTAGCACCTTAGTGGGATAGCATAGTATAGTTTTTTTATTAATTTCATACATGCGTCATCAAGCCGGACTGCATTAGTGCCTCTTTTATGAATCATATTCCATATGAGAAAATGGTCAAATGGGTTAATTTGATAACCTTTTCATATTTACCTACATGGTCACTTTCCTCCTATAAATGACTTGTTGTGCATAATGTTTTATACTATCCCTCAATAATATTCATGACCTCCAAAATCTATCAATCTTCAGTTAGTTAGGCATGCTCATAACCGATGTATACTCCTTTGGTATTATCTTAATGCCTTATTTGTGGATGGGGTGAGGGTGTTCAATGACAAAAGAGGGGCTTTTCTTCTTCCTTTTTATGTGTTCTAGACTATAAATTGATTCTGATTGTGCTGATCTCTCTAGAGATTCAAACCGTGATAACTAATTTGTTGTCAGTTTCGGCATGTGGCACAAAAAAACTTTTCATTGCCTTATTTTCCTCTGTATACTTCCTGTTTTGGTAGTTTGCCTTTTGTATTTACCGATGCGTGCTTAACTCATATCACATGACTGGATTAGTGATCATGATGAAAGTGATAAGCTTCATTGGGAAAGTCAGGGTGAGGTTGAACCCTCATGGGCTCCGCCCATAGGGAGCTTGAATGATGATGGGTCATCCGAACTTGTACGACATGTAGTGAATGATAGAAAAATTTGTCTTTGGCACAGAAGATAGCCATGATTTGTTATTAACTTTTGGGAAACACACAAATATATATCCCCCAACCAACCAAGTGGATGGTGCTTATCCATTGTCCCACTCATCAAAATCCTTTAGGCAACCACATGGAAAATTATCACATGATGATCATAATATTAAAAAGTAATCACAAACCATGGCAAGCCTATATAGTTAAAGACGATTACTACATGTCCTACCAGCTTTGGATGAGTCATCATCATCCAACTACCTTATGGCCGGAGCCAATAAGGGCTCAGGCTCACCATGACTTTCCCAATGAACTTTATCACTGTCTTTTTTACACCTAACGCTTATCACTGTCATCGTTGTCGCTAATCCAGACATGTGATATGAGTTAAGCACACATCGGTAAATTAAAAAATGGAGAACTAGCAGGAAAGTAATTATAAAGGATAATAACACAATGGAAGAGTTCTGTTGTGCCACAACCCCAAAAGGGATAAGTATACTTTTCGTCTTCGAACTCTTCCGAGAGTTTAGAAATCGTCCCTCAACTCTAATCCGGATAGTTTTCGTCCCTCAACTATTAAAAGCGGATAGTTTTCGTCCCTCGTGCCGATTCGGACGGTTTTCGTCCGACGCGAACAGTAAATCGATGAACAGTAATTTGAAAAAACAGCAAAAACAACTGAAAATTTGTGGGATCAAAGTTCCTCGGGGGCGCAAGGTGCGTGCAATTTTTCATATTTTTTAAATTTGTTTTCTATTTTTTTCAATTTTATTGTTCAGCGACGTACATATTTAAAGTTTTTTCTTTGTCATGAGCACCTGGAATGTCCAAACAGTATGCAAATTTGCACGCACCTTATGTCCCCGAGGAACTTTGATCCCACAAATTTACTGTTCACCGATCTACTGTTCACGTTGGACGAAAACCACCTGAAGCGGCACCAGGAACGAAAACTATCCGGCTTTGAAAGTTGAATTGAGGGACGAAAACTCTTCGGATTAGAGTTGAGAGACGATTTCTAAACTTTCGAAAGAGTTCGAGGACGAAAAGTATACTTATCCGAGCCCAAAACGACAACAAGTTAGTTATCACAGTTGGAAATCTACGGAGAAATCAACATAGTTAGAATCAATTATGTGCTTTCCTCTTTATGGGGGCCATTTTTCTCCTTGTTTGGATTATTTTCGTGCCCCTCTAGTTTGTTCCTGGCGTGCCGTCAGCCCATGACCATTGCGTGGGTAGTCGTGGAGCTCCAGCATGGGTGAGTCGATAGGGACTTGCACACACGTAGACCATTACGTGTCGATAGGCACGAGACTTGTCAGGCTGCATGCTGAAAGTCTGAAACGTGTTGCATGGTGCCGAGAAACGTGGCGTGATGTACGCCACAAACGATTTCTATAAGGGCATGTACAATGGAGAGTGGCGATGGCGTGGACGGGCTCGTGTGCTCCCGGTACGTGCACGAATCCTACGACGACGCGTTCCAGGTTGTATTGAATGCAATTGTGTAGCCATACGCAGATGGATCCGTGTCCACGGAGATGCTGTTCCATTGATACAGGCATGTTGCCACGGTACAGAATGACAACCGTCAGATGCGGCCCGTTACGTAAATGGCGTGTCCCAACAGATAAGCGTGTGTTACATTGTCGGTCCGTTCCCCGATGGACGCTGAGAAGTAGTAGTAAAAGCTATCCTCTCCTTTTGGCGCCGCACAAGAAGCTCGTGGCTATGGCGATGGCGGATGCGGGAGACTACCGAATTGAGTTCCTATTTTTACCCGGAAGTAGCCGCTGTAGCTAGACTAGATCTTATTGCTGGACTGTTTTATTTTACATAGATTTCCCCTGCCAGATCTCGCCGCCGAGGAATCGTTAGTGGGCGGCGAAGCAAACCAAACTCTAGCATGTACGGCCGCTGAATCCAGCATTGGTGATGTGGGCGATAAGGCGGTGACAGTACAAGTAGATTTGAACCGCGCTTGCAATGGGATGACCATGTCTGCGCCAAACTCGGAGCAATCGACAGGCAAAGACGATTCTCAAGCCCCTGGCTGGACAAAGAGGTATACGATTGTGGCATTGTACTTGTAGTTTGAACATAGCTTAAATTTGAGTGATATGTATAAATTAGCTTTTCTGAACAAATTTGAATAATGTTGATCTTCCCAGTAGAGATGGGAGTGTTCAAACACGTTTCTGAATTACATAATTCTGAATAATGCAGAGTGTGTGTTGGGCTGGACAAAGAGGTATGTGGATTTCATGAAGCTCTCGCTGTGGGGCTGCAGCTAATTGCGCCTTGATTTTTCAGTGTGCTAGACAAAAATAATTCTGCTGAATGATCTGTACTACTGGGCATCCCTGGAAGTAGATTGCAAATAGAATTAGAAACCACCAGTAGGAAGATGTTGTCCACTAGTAGAAAAATCTACCAATGAACCTCTCGCTATGGGACTGCACCACCTACTTGCCCCTTGATTTTTCAGTGTACCAGACAAAAAAACTGTACTGAATGATCTGCACTACTGTGCATCCCTTAAAGTAGATTGCAGTTAGAATTACAAACCATTTTTTGGTTTGTTTCCTGAGATTAATAGCTGTTGCGAATTGTACAAGGTTCTGATCTCATTTCCGATAATTTTTAATTGTATTCCTACAGTTTAACAAGACCGTCCCTGGATTGATTGGTTGGGAGGAGAAACGCAATAGGATATACTGCTGAAAAATCAACATGTAGTTAGTTCGAGTCAGGTCGATGTGCTGCAGTAACCTCGGCTGATCTATCTTGGGCCTCTTAATGGCGTTGTGCTCTGCGATTTATGATATCCTAATTCTATAGCTATGTTGTGATATCTACCTCCTATAACCTACGTTGAAGTCTTAACATGCTTCAGTCATTGCCTTATTCAGTTTGAAGTCATTCATGAATGCGGATATAGGCTTCAGAACTTATGCTATAGCAGAGTTAAATACACTATTTTGTGTTAAAAAAAACACTCTTTAGTCCAGTAGTTAGCAAAATCGTAGCTTCTTCTGGCTTGCTTACAAATATCTTGGCTATGTTTTACATTCAAGCTACCCATTAATTCTATGTTGCTGCACGTACCGTTTTTAGGACAGATGTTTGCTAAAATTATCGTATCAATTATTCTGAGTGATGTTCTATATGCTCATTGTTAAAACTCCCACAATGAAAGTATTTTTCTTCTCAAGGCAATTCGTACAGACATGATTACAAAACTGGTTGGGCTTTTCCCATCCTAACAAATATTCACATTTTCCTTTGCAAACAAAAAAAAATGATATTTCGCTTCACAAAAACATAACTATCACCTCGCGTGCCTCCATACATTTTCTTTATAAATTTGTGCTATTCCATATGTTTTATAAAATCCTACCTTTTATCGCAAAAATTGACGGGCACGGCAACACGTGCCGTCATGACGTAGTTGATATTACAACATGCTGCTGTAGCACACTCGTGGATGTGCGATAAAAATAATGGTCCTTGCTATTTGCTGCAATCATTTTCAGGGCAAGCCAAAAAGGAGTAAACACGGTCTTGTCGCTGCGAGTGCCCTGCAATGATACGGTTGCTGCGGTCGAACGACAACGGCTGGTACACAAGCGAGCACAGGCTGTCGCACAGCAGTTTCTTCGGTTCGTTCAGCAAAAGGGCCTTGATGGGACTGTGGGGAAATCAGAATAGATCAAGCAGAGAGTAGCTTCAGTTTGTTCGCCCTAATACACAATGTCATGTTATTTGAGATAATTAGTACCATCTAATGGCGGCCCCCCAATCAAGCATGGACGTGGTTTTCGCCAAGGAGACCCATCTCGCCTCTGCTTTTCGTGCTCGCAATTGACCCACTGCACAAAATACTCGACTTGGCTACGCGCAAAGGAATCATTCATAAGATTCGTGGCCGAGGTGCAATGGTCAGAACCTCCCTATATGCGGATGACGCGGTCGTCTTCATGGCGCCAATAAAGAGTGATATTGACAACCTTGCAACCATCTTAAAAGGCTTTGGAGACGTCACGGGTCTTGGCACCAACTTCCACAAAAGCTCTGTCGTTCCCATTCGATGGGCCAACCTTGATCTTCTGAGCATTCTTAGCAACATCCCGGCGACTAGGGCGTCTTTGCCTATCAAATACTTGGGCCTCCCGCTCTCGGTTTGGAGACTGAAGAAAATTGACTTCCAATACCTCCACGACAAGGCAGCTAGAAAATTGGTCACCTGGGATGGGCAGAACATCACCATCATTGGACGCACGGCCCTTGTTCTCTCTGTCATCACCTCCCAGGCTGTGTACTCCATCACACCACTCATTGTCCCTCAGAGTTCCCTTGACAACCTCAACAAGATTGAGCGAGCTTTTCTTTGGTCCGCCTCTGACAAGACCACCGGTGCCAAATGTAAAGTCAACTGGGACATGGTCTGCCGCCCCACCAGCTATGGAGGTTTGGGTGTTCTTAACACCGACAAATTTGCTCGTGCTTTGAGACTCAGATGGCTTTGGTTTGAATGGAAAGAGCCGTCCAAGCTCTGGGTCGGCCTGGGCAACCCTTGCACCGAGGAGGACCATGATTTTTTCTACGCCTCCACTTCCATCATCGTGGGCAATGGGGCCAAAACACCTTTTTGGGACTCCCCCTGGCTGCTTGGCCGCAAGCCGAAGCACATTGCACCTCTCATCTTTCAGGCCTCGAGGAGAAAGAACTGGAAGGTACGAGAGGCTATCACAGAGAATGCTTGGATGCTTATGATTAGACGAGACACCATCATCACTGGCCAGCATGTCCGGGAATTTTTCACCCTCTGGATGCTCATCCACGACATACAACTCGTCGTCAACTCTGAGGATGACATCATCTGGAAGCACTCTTCGGATGGCTCATATTCGGCATCCACTGCATACAAGGCACAATTTCTGGGTATGACGCTTTCCCCCATGGGCTCCATGATTTGGAAAATGTGAGCACCCCCAAAGGTCAAATTCTTCTCTTGGCTAGCCTTACAAGATCGGATTTGGACCGCCGACAGGCTTGAGCGACGTGGCTGGGACAACTGCGGTTTTTGCCCACTCTGTAAGCAGGTGCAGGAGTCGGGCGTCCACCTTTTCGCCAAATGCCGCTTCACCCTGAGGCTCTGGCGGATGCTCATTGCCATGTATGGGCTTGCGCTCTTAGACCCTTCTGACTGGCACCTTCAGGATTCCCTCCTCTCTTGGTGGGATAAGCGCACCAATTCGAGCATCCCGGACCGTCGAGCCATGGCCTCCCTTACCATGCTGGTATCCTGGACAATTTGGAACGAGAGGAACGCTAGAGTCTTCCGCCACAAAGAGACGCCGCCGTCAATCCTTCTCAAGCTTATTCTAGATGAGGCCAACCTTTGGGTTATTGCAGGAGCTAAACAATTAGGGAAAATTGTATCGCGCGAGTAGTTGTCATGTCGAACTAAGGCCTTGTGTAACTCTGTAAAACTCTATTATCCTCTATTTTAATAGATGAGGCAAATCTTTTGCCTCCGTTTCGAAAAAAAAAAGTACCATCTAATGGTGGCTACGCATGCATGTTCCTCGATATTACTGAACCTTTCTAGTTGCAAGGTTATTTGAACAAAATGGATTTTCAGGTGCAGATGTACTCAATATTACTAAACCTTCTAGTTGCAAGGTGATTTGAACAAATGGATTTTCAGGGCAAGCTTCAGTAAATTTTCATGTTCCCCATTTTGAAAAGAGTCTTTTGAAAAGAGGTTCCCGTGTACAGGTGGGATGTGATGACAGTAATTCAGTGTGACTACATGCATGCCGTGAGCGGGAATGCATCCCGTTTGATTTTCAAACTGGTTGGGAGGGCACCCCAGCGACGCCTGTACTTAATCAGGGGATGCGTCCTTGCGTACAGCTCAGTTCCATTCTGCCATAATTTATGCGTTAGTGGAGATGTCTGCCCCTGCTTTGCATCATCCACCTGAAGGTTGCCGATGGTTGGAAAGAATCAGCTAAGAAAATGTCCGCTTACATTGTGGTTGCAGCACTTGTAGAAACTCGCGCCGGCGTTCTGTCCCCGTCTCGTTAAGTAGGTGACAATGTTTTTGCCGCAGTCCGGGTAAGGAACAATTGGTAGGACGGGCTAACTGGACCTTGGCATCAAACACAAACCGAAGGCAAACGAACACGTGATTACACTGATTCAGAGAACAAAGGTACAACGTGCAGGCAAAGAATCGTGTGTTTGAGACGCTGCAGTACATCAGTTACTGAACCAACCTTCTGACCATGTCAATGTACTAACTGAATTACAGCGTGGAGATGTACACGAACTGTTATGCTCAACCTGTGTTTTGATTTTCGGCCGAATTTCGGTCATCTCGGCCAGGCCCGGTAAATGTCTGTGCCGGCCAAAAATTTCGGCCCAGTTTGAACTTATTCTGGCCCAATCCAACTTCTAGGCCTGCCCACGGTTTGCCTGACTTAAAAGCATCGAACCAAACTCCTGAACCCTAAACAAATCACGATCCCCCTGCAGCCCCTGTGTTTGCGGCGGCGGCGATGCGCCCATACGCGGCTCCTCCACTCATCGGCGCCTGCCTCCCCGCTCGAGCATGCCGGTCCTGCCCCGTTCGCGCCGTTCCTACCCCGTTCGCGCTGTTCCTACGACCCGGCCCCTGCTGCTGGCCTCTGCCGACTGCGGCTGGATCCATCGGGAACTCCTCAACTCTGGAGCACCTCGCACTATCCTTCTTCCAATCTTTTCTTTTGGAGTTTTTAATCCCCAAAGCTAGTTTGGTAAACGTATGTACGTCCTCCTCAGTGCTGTTCAACTGTTGTACTTTTGCTCGGCTGGTTTTCAAAAATTTCGGCCGAATTTCGGCCATTTTTTAGTCAAAATTCTTTTAAAATTCAAATTTTGGTTTTGTAATTTCGTCCGAGATTTTACCGAGATTTTTGAAATGGCCGAATTTCGACCATCTCGTTCAGGGGCGAGAAAAAACGCAAACCGAAAACCAAAACACAGTGCTCAACAGACTCCAGTCAAACAAAAAACGCTGATTACAGTCAAAATTGCCCAGCATCAACGCAAGAGGGATGCAGAGAAACTTGACCACCGGCGTGATGCATGTGATATGACCTCCCCGAGTCATCCAATCGGGTGACGAGTCCTGAACCTCTCCACCGCGTCCTCGCTTTTCCCCTTGAAGAAGAGCTCCATCGCCACGGCCCCGCGCGAACCCGAGCTCCTTCGTGCCGACCCACACAATGGCCTCCACGGCTGCCTTGGACGCCGCGTAGCCAGCGCGCAGTGTCGCCGCCAGTGCCGAGTGTTGGCGCAGCTCCCTTGCCCTAGCTCTCCTCTCTCTGTCACTCAACTCCCTCAACGATGCCGTGGATGAAACCAAACGAAGAAGGAGAAAGAAGAAGGAGAACAGGGACACGGCGAGGTGGTTTTTCCGGTGCACGAACACCTTTATCTGAGCTCGTACTCAGCACAACACACGCCAGCTACAACGATCGCCGCGGCGACTCTTATACCTGGACAACGCCGGGCCACGACCCGCACGCTCCTGCCCACTACGCCACCCGGTCCGGCCCGCTCGACGCGCTCCAGCGCGCTTCCCGCGCCGAGCCCTCAACAGACCACGCACACCGCGTCTCCCCGATCGCCAACGGCTATGCCGCACACACACCCGTGCGGTGTTCACCTGGGTGGACACGCCCACGCACCACACGCACGCCTACCCCGCAAACCCGGTGCACCCGACGCGTCTGGCTCGCGCCCATACACGCACCAGCCGAGCCCCGTGCACCGCCGCGGCTTATTCACTCAACACACGCGCCCTAAGCCGCGGCTCAGAGCAGCCCGGCGTCCTCGATGTCGCCGTCTGCCAGCAGTGCCTGCTCCGCCGCCGGCGCCTTCTTCCAATGCGGGCACTCCCGCTTGAAGTGGCCGCGGGCGCCGCACTTGTAGCAACGGCCGCGCCGGTTCCCGCCGAAGCCCGACGCCCCGCGGCGCGCCGCGTCGTCGTCGTCCTCTCCGCGCGCACCGCCCCGACGCCGCTCGCGCGCCCGCCACTCTGCTGCGGTGTACAACAGCTGCCCGTCCGCGCGCTCGCCGCCTGCCTGCCCGCGTCGCCGAAGCCGCTCGTCGAAGGCCTTCAGGCGCCCCAGTGCATCGTCGAACAGCAGCGTATCCAAGTCGCAGAACTGCTCCATCCCGGCGACCACCGCGTACAGACGATCCGGGACGCAGTCCAGCAACTTCTTCACCATCGCTGCGTCCTCCAGCGTCGAGCCCAGCCCGGCGAAGCGCGCCGCCATGCCGCTAATCTTCCCCGCAAACACGTCCAGCGACTCGTCGCTCGTCATGCGCAGGAGCTCGAACTCCCCGCGCAGTGTGCCCAGCCGCGCTGCACGCACGCGGTCCGCGCCGACGAAGCGTGCCTTGAGACTCGCCCAGACCTCCGCCGCCGTCTTCTTGGACTCCACCCGCAGCAGTAGGTCCTCCGCGAGCGCACTAAGCAGATAGGCCCACGCCGGCTTGTCTTTCTTCGCGATCACCGCCGCCGCCGCGTCCTCCGGCACCACCACTGCTTCCCACAGCCCGGCCGCATCGAGGTTTGCCTCGACCTTGATGGCCCACGCCATGTAGTTGTCCCCGGTGAGCAGCGGCACCGGCTGTGGCAGTGCTCCGCCCGAACAGCCGGCGTACGGGACGACGGACATCGCCGGCGCGCCCTGATCTTCACGAGGCTCTGATACCAATTGTTGGCGCAGCTCCCTTGCCCTAGCTCTCCTCTCTCTGTCACTCAACTCCCTCGACGATGCCGTGGATGAAACCAAACGAAGAAGGAGAAAGAAGAAGGAGAACAGGGACACGGCAAGGTGGTTTTTCCGGTGCACGAACACCTTTCCCTGAGCTCGTACTCAGCACAACACACGCCAGCTACAACGATCGCCGCGGCGACTCTTATACCTGGACAACGCCGGGCCACGACCCGCACGCTCCTGCCCACTACGCCACCCGGTCCAGCCCGCTCGACGCGCGCGCACGACGCGCTCCCGCGCGCTCCCCGCGGCGACCCCTCAACAGACCACGCATACCGCGTCTCCCCGATCGCCAACGGCTATGCCGCACACACACCCGTGTGGTGTTCACTTGCATGGACACGCCCACGCACCACACGCACACCTACACGCACGCCTACCCCGCGAACCCGATGCACCTGACGCGTTTGGCTCGCGCCCATACACGCGCCAGCCGAGTGCAGTGCACCGCCGCGGCTTATTGACTCAACACCGAGTACACGACCACGATTCGGCCCCGCCGCCAAAGCCTTGCGATTGATGGATGGATGGGCAGATCGAAGGAAGAGGGCTCGCGGCTGATGGATGGGCCGAGCCAACCCTACCCGACTTCCATCCAACCACCACGACGTGACGCTGTTACGAGCTGGACGTTGCAATCCGTCGCTGATGGATGGACGTCCGTTGCCAACCGTCAACGCTTCCGTCGGTACTATGCATTAAATAAGACACCGTATACGCCCGCAAGTACGGCATGCATCCCATATCCCTACGCGAACCAACGCCTATCGATTCCATGATCAGGCGAGCCCGGGCACGCCAACGAATTTCCGATGTACAATGGTGTTATCTTAAAAGTGCCATGTAGAATAAATGATGAGGTGGAGGAGAGAGTTTATAAGAAAAGGCTTGTCTTCTCTTATTTAAGATAATACAAAAAGATGATCTCTTAACATAATACGTCTCACCATATTTTTAGGAATGACTAATTATTGAAGGTAAGGCTAAGAGATGATCCATTATAGACAAAATACTTTGTCATCTCTAAATTACACGCGAGACTTAAGATAAGACAACCTTATCAATCATTGTACATGCCCTAAGTGGCGGCGATCAAAGCCTCTCTGCTCGGTCATTTGAGCGCTTGCTACTAGCTAGTTGTACACCCGACTGTGCTTGTCTGTTCATGCATGCGTATTGCGAGGCCTGAAATCAACAACTGATTCGCCGTAGGATCATCTGACGAGGGACATACACTGTACAAGTGTGCGGTTTATACGGTGCGGTTTATACGGTGTATGTCCCCGACAGAGGATCTATGGCGACTCTGCGGCTCCGTGTGAATCGGCCGGCACTCTCGATTTGTACATGTATAACTCAAGATGGCAATGGCCCCGAAACCCGCGTCTTCGCGGGTTTTTACTCTATTATGAGATGGGAATGGACGTCTTTCTGACCCCGCGGGACTGCTGCTGGATAAGTATAAAACCCAACATGTTTCGTGGGTTTAAACCCGTTTGAGCAATACCTGAACCCGAAATCCATCATCCTCACCAAAATACCGCACTAAGCCTAATTAGACATCATGTTGAACCATGTATGGCTGAATAATGATCCTATTTGTTGCGGAAATATGCTTATGCAGATGTTGTTACTGCTCTTTCTAGCTGTTGTTATTGCTCTTTTTGTATGCCGCTGAAATATGCTCCTTGTAGCTGTTGTTATTGCTCTTTTTGCTCGAGTTATGCTGGTGAAATATGCTCCTTGTCACTGTTGAACCATGTACCATTGTATTCTACTGAAATTTTCGCAAGTTAAGCTGTTAAAATATACTCTTTTTGCTGCCGAAATGCTATTCTTTGCTGCTATTATGTTTGCTTAAATATGCCGATTTCCTCATGGGTTTAGGAAACCCGGTGGATTTAGGGGACTGGCAAAAAACTAGCCCCGCGCACGCTGATGGAGACGGGAACGGGTTTGTAATTTTCTCATGAGGATGGGTTTGGACAAGCAAAACCCGATGGATTTCGTCCCGTTGCCATCTTGAGGTATAACTGAGAACAAATTCAGACCAGATCGAGATCGAGCACAGCAACACACACACGCTGCCTCCGCCCCGTATTCCGCTCTCGACGTCGCAGATCCTCTGGCACGCCGTCTGAGCTCCATCATCCACGGCCGGTCCAATCTCCCTCCGATCTCGCCTATCTGTCCAGACTCGGTCGTCCTTGACGTCGGTTTCCATCGGGCGAGCATCGGCTCCTCCCCGATTTGTTTATGTGATGTGTGTCGCTGGGTGCGGCCATGTGAGGTGTGGGTGCTTGTTGCACCGGCTCCTGGCCTATTTGTTTCTTGATTATACTGTAGAAGAGATGCCCAGCTCCCGTGCTTGTTGCCAGACTCTCGTAATGATGCGGAGCATCCAAGGGTCATCCCATGGACCCTTCATCACCTCATCAAGTGCCCAAAGGATCAATGACTCGAGCCCGTGCAAGAGCTCTCGAGACCGAGGTGACTTCACTCCTTGCTCTAAATCCTGCCGATGTACATAAGACATGGCTTCTACCCTCATCAGAAACTCTGTGCATACTCAGGTACTTGGGTGAAGGCCACGGGACTGAAGGAAATATGCCCTAGAGGCAATAATAAAGATGTTATTTGTATTTCCTTATATCATGATAAATGTCTTTTATTCATACTAGAATTGTATTAACCGGAAACTTAATACATGTGTGGATACATAGACAAAACAGTATGTCCCTAGTATGCCTCTACTAGACTAGCTCATTGATCAAAGATGGTTATGTTTCCTAGCCATAGACATGAGTTGTCATTTGATCAACGAGATCACATCATTAGGAGAATGATGTGATGGACAAGACCCATCCGTTAGCATAGCACTATGATCGTTTAGTTTTACTGCTATTGCTTTCTTCATGACTTATACATGACTAGTATGCCTCTACTAGACTAGCTCATTGATCAAAGATGGTTATGTTTCCTAGCCATAGACATGAGTTGTCATTTGATCAACGAGATCACATCATTAGGAGAATGATGTGATGGACAAGACCCATCCGTTAGCATAGCACTATGATCGTTTAGTTTTACTGCTATTGCTTTCTTCATGACTTATACATGTTCCTGTGACTATGAGATTATGCAACTCCCGAATACCGTAGGAACACCTTGTGTGCTATCAAACGTCACAACGTAACTGGGTGATCATAAAGATGCTCTACAGGTGTCTCCGAAAGTATTCGTGGTGTTGGCATAGATCAAGATTAGGATTTGTCACTCCGAGTGTCGGAGAGGTATCTCTGGGCCCTCTCGGTAACACACATCACAATAAGCCTTGCAAGCAAAAGACTAATGAGTTAGTCACGAGATGATGTGTTACGGAACGAGTAAAGAGACTTGCCGGTAACGAGATTGAACTAGGTATAGAGATACCGACGATCGAATCTCGGGCAAGTAACATACCGTTTGACAAAAGGAACAACGTATGTAGTTATGCGGTTCTGACTGATAAAAGATCTTCGTAGAATATGTAGGAGCCAATATGAACATCCAGGTTCCGCTATTGGTTATTGACCGGAGATGAGTCTCGGTCATGTCTACATAGTTCTCGAACCCGTAGGGTCCGCACGCTTAACGTTTGATGACGATCGGTATTATGAGTTTATGAGTATTGATGTACCGAAGGTAGTTCGGAGTCCCGGATGAGATCACGGACATGACGAGGAGTCTCGGAATGTCCGAGACATAAAGATTGATATATTGGACGGCTATATTCGGACACCGGAAGTATACCAGAAAAGTTTCGGATTTATCGGGAATGCCGGAGGGGGTTACCGGAACCCCCTACGAGAGGGGATGGTCCATAGTGGGCCTAAAAGGAAAGAGAGAGGCAGCCCATAGGGCTGGCCGGCGCCCCCACCTAGGGTTCCTAGTTGGACTAGGATTGGGGGGGGGGGGCGCCACCTCTTCCTCTTTTCCTTTCCCTCTCTTCCTTCTTTGGTGGTTCCTACTAGGAATAGGATTGCAATCCTATTCCTAGTAGGATTGCACCCCTAGCCGCACCAAACAAGGGCCGGCCGGCCTCCCCCCTTGCTCCTTTATATACGGGGGCAGGGGGGCACCCAAAGACACACAAGTTGAATTGTTCTAGCCGTGTGCGGTGCCCCCCTCCACAGAAACACACCTCGGTCATACCGTCGCGGTGCTTAGGCGAAGCCCTGCGCCGGTGAATACATCATATCCGTCACCACGCCGTCGTGCTGACGAAACTCTCCCTTGAAGCTCAACTGGATCAAGAGCTCGTGGGACGTCATCAAGCTGAACGTGTGCTGAACGCGGAGGTGCCGTACGTTCGGTGCTTGATCGGTTGAATCGCGAAGAAGTTCGACTACATCAACCGCGTCACTTGACGCTTCCGCTTCCGGTCTACGAGGGTACGTAGACACACTCTTCCCTCTCGTTACTATGCATCTGGTAGATAGATCTTGCGTGATCGTAGGAAAGTTTTAAAATACTACGTTCCCCAACAGGGACAGCTCTGCACAATGGTCAAGACGGCGAGTTCGACAAGTACCCGGGACAAGAAGAAGGAAGGCTGAAGATCCTACAGGCACCGGACGTCCGGCCAATTCCGGACGACCGGCGACTTCCAGGCACCGGACGACCGGAAACCACCGGATGTCCGGCGACTCCCAGACGACCGGACGACCGGAAGCCACCGGACGTCCGTGACAACGACCACAGAACAAATTAGCGGACATCCGATGATTACCGGACGTCCGGTCCCTCCGGAACCACCGGACGTCCGGTAACAAGTGGACGTCCGCCCCGACGGCGACAACTCGTGTAATATATACTCGTTGACTCCCATCCTTTCGAGGCAGCTTTTGGATAGCTCATCATATACCTTTGTGGATTCTCTCTTACGAGACCGCGAGCCTCTTCGGAGAAGATCCACCTCGGATTCAAGACCTCCACATCGGGGAAGATCCCAAGGGATATCCAAGACCTCCTCCGGGAGAAGACTACCTTTGTACCACCGTGATTTGACTATGGATCGTGTATCTTGATGTGTATCGTGGATCTAGCACTTGTGTGATCATATTTGTGTTGATTTGAGTGTTTCCCCCTCTTGTTTTCCTCCGTTTCCTCTTGTGTTCTCCGTGTTCGTCGTGGGATATTCTCCAATCGTGAAAGATCTGCTGATTAGGGTTCCACCCTACATCATATTATGGTATCATGAGCATAGGTTGATCACGATTTTGGAGCCCCACACCCTGTTTTCTAGCTTGTTTTTGTTGTGTTCTTCCCAATCTCGAAAATTCCCCACAAAAATAGCCCCAATTTTTTTTTGTGATCTGTTGATTTGGCGAGATTTTGTTGACTTTGTTCCATTGATTTGCTGTGCCACGAGTGGATCTAGCTTTTCCCCACCTTTTCACCGATTTTCCTCCGCAAATTCGAGCAAGTTTGACCAATTTGTCCACGGATCCAAGAAAACCGAGCCCCAACCTACCGGACGACCGACGTTTACCGGACGTACGGCACCCCACGAGACACCGGACGTCCGCTAAACACCGGACGACCGGCGCCCCGCTTACAGAAACTTTTACCGGACTTACGGAACTTATCGGACGTCCGACCCCTTCCGGCCGACCGGACGACCGGCAACCTCTGGACGTCCGGCAATCCCTGACGAAGCTGAACTTGTTCAGTTCCGTACCACCTTCCGCTACCTCCTACTTTTCATCCCACCTTCCGCAACCACCATCGATTAACCGCTACGATTTGGAACATCTTGTCTCCCTTTGCCTTGGATACTTGAGTTGTGGTTTCACCGTTTCCTTGGATGTTTAGGCTACCTTGGAACGACAAGACTTCGACAACACCATCGCTCAACTTCGGCAAGGACGGTAACATCGACGACACTTTATTCATTCTACCTTGCAATTGCATTGTCACCCTATGAACCATCTTTGTGTAGCTTTCCCATTGAGACTAGCCATTTGAGTATTGCCGGGCCACGACACTTGTGCACATTAGTGATAGTCATAGCTACTTCATACCATATCATCATATCTCCGTGTGACACAAGAGTGTCCCGCATACACAATAGCTACCTTGATCCGAGAAGCATGCATACGTGCCCAAAGAAATAGCTAACAAGCTTTTAAGCAAAAGAGCCAATCAAAGCAAAAGGACAACAGCATCATACGCCTTGCATAAAAAGAGATCATATGAGATAGCAATACATCATCTTGTGCTCAAGCTTCGGCACATCATACACTCATAGCATACTTGTGATAGATAGTCGTTACGTTTTGCCTCTTATAGGTCGTGCACAAGTGCGTATCCGCCTATTAAGCAATCGGTTAGCGTCTCTCTAGTGTTGTGCAACATGAGCATTTTCCGTGGTTTCCACGTTTTCGCTCACCCTTGGTTGCACAACCACATTTATCTATCCGTGCGTGTGTTCCGTGTGCTACTTTGCTAGTTTTCTACTTGTTGCATGAGCAAATTCTGAACCATTTTCAACATTCTTGAGTCACTTTGACGATTGCATTGAATTTATTGCCACCATCCTAACCAGGCTCCTCTCAAAGCTTACTTGTGTAGGTGTGAGAATCGACACGAAGTGGTACCAATAGTGCTATTTCCGGGTTACATTATTGAGTGATCATTGATCCATTTTCAACTTCGGTTAAGGTACATTTGGTATTGTCTTCTCCTTTCTCCCACTCACATACTTGCTTGTGATGATGGATAGGCCAAGTACATCTTCCAACCCGATCTTCGACGATCCTCAAGAAGCGAACAACTACGTCACCAAACTACATCTCTTCGGTCTCCAACGAGCTCTACATCAAGAAAGTGAAGCTATGCGCGAGTACATTGGTCAAGTCGCCGAGGACGCGCGCCAATTTGAAGCAAGAACAAAAGAACAATTCGACATCATCAACACCAACATGTCAACTCAATTCAACGAGCTCCGGACATTGATAGTCAACCGACGTTCTTCTTCAACATCCTCTCAAAGACGAAGCCACTCAAGTCGACATTCCGACTCCACGCAAGACTCAAGTACACCTACGTCTAACACTCTTCGTCAAGCCGCACGTCAAGTTCAACATGACAACCGGTAGCCTCTTCACGACAAGAGTTCACAAGAGCTATTCGACGAGCAAGAAAGCCGACATCGTCAAAACCAAGCTACACTTGAGCAAGCACAAGAACGGCAACGACTACGCCAACAACAACAAGAGCGAGCACGTCAACACCAAGAAGAACTAGATGCCGAGGGCTAACCGCCAATCACAACAACGTCGAGAAGCTCAAGCTATGGAGGCACAACGAGCGTTACAAGATGCACATAGCAATGTGGCAGCCCATACTCGACACACTCGTCAAGAAGAGGATTTCCTTCATGATGAGGTGCAAGAGAGACGCCACCAAGCAAGAATGCAACGAGAAGCTCCTCCTCAATCGCGGCAAGAGCAACAACCTCAACATGAATATCAATCTCGACAAGCACACCATGATAATGGACATCTACTTCGACAAGAGCAACATGATATGGCAAACCGCCAAAATCAAGACCGCCCTCCCAATAGGCAAGGAAACAATGACGAGCATCGCTATGGCAAGCTCAAATTCACAATGGCAAAGTTTTCCGGAAGCATTGATCCCGAATACTATCTCTCATGGACATTGAAGGTTGACAAGATCTTTCGCCTTCACAACTTCGATGAAGAGAAGAAGATCGCCATGGCATCCCTTGAGTTCCAAGACTATGTTCTCATTTGGTGGGAGCAAATCATAGAGAGAAGAGAAGCAAAAGGCGAACCTCCTATCACCACTTGGGCTCAAATGAAGGAAGTCATGAGAGCACGTTTTGTGCCTACCCACTACAACCATGACTTGTTCAAGAAGCTACAACTCCTCAAGCAAGGTACCAAGTCCGTTGAAGAGTACTACAAGGAGATGGAGATTGCCATGATAAGAGCAAACATCACGGAAGATGAAGAGCAAACAATGGCGAGATTCTTGAATGGACTCAACTATCCTATCAAGAAGATTGCGGACTTCCAACCTGAAGGAAATATGCCCTAGAGGCAATAATAAAGATGTTATTTTTATTTCCTTATATCATGATAAATGTCTTTTATTCATGCTAGAATTGTATTAACCGGAAACTTAGTACATGTGTGGATACATAGACAAAACAGTATGTCCCTAGTATGCCTCTACTAGACTAGCTCATTGATCAAAGATGGTTATGTTTCCTAGCCATGGACATGAGTTGTCATTTGATCAACGGGATCACATCATTAGGAGAATGATGTGATGGACAAGACCCATCCGTTAGCATAGCACTATGATCGTTTAGTTTAACTGCTATTGCTTTCTTCATGACTTATACATGTTCCTATGACTATGAGATTATGCAACTCCCGAATACCGTAGGAACACCTTGTGTGCTATCAAACGTCACAACGTAACTGGGTGATCATAAAGATGCTCTACAGGTGTCTCCGAAAGTATTCGTGGTGTTGGCATAGATCAAGATTATGATTTGTCACTCCGAGTGTCGGAGAGGTATCTCTGGGCCCTCTCGGTAACACACATCATAATAAGCCTTGCAAGCAAAAGACTAATGAGTTAGTCACGAGATGATGTGTTACGGAACGAGTAAAGAGACTTGCCGGTAACGAGATTGAACTAGGTATAGAGATACCGACGATCGAATCTCGGGCAAGTAACATACCGTTTGACAAAAGGAACAACGTATGTAGTTATGCGGTTCTGACCGATAAAAGATCTTCGTAGAATATGTAGGAGCCAATATGAACATCCAGGTTCCACTATTGGTTATTGACCGGAGATGAGTCTCGGTCATGTCTACATAGTTCTCGAACCCGTAGGGTCCGCACGCTTAACGTTTGATGACGATCGGTATTATGAGTTTATGAGTATTGATGTACCGAAGGTAGTTCGGAGTCCCGGATGAGATCACGGACATGACGAGGAGTCTCGGAATGTCCGAGACATAAAGATTGATATATTGGACGGCTATATTCGGACACCGAAAGTATACCGGAAAAGTTTCGGATTTATCGGGAATGCCGGAGGGGGTTACCGGAACCCCCTACGAGAGGGGATGGTCCATAGTGGGCCTAAAAGGAAAGAGAGAGGCAGCCCATAGGGCTGGCCGGCGCCCCCACCTAGGGTTCCTAGTTGGACTAGGATTGGGGGGGGGGGCGCCACCTCTCCTATTCCTTTCCCCCTTCTTCCTTTTGGTGAATCCTACTAGGAATAGGATTGCAATCCTATTCCTAGTAGGACTCCTTCCCTAGCCGCACCAGGAAGGGCCGGCCGGCCTCCCTCCCCTGCTCCTTTATATACGGTGGCAGGGGGGCACCCAAAGACACACAAGTTGAATAGTTTTAGCCGTGTGCGGTGCCCCCCTCCACAGAATCACATCTCGGTCATACCGTCGCGGAGCTTAGGCGAAGCCCTGCGCCGGTGAACACATCATATTCGTCACCACGCCGTCGTGCTGACGAAACTCTCCCGTGAAGCTCAACTGGATCAAGAGCTCGTGGGACGTCATCAAGCTGAACGTGTGCTGAACGCGGAGGTGCCATACATTCGGTGCTTGATCGGTTGGATCGCGAAGAAGTTCGACAACATCAACCGCGTCACTTGACGCTTCCGCTCCCGGTCTACGAGGGTACGTAGACACACTCTTCCCTCTCGTTGCTATGCATCTGGTAGATAGATCTTGCGTGATCGTAGGAAAATTTTAAAATACTACGTTCCCCAACAGTGGCATCATGAGCCAGGTCTATGCGTAGATGATATGCACGAGTAGAACACAATGAGTTGTGGGCGATACTAGTCATACTGCTTACCAGCATGTCATACTTTGCTTCGGCGGTATTGTGAGATGAAGCGGCCCGGACCGACATTACGCGTACGCTTACGCGAGACTGGTTTCACCGTTACGAGCACTCGTTGCTTAAAGGTGACTGGCGGGTGTCTGTCTCTCTCACTTTAGCTGAATCAAGTGTGGCTACGCCCGGTCCTTGTGAAGGTTAAAACAGCGCATACTTGACGAAACATCGTTGTGGTTTTGTATGCGTAGGTAAGAACGGTTCTTGCTAAGCCCGTAGCAGCCACGTAAAACTTGCAACAACAAAGTAGAGGACGTCTAACTTGTTTTTGCAGGGCATGTTGTGATGTGATATGGTCAAGACATGATGAGTTATACGATTTTGTATGAGATGATCATGTTTTGTAAAGTTATCGGCAACTGGCAGGAGCCATATGGTTGTCGCTTTATTGTATGAAATGCAATCGCCATGTAATTGCTTTACTTTATCACTAAGCGGTAGCGATAGTCGTAGAAGCAATAGTTGGCGAGACGACAACGATGCTACGATGAAGATCAAGGTGTCAAGCCGGTGACGAAGGTGATCATGACGGTGCTTTGGAGATGGAGATCAAAAGCACAAGATGATGATGGCCATATCATGTCACATATTTTGATTGCATGTGATGTTTATCTTATTATGCTTCTTATTTTGCTTAGATCGACGGTAGCATTATAAGATGATCCCTTACTAAATTTCAAGGTATAAGTGTTCTCCCTGAGTATGCACCGTTGCGAAAGTTCGTCGTGCCGAGACACCACGTGATGATCGGGTGTGATAAGCTCTACGTTCAAATACAACGGGTGTAAGCCAGTTTTGCACACGCAGAATACTCGGGTTAAACTTGACGAGCCTAGCATATACAGATATGGCCTCGGAACACTGGAGACCGAAAGGTCGAGCATGAATCATATCGTAGATATGATCAACATATGATGTTCACCATTGAAACTACTCCATCTCACTTGATGATCGGACATGGTTTAGTTGATTTGGATCACGTGATCATTTAGATGACCAGAGGGATGTCTATCTAAGTGGGAGTTCTTTAAATTAATATGATTAAATTGAACTTTAATTTATCATGAACTTAGTCCTGATAGTTTTGCATATCTATGTCGTTGTAGATCAATGGCCCGTGCCACCGTTCGTTTGAATTTTAATGCATTCCTAGAGAAAGCTAAGTTGAAAGATGATGGTAGCAATTACACGGACTGGGTCCGTAACCTAAGGATTATCCTCATTGCTGCACAGAAGAATTATGTCCTTGAAGCACCGCTAGGTGACAAGCCCCCTTCCGCTAATGCAGACGCTTTGAACGTCTGGCAGTCGCGGTCTGATGACTACACGATAGTTCAGTGTGCCATGCTTTACGGCTTAGAACCGGGACTTCAACGACGTTTTGAACGTCATGGACCATATGAGATGTTCCAGGAGTTGAAGTTAATATTTCAAGCAAATGCCCGAATTGAGAAATATGAGATTTCCAATAAGTTCTACAGCTGCAAAATGGAGGAGAATAGTTCTATCAGTGAACACTTGCTCAGAATGTCTGGGTACTACAATCATATGACTCAACTTGGTTGCAAAGTTGACGAGGATAGTGTTATTGATAGAGTTCTTCAATCACTGCCACCAAGTTATAAAGGCTTCGTGATGAACTATAACATGCAAGGGATGCAAAAGACAATTCCCGAGCTCTTCGCTATGCTCAAAGCTGCGGAGGTAGAAATCAAAAAGGAGCATCAAGTGTTGATGGTTAACAAGACCACTAGTTTCACGAAAAAGGGCAAGGGAAAGAAAGGGAACTTCAAAAAGAATAGCAAGTCAGTTGCTACTTCCACGAAGAAACCCAAATCTGGAGCCAAGCCTGAAACTGAGTGCTTCTACTGCAAGGGAACTGGACACTGGAAGCGGAACTGCCCCAAGTATTTGGCGGATAAGAAGGATGGCAAGATGAACAAAGGTATATGTGATATACATGTTATTGATGTGTACCTTACTAATGCTCGTAGTAGTACCTGGGTATTTGATACCGGTTCGGTTGCTAATATTTGTAACTCGAAACAGGGACTACGGATTAAACGAAGATTAGCTAAGGACGAGGTGACGATGCGCGTGGGAAACGGTTCCAAAGTCGATGTGATCGCCGTCGGCACGCTACCTCTACATCTACCTTCGGGATTAGTTTTAGACCTAAATAATTGTTATTTGGTGCCAGCGTTAAGCATGAACATTATATCTGGATCTTGTTTATTGCGAGACGGTTATTCATTTAAATCAGAGAATAATGGTTGTTCCATTTTAATGAATAATATCTTTTATGGTCATGCACCCTTGAAGAGTGGTTTATTCTTATTGGATCTCGATTGTAGTGATACACATATTCATAATATTGAAACCAAAAGATGCAAGGTTAATAATGATAGTGCAACTTATTTGTGGCACTGCCGTTTAGGTCATATTGGTGTAAAACGCATGAAGAAACTCCATAATGATGGACTTTTGGAATCACTTGATTATGAATCACTTGGTGCTTGCGAACCATGCCTCATGGGCAAGATGACTAAAACTCCGTTCTCTGGAACCATGGAGCGAGCAACAGATTTGTTGGAAATCATACATACTGATGTATGTGGACCAATGAGTGTTGATGCTCGCGGCGGGTATCGTTATTTTCTGACCTTCACTGATGATTTGAGCAGATATGGGTATATCTACTTAATGAAACACAAGTCTGAAACATTTGAAAAGTTCAAAGAATTTCAGAGTGAAGTAGAGAATCATCGTAACAAGAAAATAAAGTTCCTACGATCTGATCGTGGAGGAGAATATTTGAGTTACGAGTTTGGTCTTCATTTGAAACAATGTGGAATAGTTTCACAACTCACGCCACCTGGAACACCACAGCGTAATGGCGTGTCCGAACGTCGTAACCGTACTTTATTGGATATGGTGCGATCTATGATGTCTCTTACCGATTTACCACTATCGTTTTGGGGTTATGCTTTAGAGACAGCTGCATTCACGTTAAATAGGGCACCATCTAAATCCGTTGATACGACACCTTATGAACTATGGTTTGGCAAGAAACCAAAGTTGTCGTTTCTTAAAATTTGGGGCTGCGATGCTTATGTGAAAACACTTCAACCTGATAAGCTCGATCCCAAGTCGGAAAAATGTGTCTTCATAGGATACCCAAAAGAGACTGTTGGGTACACCTTCTATAACAGATCCGAAGGCAAAATATTCGTTGCTAAGAACGGATCCTTTCTAGAAAAAGAGTTTCTCTCGAAAGAAGTGAGTGGGAGGAAAGTAGAACTTGATGAGGTAATTGTACCTTCTCCCGGATTGGAAAGTAGTACATCACAGGAAATTGTTCCGGTGATTCCTACACCAATTAGTGAGGAAGTTAATGATAATGATCATGAAACTTCGGATCAAGTTTCTACTGAACGTCGTAGATCAACCAGAGTACGTTCCGCACCAGAGTGGTACGGCAACCCAGTTTTGGAAATCATGTTACTAGACCATGATGAACCTACGAACTATGAGGAAGCGATGATGAGCCCAGATTCCGCAAAATGGCTTGAAGCCATGAAATCTGAGATGGGATCCATGTATGAGAACAAAGTATGGACTTTGGTTGACTTGCCCGATGATCGGCAAGCCATCGAAAATAAATGGATCTTCAAGAGGAAGACCGACGCAGACGGTAATATTACTGTTTACAAAGCTCGACTTGTTGCGAAAGGTTTTCGACAAGTTCAAGGAGTTGACTACGATGAGACTTTCTCACCTGTAGCGATGCTTAAGTCTGTCCGAATCATGTTAGCAATTGCCGCATTTTATGATTATGAAATCTGGCAAATGGATGTCAAAACTGCATTCCTAAATGGATATCTCAAAGAAAAGTTGTATATGATGCAACCAGAAGGTTTTGTCGATCCAAAAGGTGCTAACAAAGTATGCAAGCTCCAGCGATCCATCTATGGACTGGTGCAAGCATCTCGGAGTTGGAATATACGCTTTGATGAGGTGATCAAAGCATATAGTTTTATACAGACTTTTGGAGAAGCCTGTATTTACAAGAAAGTGAGTGGGAGCTCTGTAGCATTTCTAATATTATATGTAGATGACATATTGTTGATTGGAAATGATATAGAATTTCTGGATAGCATAAAAGGATACTTGAATAAAAGTTTTTCAATGAAAGACCTCGGTGAAGCTGCTTATATATTAGGTATCAAGATCTATAGAGATAGATCAAGACGCTTAATTGGACTTTCACAAAGCACATACCTTGATAAGATTTTGAAGAAGTTCAAAATGGATCAGTCAAAGAAAGGGTTCTTGCCTGTTTTACAAGGTATGAAATTGAGTAAGACTCAATGCCCGACCACTGCAGAAGATAGAGAGAAAATGAAAGTCATTCCCTATGCCTCAGCCATAGGATCTATCATGTATGCAATGCTGTGTACCAGACCTGATGTGTGCCTTGCTATAAGTCTAGCAGGGAGGTACCAAAGTAATCCAGGAGTGGATCACTAGACAGCGGTCAAAAACATCCTAAAGTATCTGAAAAAAACTAAGGATATGTTTCTCGTATATGGAGGTGACAAAGAGCTCGTCGTAAATGGTTACTTCGATTCTAGCTTTGACACTGATCCGGATGACTCAAAGTCACAAACCGGATATGTATTTTATTGAACGGTGGAGCTGTCAGTTGGTGCAGTTCCAAGCAGAGCGTCGTGGCGGGATCTACGTGTGAAGCGGAATACATAGCTGCTTCAGAAGCAGCAAATGAAGGAGTCTGGATGAAGGAGTTCATATCCGATCTAGGTGTAGTACCTAGTGCATCGGGTCCAATGAAAATCTTTTGTGACAACACTGGAGCCATAGCCTTGGCGAAGGAATCCAGGTTTCACAAGAGAACAAAGCACATCAAAAGACGCTTCAATTCCATCCGCGATCTAGTCAAGGAGGGAGACATAGAGATTTGAAAAATACATACGGATCTGAATGTTGCAGACCCGTTGACTAAGCCTCTTCCACGGGCAAAACATGATCAGCACCAAGACTCCATGGGTGTGAGGATAATCACTTTGTAATCTAGATTATTGACTCGAGTTCAAGTGGGAGACTGGAGGAAATATGCCCTAGAGGCAATAATAAAGATGTTATTTGTATTTCCTTATATCATGATAAATGTCTTTTATTCATGCTAGAATTGTATTAACCGGAAACTTAGTACATGTGTGGATACATAGACAAAACAGTATGTCCCTAGTATGCCTCTACTAGACTAGCTCATTGATCAAAGATGGTTATGTTTCCTAGCCATGGACATGAGTTGTCATTTGATCAACGGGATCACATCATTAGGAGAATGATGTGATGGACAAGACCCATCCGTTAGCATAGCACTATGATCGTTTAGTTTAACTGCTATTGCTTTCTTCATGACTTATACATGTTCCTGTGACTATGAGATTATGCAACTCCCGAATACCGTAGGAACACCTTGTGTGCTATCAAACGTCACAACGTAACTGGGTGATCATAAAGATGCTCTACAGGTGTCTCCGAAAGTATTCGTGGTGTTGGCATAGATCAAGATTAGGATTTGTCACTCCGAGTGTCGGAGAGGTATCTCTGGGCCCTCTCGGTAACACACATCACAATAAGCCTTGCAAGCAAAAGACTAATGAGTTAGTCACGAGATGATGTGTTACGGAACGAGTAAAGAGACTTGCCGGTAACGAGATTGAACTAGGTATAGAGATACCGACGATCGAATCTCGGGCAAGTAACATACCGTTTGACAAAAGGAACAACGTATGTAGTTATGCGGTTCTGACCGATAAAAGATCTTCGTAGAATATGTAGGAGCCAATATGAACATCCAGGTTCCGCTATTGGTTATTGACCGGAGATGAGTCTCGGTCATGTCTACATAGTTCTCGAACCCGTAGGGTCCGCACGCTTAACGTTTGATGACGATCGGTATTATGAGTTTATGAGTATTGATGTACCGAAGGTAGTTCGGAGTCCCGGATGAAATCACGGACATGACGAGGAGTCTCGTAATGTCCGAGACATAAAGATTGATATATTGGACGGCTATATTCGGACACCGGAAGTATACCGGAAAAGTTTCAGATTTATCAGGAATGCCGGAGGGGGTTACCGGAACCCCCTACGAGAGGGGATGGTCCATAGTGGGCCTAAAAGGAAAGAGAGAGGCAGCCCATAGGGCTGGCCGGCGCCCCCACCTAGGGTTCCTAGTTGGACTAGGATTGGGGGGGGGGGCGCCACCTCTCCTATTCCTTTCCCCTTCTTCCTTTTGGTGAATCCTACTAGGAATAGGATTGCAATCCTATTCCTAGTAGGACTCCTTCCCTAGCCGCACCAGGAAGGGCCGGCCGGCCTCCCTCCCCTGCTCCTTTATATACGGGGGCAGGGGGGCACCCAAAGACACACAAGTTGAATTGTTTTAGCCGTGTGCGGTGCCCCCCTCCACAGAATCACATCTCGGTCATACCGTCGCGGAGCTTAGGCGAAGCCCTGCGCCGGTGAACACATCATATCCGTCACCACGCCGTCGTGCTGACGAAACTCTCCCGTGAAGCTCAACTGGATCAAGAGCTCGTGGGACGTCATCAAGCTGAACGTGTGCTGAACGCGGAGGTGCCGTACGTTCGGTGCTTGATCGGTTGGATCACGAAGAAGTTCGACAACATCAACCGCGTCACTTGACGCTTCCGCTCCCGGTCTACGAGGGTACGTAGACACACTCTTCCCTCTCGTTGCTATGCATCTGGTAGATAGATCTTGCATGATCATAGGAAAATTTTAAAATACTACGTTCCCCAACACAACCATACAACAATCTCCTCGAGCTAGTACATCAAGCAACCAAAGCGGAGCGACAAGTTCAAGAGGACTACAAGTACTCCAAGTTCAACTCCAAGAACTCCGGCTCCTACAACCAAGCTTCAACGACTTCGGCTACTCCTCCTACCTCTACCAAGCCATCTACAAACTTCGGCGACAAGCCAAGTTACAAGAATGCGACTACATCGAGTCGTCCACCTTCTACCAACAACTTCAAGACAAGAGCTTCCTCAACTACAACTCCAACCGAAGACAACAACAAGACGAGCTCCATCAAATGCTTCAAGTGCCAAGGACGAGGCCACAAGTCATTTGAGTGCAAGACCGTTCGCACCATGATCATCAACGATGACGGATCTTATGACTCCATGAGCGATGATGAGATGGAAGCACTTGAGCATGTCGCTATGCATCGCCAAGTGAATGAAGAAGAAGACCGTCAAGTGTTTTGTGACAATGACTCAAGCCCCAATCTTGTTGTTTCTAAGGTCTTGACACTCCAACACCAACAAGATGACGACCAACGATGTCATATTTTCCATACAAAGTCCGGCATCAATGGACGCTCCGTCAAGGTTATCATCGATGGAGGAAGTTGTCACAACTTGGCAAGCGAAGAGCTATGCGACAAGCTTCATTTGGTCAAGACGAAGCATCCTCACCCCTACAAGGTCCAGTGGCTCAACGACGCCGGAATTCTTTGAGTCGAGCACACCGTGCAAGTCTCTTTCAAGATTGGCGCCTACGAGGACACTCTTGAATGTGATGTGATACCCATGTCCGTGTGCCACCTTATTCTTGGACGTCCATGGCAATATGATCGTGGAGTCACACACAATGGACGGACAAATCACTATAGCTTCAAGATGAAGGGCAAGGAATTCGTGCTCCGACCAATGACTCCAAGTCAAGTAGCCGCCGACAAGCTTTTACCTACCAACCATCGTGGAGAGATTGGTGAGAGAGTGAGCCACCAAAAAGAGAGTGACAGCCACAAGCCAAATATGAGCGACTCCACGATGAGCGACAAGAAGCAACTAGTGCTATTTGCCACCAAAAGTGAGATGAGAGAAGTGTGTGAGAACCCATTGAGTGTCTTCCACCTTGTGCTTTTATGCAAAGGGGAAGCCAAACCCACTAACACTTCACCACATCTACCTTTAGTGTTGTCTAATTTGTTGCAGGAATTCTCGGACGTCTTTCCCGATGAACTACCTCCGGGTCTACCTCCACTTCGCGGAATCGAACACCGCATCGACCTCATACCCGGCGCACCACTTCCAAACAAGGCTCCTTACCGCGTCAACCCCGAGGAAACAAAGGAGATACAACGGCAAGTGCAAAAACTCATCGACAAAGGTCATGTACGTGAAAGTTTAAGCCCTTGTGCCGTTCCGGTTATTCTCGTGCCTAAGAAAGATGGAAGTTTTCGCATGTGCTCCGATTGCCGTCCTATAAATGCTATCACCGTTAGATACCGTTATCCTATACCACGCTTAGACGATATGCTTGATGAATTATGTGGTGCCACCATCTTTTCTAAAATTGATCTTAAAAGTGGTTACTACCAAATTCGCACTCAAGAGGGTGATGAGTGGAAAACGACTTTCAAAACCAAGTTTGGGTTATATGAGTGGCTTGTTATGCCAATGGGCTTATCGGAAGCACCCGGTTCATTTATGCGTCTTATGCATTTTTTTCTTCGACCCTACATAGGTATCTTTGTAGTGGTTTACTTTGATGATATCCTCGTTTTTAGCAAGACGCTAGAGGACCATGTGACACACATCCGTTTGGTTTTACAAACCCTCGGAAAGAGCTCTTATATGCTAATATGGAGAAATGCACTTTTGGCGTTGACAAGGTTGTCTTTCTAGGATTTGTCGTTTCTTCACAAGGTGTTCACGTTGATGAAACTAAAATTGAAGCAATTAAAACTTGGCCTCAACCAACGAATCTCATGCAAGTGCGTAGTTTCCTTGGTCTAGCCGGTTTCTACCGACGTTTTGTGAAGGACATTAGCACCATTGTTATGCCTCAACACGCCTTGAGCAAGAAGAACGCATCCTTCATTTGGGGTCCTTCGCAAGACACCGCGTTCAATGAGCTAAAAAGCTTGCTTACACACGCACCACTTCTAGCCCTACCAAACTTTGATAAACCTTTTGAGATTCATTGTGATGCTAGTGGTACCGGCATAGGTGGCGTGCTAATGCAAGAAAAGCGCCCAATTGCTTACTTTAGCGAGAAGCTATCCGGAGCGCAACTTAACTATCCCATTTATGATAAAGAGCTTTATGCCTTGGTGAGAGTTTTACGTGATTGGGAACATTATCTTAGACCTCATGAATTCATTCTTCATATGGACCATGAGACTCTCAAGTATCTCAAGGGTCAAACTAAGTTGAACAAGCGTCATGCTAAATGGAGTGAGTTCATTGAGTCTTTTCCCTATGTCATCAAGTACATCAAAGGCAAAGAAAATGTTGTGGCGGACGTGCTTTCCCGCAAATGCATGCTTGTAACACAACTTGAGTTGAATGTGATTGGCTTTGAGCACATAAAAGATTTATATGAGCATGATCCTTTCTTTGCAAATGCTTACGCTAAGTGCTTGACTCACACTTCTTGGGAACATTACTACATCAAGGATGGTTATCTTATGAGAGCTAACAAACTTTGCATTCCCGAGTCTTCGCTTCATTTGCTCCTTTTGTAGGAATCGCATGGAGGAGGACTCATGGGACACTTTGGACGCGACAAGACGTTTTCTACCCTCTCTAAGAACTATTTTTGGCCCAAGATGCTCCGTGACGTCTCACGCCTCACCAACCGATGTTCTACATGCCGCTAAGCTAAGTCCAAAGCTCAATCTCATGGTCTTTACATGCCTCTTCCTATTCCATACCATCCATGGGAAGACATAAGCATGTATTTTGTACTTGGATTGGCTAGGACTCAAAATGGCAAAGATTCCGTGCTAGTTGTCGTGGATAGATTCTCTAAAATGGCTCATTTCATTCCTTGTAACAAGATAGACGATGCTTCACATGTTGCGAATCTCTTTTGTAGGGAGGTCATTCGTCTACATGGCGTTCCCAAAACGATCGTGTCGGACCGGGACGTCAAGTTCTTGAGCTACTTCTGGAAAACCCTATGCGCTAAGCTCGGAATCAAGCTACTATTCTCTACGGCGTACCATCCACAAACGGACGGCCAAACGGAGGTGACGAACCACACGCTTTCGACGCTTCTTCGCGTGTTGATCAAGAAGAATATCAAGGAATGGGAGCAATGCTTGCCCATCGCCGAGTACGCCTAGAACCGCGCAAGACACTCGACAACCGGCAAGTCCCCCTTCGAGGTCGTCTATGGCTTCAACCCGTTGTCCCCATTCACTACTAGGAAAAGGCCTACTAATGGCGCACCTAATTTGGCCATTAATGGCGCATTAGTGGTGCGCCATTAGTGCCACGCCATTAGTATATTTTACTAATGGCGCACCTCTGGTGTGCCATTAGTATCTGGTGTACTAATGGCGCACCACAGATACGCCATTAGTGTGCACAGTAGTGCGCCATTAGTATGCCTCCCAGGGGGCCATGTATACCCAGGTGCTTTGGCATACTAATGGCGCACTGTATAATGATGCGCCATTAGTATCCTTTGGCATACTAATGGCGCACTGTGATGTGATGCGCCATTAGTATGAATATTAGGTTTTTTTTATTTTTTTTATTTTCTGTTTTTTGCACAGGTTACAAAATGTATAATTGGAATATAGACAGCACACATCAACAACAGATTCATCGAATACAATAGAAGATTAGTCTCCGAATACAATTCATCATATTAGTCTCCGAATTGAAAAGACCGAACAAAGATAGAACATTATATTACAAGTCTCGAGACCACGAGTAGCGAGTTTGTCTTCACATTTCAAGTCGATATCGATCATCTAAACTACCATCACATAAAAGAGAGCTGCGGTCATCACGATGAGCATCATCACGATGAAACTCGTCTTCATCCGGTTCCTCCAACGCTCCCTCCCCTCTCCCGCTAGATAGCGGGCGTATCTAGATTCCGCCTCGGCCCTAGTGGTGTACCCTTTGTAACTGTTACTGCTGAATCGGTGAACCTGTCTCCGACACTCCTCCCAGTCGTCGTAGACTCCGGGAACCTTACCCTTGTACACGACATACGACGGCATCGCTATGCACTAGCCAAAGAAGAAAACACAAGACGGTAATTATGATGTGCTAAGGTTGTTTGCCAAGCATGGAAGAAAACAACAACAAAAGTATAATACATATTATCGAGAATGCACAAGAAGGAAAGAGATCTATGTTAGATGCTTTACCGAGAGCTCCTCTCGGAAAAGGTGGCCATTACCGAGAGTATTATCCTGCCTACACCTAAGGGGTCAATTACAGGCATCTACCATTTGTTTTCCATGCTTCCGAGAACCAAAATTACCATCACAGTTGCCCCATAAACAAGCATGTTTGTGCTTCATACTACATACAACTCACATAAAAAACTTCTCATTTTCACATGCTACCAACACGTCCGGCTTAGGCTTCAATGTACAATATGCTTCACTGCTCTAACCACAAGCATATGTCGATTGTAGGACACTTACGACCATCGCCCGCTAACCACAACCATTGCTGGCGGTTCTGTTTCCCCGTGGTCGTGCGCGTGCACGTGTGTAAAAGGAGGGGAACGGGCACCGGCCGCATCGCCCACCCCATTTCCACCAAATCGCCTCCCACTCCCTCCTCTCTCCTCTGCCTCGTCGTCTCCCTCACCGGCCACCCCACCTGCTTGCTCACCACCACCGCCTCCCTCTCTCCTCCTGCTTGCTTCTGGCTCGGATGGAGCAAGGCCGTGGCGAAGTTGCCATGATAGAAGGAGGTGCTACATCCCCACGCGCTGGATCGGTCGCTGTGGCGGCGGGTGTGGAGGAGAAGAAGGTGGCCGTGGCGGCCTCCGCCGTGCCGGAGCTTGGCGTGACGGCGTCCAGCGGCCCATCTCATGGACCTACGGAGGCCGGCGGCGAGCACGTGGACCTGCAGGTAATCCTTGCCAGCAGTCCCCTCCGTTTCTAGTTACCCCCATTAAGCAGTAGATTTAGATGTTTGATTGATTGATTTATAGTGAAAGGTATTAAGTTTGGTGTGATTGCATCATCCAGTAGATCTACTAGTTAGGGTTTTTGAGTTAGATGTTTAGTTGGGGGTTTTTGGTATTGGATTCAATTATAGCCACTGATATGTGGAATCTATGATTGAATTAATCATCCAGTGGATGTAGTGTGGTTAGAGTTTTTTTGTATTGGATTAATTTATAGGCAGTTATATGTAGAATCTGTGATTGAATCATCCAGTGGATGTAGTGGTTAGGGTTTTCTAATTAGATGTTTAGTTAGGTTATTTATATTAGAATCTGGATTGCCGCATGTGCTCAGATTATGTTATGTGTTGTATATGTTGTTAGATTTGTTGTGCATATTCCCTCAATTAATTGTTAGATTATGTTATGTGCTGTGTTATATGTAGTTAGTAGTATAATTGAATTAATTACTTATATTGCAGAATGAGGAAGCTGTTGGCAACAAGAGGAAGCTGGACATTACTGGGTTCAACGACCGGTCTGATTCTGACGACGACAAGGAGGTAACCCCAAGCTGTTTTTTGGCCCTGTTTGGATGCATAGGTTAGAGCTAGTTTGGGGTGCTCGCCATGGATCTCTTCAAGGTCTACTACATCTAGCGTACCAGTTCAATTTGCTAGGACTGGGAGCATCGACCAGGCACAATTTGCTTGATGTTATTATGTTATTATGTAAACTTCTGCCTGCATCTTTGGTGAACTTCTGCCTTATTTTATTATGTGTGATGTTCTAATGCCCCTACTGCTTCTTTTGAATCATTCTTTTCAAGACAGAATATATGTTCTCTAGCGCATGTCCAAATTTGGGATTTATTTGTACATCCTACTAGTATGTGTTAATCATTTGTTGGGATGGCATCTGCTTCGATCATAGGATAGTTATCTGGATTGAGTAATGTGGGACAAATGATCAAATCAAATTGCAGTTTTAGCGCATGTCAAAATTAAGACCTGTGATTTGAGTTCAGTTTGGTTAGATTTACCTATGGTCTATTTCTGTTTAATTAATTCCTGGACGTTCGTGACTAGCTATTTGATGTTTGTTAATTAAAATTCCAGTAGATGGCAGTTATCTGATGTTTGTTTGTTCATTAAATTCCAGTAAATGGCAATTATCTGATGTTTGTTAATTACATTACTCTAAATGGGAAGTATGTATTTATGCAAATCATTTGTATGTGCAGTACAACTCTGGAGATGAGGTGGAAGAGTGGAACCACAAGTCCTTCATTGAGAAGGAAGCCAACAAGATTAGGGAGAAGGGGAAGGCGGCGTACTACAAGTGGGGCAAGTTCAGGTGCCCATACTGCACCACTAAGCCAATTCCCAAGGATGGGATGTATGAGCACCTTATGTCGCATGCACGCGGTTTAAAGACGAGTGGGAGGGACCTGAAGATCAGGGTAGAGCATGCAGCCCTCCTGAAGGCTATGAGTCCCATGTAGTCACCCTCTGTGAAGTTGATGATGTTTAACTTTTGCGCTAGCTAGTATGGTTGTGAACTGTGAAGTGTTTGTGAACTGTTAAGTAGAATGGCAGGTTCTTAAGTACTATGGCTGACTTAATTAAACCCCATCTAGTATGTCTCCGGCATCCATATGTTTAATATTCCTAGTATGTCTCTGAAGTATATCAACTGTCTAGATGCCGGCAGACTCTTAAGTACCCCATATGTACTATTTTTAGAAAAGTCATGCTAAAATTCACGGAAAATTTCAGCATGACCTTTGCTGAAAATAGGACATATGGAGTACCCGAATTTGCCGAAACGGAAGTTAATCGACATTCTAGCAACACTGTCCATCAACTTTTCACTGAATGAATGTGTAGTGTGACGATAAATGGAACAACCGTAGATATTATTATTTTCAGTGCAATGTCCTAAATTTCAAAACGAGGATTATCTACCCGTCCTTAACCTACTAACTTGGTTCTCCAGAGTACTTAACAGTTAAACATAATGTCCAAATTAGACTGCCAAACCACCAAGACTTGAACAAGTATGAGCATCAAAACGAAGTTGCAAAAGTGCATCATTCAGGCACGAGCAGATTTGACATGAACAAGCACAAGAAAATGAAACTATATGCATCATACATGTACTAGCTAATAAAATTGAGATGGAGCTCACCAACGACTTGCAGCCGACGAGGTCGAGGAGGACGCGAGGTGATGCTGAAGAGGCGGTGACGAACCAGCCGCTGCCGGAGCCTGAGATGGGAGGCCGTGACGAACACACTGTAGCGCGGATCTTAGCACTCCATGAGCTCCGATCTAGTCGGCTTCAAACTGGACCATCGGCGATTCGGCGGCACAGCGGGCACAGTGGGCACGAGCCAGCGGGCACAGCGGGCACAACTGAAACATCACCTCCGGTATGCGTACGCACCCAGTTTGCAGCCGACACAAGCTTGGAGGAGGATCGAGGTGGAGAGAATGAAGGGAAAGTGAGTGGGTAGGTGTGGCTGTCCAAAATATCTAGCTGTCCTACTTTACTAATGGCGCACCAGTCATCAATGCGCCATTAGTAACCAACGTTACTAATGGTGCATTGATGGCTGGTGTGCCATTAGTAGTTTTGCAACAAAAAGAATAGAAAATATAATAAAAAAAAGAACATTAATGGCGCACTTTACTGCTGGTGCGCCATTACTAGTTACAACTAGTAATGGCGCACTTTGTCTGGATGCGCCATTAGTATGTTTGGACAGGCGCACTAGTTCAAAAAAAAAGCTTTTTGATACTAATGGCGCACCCAGGGCCAGGTGCGCCATTAGTAGTTTGAACTCTAATGGCGTATCAGAGGTTGGTGCGCCATTATTATATACTAATGGCGCACTGCTTGTCTGGTGCGGCATTAGTATCAATTCCATCTATAGCCCTTTTCCTAGTAGTGATTGGACATTCTACCTCTACCTCTACAAGAGCGCATCAACCTAGACGCAAGTGCACGAGCAAGCTATCTCAAGAACGTGCACGAAGATACAAGGGCAATGATCGAGCGACAAGTCCATCGTCTCGCCAACAAGCTCAACGTCAACAAGGCACCAATGGTGTTCCAACCGAGAGATCTTGTTTGGCTCCATCTTCGCAAGGACCGTTTCCCAAACGAGCGCAAGTCCAAACTTCTACCTCGCGCCGACGGACCCTTCAAGGTGCTAGCCCGCTACAACAACAACGCCTACAAGATCGACATACCACGAGACAAGTACTCTGTGAGCGATACTTTCAACATCAAGGACCTATCTCCCTTCCATGGTGATGAAGATTTCGATCCGAGGTCGGATCTTTCCCAAGGGAGGGGAGATGATGCGGAGCATCCAAGGGTCATCCCCATGGACCCTTCATTGCCTCATCAAGTGCCCAAAGGACCAATGACTCAAGCCCGTGCAAGAGCTCTCGAGACCGAGGTGACTTCACTCCTTGCTCTAAATCCTTCCGATGTACATGAGACATGGCTTCTACCCTCATCAGAAACTCTGTGCATACTCAGGTACTTGGGTGAAGGCCACGGGACAGCTCTGCACAATGGTCAACAAGGCGAGTTCGACAAGTACCCGGGACAAGAAGAAGGAAGGCTGAAGATGCTACAGGCACCGGACGTCCGGCCAACTCCGGACGACCGGTGACTTCCAGGCACCGGACGACCGGAAACCACCGGACGTCCGGCGACTCCCAGACGACCGGACGACCGGAAGCCACCGGACGTCCGTGACAACGACCACAGAACAAATTAGCGGACATCCGATGATTACCGGACGTCTGGTCCCTTCGGAACCACCGGATGTCCGCCCCGACGGCGACAACTCGTGTAATATATACTCGTTGACTCCCATCCTTTCGAGGCAGCTTTTGGATAGCTCATCATAGACCTTTGTGGATTCTCTCCTACGAGACCGCGAGCCTCTTCGGAGAAGATCCACCTCGGATTCAAGACCTCCACATCGGGGAAGATCCCAAGGGATATCCAAGACCTCCTCCGGGAGAAGACTACCTTTGTACCACCGTGATTTGACTATGGATCGTGTATCTTGATGTGTATCGTGGATCTAGCACTTGTGTGATCATATTTGTGTTGATTTGAGTGTTTCCCCCTCTTGTTTTCCTCCGTTTCCTCTTGTGTTCTCCGTGTTCGTCGTGGGATATTCTCCAATCGTGAAAGATCTGCTGATTAGGGTTTCACCCTACATCACATAATTATCCAGAGGAAATCTTGTTTGTGCTTCGTTTCAGAAAAGCTCACTTTTGAAATCTGTATTCAGAACCTTTTTAACACTATTGTGATGGGTTTGTATTTGTGAAACATGAAATTAATTGGGTAGTATTTGTGAAAGAAGTCATCTCCATATTTTTTTTCTATAGTTCTGTTGTTTATCTGGTGGGTAGCTCTCAAGGGAGGTTAAGAAGCTGATTTGTGCTGACCTCTGTTTCTTAAGGAACAATTTCATATAATAAAAAAGTCCATGCTATATTGCTGGAATGCACATAGTATCGAAAACGAGAAATTATACACATTTTGCTTTGGCTCGCGATTATTTTGTGAAGAAGTGATTATGGTTAGATTGCACAATTTCTCTATTTATGTTTTTCGCTGAATCCCTTTTTTACTTGTACAGTGCAGTGACATTTTGGTTCATCATCTGCAAATGCTTCTGGGCAGCAGCAACATTTCAAACCAGAAGACCTTATATGTAGTTTTGTCTGTGAGTGAAAGATGCTACATGTTACGAGATTCGTGCAGCATACAAGTCTGCTGCTAGGCATCCTGACAAAGCACAGGAGACTCTCGAGTAATTGGTGTCTGCCAATGGGCAGCATGATTTTGCTGTTGTACAAAATGCTTGGGAAACCCTGTGCTACCCTACACATCAAGCGGAGTATGTATGATAAGCAGTTGTAATCGTCGAGGCAGAGCCTTGCTGTCACAGCACAAGGTATAGAAATTGAGGACTTGGTTGTTGAAAGTTGTGGTGATGGTCTGGAGCTCTTGTACGCTTGTAGATGTGGTGATTACTTTTCGATCACTGGTTGTGAGCTTGGCGAGATGGGGTTTTTGGTGAGTGAAAATGGGGAGATTTTTCTTTTCGAAAAAGGAATATATTAATATCATGAATATACCAATTACACCCAGCCTTTGCATCAGCAAGATGTCCGAAGACATCAAGGATGCACACAGCCAAAAAAATAAATAAATAAAGAGAAAAAAAGACCACGCCACGGTGATCAATCACTCGTAGCAGTAGCACTCTAACCATCACCAAAAACAGCACACGGACTACAAAAAAAAGTTCTCCATAAGCAACGCCTTAAAGAAGGAAACAATGCACAAGTGTTGTCGTCGCCCGATCGAAGATCTTAGGTTTTCACCCTGAAGAAAGTCCGAGTTTCCAGAACAATGTCTTCAACAAAACCATTGCCAGATATAACCAATAAAGGCCAGACATTGGGTTTCACCCTGAAAATCACGATTCGGTACTCCAGAAGCACTACCAAAGCTGAGGTCCTACAGTGCTGCCGCCCCCACTTGCATAGGCCGCTATTGCAAATCATCAATCATCAGGCTCACGGGTAACATGTATGCTGTTTGGACGGGATAAATCTCACAACCAAACCCACACGGCAGACCGTGAAGCAATGTCTTCATCGCGACCAGGATCCCACCTCGGCCGTTACCATTTGGTCTTCCAATCTTAGCCATCTTGACATTCCCCGCATGTGCCAACACCATGGAAATCGCAAAATCGACATGTCCCATGACGTCGTCTCATAGCGGAGCTTCTCAACACGCTCCTTGAAGTCCCACAGGCTCATTATTGGGGGTGTGCCCGACCGGATCCCCTCTAATTCAGAGGTCTAGGAGCACTTTGCCAATCCGTGAAGAAATCAAGAACTCGTCAGCGGCCAGATCAAAGATGACCGGCAACAGCAAATTAGCGAGAAGGATGGAAGAGGACCACTAGGCCAAAAACAAAACGGAAAAAGCACCGCTTAATTGGGGTCGCCCACCACCGCCTACCGCCACCATCACAAGCTAACCACACCATCAACCAATGTCCAGATCGCTGCTCAACGTAGCTAGGATCCACTACCAAGGCAGCCAAACCATGAGGAGCCTGGAGGCGGATCTGACACAGAGTAGATCGATCTGAGTTGGACGGAGATGGAGAAGAGGTGGGTTTGCGCGCGAGAGGGGCGGCCGGCCGCTGCCTTCGGGGTGGCTAGAGACGGCGGCGGCGAGGGGATCTGGCTAGGAGAGGAATCGTGAGGGTGGCGGCTGGGACGCCTCGGAGTCACCGGGAGGCAACCCGGAGGCGGAGGTCCGATTGGTGGTTGGGGAAAATGACTGAGGGCCAGTTCTTTTGGTGGCTTCTAGAATAAGCTGGAATAAGCTGCCCCCTACCCAGCTTATTCTAGAAGCTCAACCAAATTTATTTATTTAGAAGCTTACTTGTAAGACTTGACTAGTAGGCTTCTAAAAAGAAAATTTTGATTGGGCTTCTAGAATAAGCTGGATAGGGGGCAGCTTATTCTGGAAGCCCAAAAATACCAGCAAAAGAACTGGCCCTGAAAGAGTTGTGAAGATGAGGGGATAGAAGTGCGGGCACCTAATTCTGTGACGACATCTGTTGTTTTCGGCTGTGGCTCGTGTTCTCTTAAAACACGACTGGTAATAGATAGAAGTTGATATATTGTAGTACTATGTTAGCAACCCAAGTCAAGATATGAAGGCGGCAGGTAGAAACGCTGGCATGGCAGCCTAGCAGCCAAATCAGCTGCCACGGCAGCAGTCGACATCGCCAAGGACCAATCAGGGAGAAGGGCGCATCACAGCCAGGCCACCTCAGATCGTGCAACCCAACCGAAAGTACGTGGGGCCGGAGTGGAGCAATGGTGCTTAAGGGAAGGCGTGGGCGCAAAAGAAGGCATCGTGTGGGGTCTGGCAAACGAACGGCACCGGCGGCTCCTTTTGCTTATGCACTTTCTTCTTTCCTCTTTCACAAGTTGTGTCTGAAGAAACTAGCTGTCATCTGTATTGCATATCCTCTTTATTGTGGATCTGAATTCTGAAGGAGATGGACAGCCTTACATTGTACCTATGTATGTTGGTCGCTTTACCTCCATGAGATTTGAAAGGCACTTGTCGCTGGTGAAAGGTACCACATTTTGGCGGTGACTTCTATTTTATAGATAAAGTAACAAGTATGTTATAGACGTTGCTCCCTATCACACAAATAATGCATGAAAAGGATACTTAAGAAGATGAATTTTATTTGTCGGAATAGTATGAACGTTGTAATATTTGAATTTGGGCCTCTAAATGTATGTTGGTCGCCATACCTCCATGAGATTTGAAAGGCACTTGTCACTGGTGAAAGGTACCACATTTTGGCGGTGACTTCTATTTTATCGATAATAAAATAACAACTATGTTATAGAAGTTGCTCCATATCGCACAAATAATGCATGAAAAAGATACTTAAGAAGATGGATTTTATTTGTCGGAATAGTATGAACGTTGTAATATTTGAATTTGGGCCTCTAAATGTATGTTGGTCGCCGTACCTCCATGAGATTTGAAAGGCACTTGTCGCTGGTGAAAGATACCACATTTTGGCGGTGACTTCTATTTTATAGATAAAGTAACAACTATGTTATAGAAGTTGCTCCATATCGCACAAATAATTCATGAAAAAGATACTTAAGAAGATGAATTTTATTTGTCGGAATAGTATGAACGTTGTAATCTTCAAATTTGGGCCTTTTAATGCTGGAATTTAAACCTTGCAGTATTTATGGTATTTGTTATATAACGTAATTAGATGTTTAATTTGGTTTTGCAATCATTTCCTGTCATAAGTATATTTATTTTGTTTTTCTGTAGATAGAACTTATATGTTGTGCAAACAGAGCGTATCACATCGCACACGGATCACACTAGGGAACCCGTTGGTGATAAATTCATAAATCGCTGACAATTATATATCAGCAAGCATTTGCCCACAACACACACGTCTTATTCCATCACACACAACTCGGATGGATCAACTGTATGCTACATATCGCCTACACAACTCTAATCTGAATCGTGCTTGATGTCTCGGCCACCGATCGCATATTTCATCTTATTTGACACGTATCACTGTGTTGGGCCCTGCTCGCGTCCCTCGGCATGCTCTGCTCGCCGTTAGGTGCCGCGGTACGCTCTTATTGCCTCCCTCGGCGAGCTCTGCTCATCATTAGGCGAGGCGGCGCGCTCTGCTTGGGTACCTCCATGCGCTCGGCTGATGGACAGATTTTCCTTTCATGTTCAACTGCTATATGCATACAGTAGATGGTTTCTCGCCGTTGTGGCGCCCACCGAGCGCTCTGCTCGCGTCCCTTCGCGCGTGCTCTGCCAGCGGTTGGGCAGGCGCACGATCACGTTTGGGGCCCCGTATGCATGCGGTTGTGTTGCGTGCGTCGCCACGATGCAGTTACATGCGGCACGATAGAGTTATGCGCTACAAATTAGAACAGCCAGCTGGGCATGCCGATATTCTAGGCCGTCCGACTTCCCCTTTAATTATCGTGGCCATTATAATACCTTCGTCTCTTCAACCTTTCGATCGTGCCCCACAACACAACAAGCACACCCACGACGACACATAGAAAGGTGATGTCTAGCGGCGCTCCAATGGAGTTCGGCGAGCATAAAGTGGAGACCCACGTGATGGAGACGGATCTCTCGGTGGTGTTCACCATCGACCCGGCCGTGGTGGATGACTACATCAACACCGTGGAGTAGTTGCTTGCTCAGACAAGCACAAGGTGGTCGGCATCGACCTCCAGTACACCAGCGGACGTCACGGCAAAGATCAGAAGGTTGCCGTCACCCAGGTGTGTGTCCGCCATCATGTCCTCATGTACCACTACTGCATGGCCACAGAGCCTTGCGACCGGTTTGCCAGGTTCTTCAATGGCTCCGACTACAAGTTCGCTACTGTGGAAACCACCGACAATGTAAATGCGCTAAAGGTTATGGGCTTGGCCTGCAAGAACCTTGTCGAAATCCGTGATCACTACACGGTCTGGGGCAGCACGAAGAAGGACTCCCTGGTTAAACTCGCCTCGTCCACCATCGACCCCTACTACGAAAGGATGACGCAGGATGCCAACAGAACATGTCCCTTATTGTGGCACGGGGCCTGGATACGGCAACTAGATGAACCTCACCTCAGGTTCACGGCCAAGAGCTTGTACACATGTTACGAGATGCACATGCAGATCATTGACATGAGGAAGTTCCTTGTTCCCACAATTGACGAGGCCTGATAGAGCAACTAGGAGAGCAGTGACGGCAAGCGTCACAAGAGGTAGATGATGATTAGATGATCGTTTATCCTAGTTAATCATGCATGTAATATACAATTTACTTTGGTGTGTGGAAATGTTATGTGTGTAGTAGCTATCTATGTAATTATGCATGTAATAGTTTACTTTGGTGTGTGCAAATATCATTTGTGTAGTAGCCACCTATGTAATTATGCATGCAATAATTTACTTTGATGTATGCAAATGCCATGTCTGTAGTAGCCACCTTTGTAATTGGATGTTTAATTTGGTTATGCAACCATGTCCTTATAATTGTTGTTATGTAGGCAGTCACATCGCACAACACACACCTCTTATTAGCAGAAATCGTCTGTTTTAATATCGGTCTTCGAACATATTTCTGATTACATACATGTATGTCGTATATCACACACATCTTGTTAAGGTGAACCATTTGTGTTCTCTTGTCTCAACGCAAACAATTCATCCGAGTGAACTTTATGCCCTCTATCGCACACACCTTGATCTGACTGACCATTTCTGTTGTGATACCTAATCACAAATAGTTCATCCGAGTGAACTGTATGTCGTATATCGTACACACCTTTATCAGGCTGCCCGTTTATGTTGTTATGCATCATCACAAACAGTTCATTGGAGTGAACCGTATATCACGCATCGCACACGCAACTATAATCTAAATCATGTTTGATGTCTTCGCCATCACAAACGTTTTGTATATTTTTTGACGGTTTTATTACTTCACCGTTTGTCATTATTACATCACGTACAGTTTCGTCGAAGGGTCTCCGATTAGACTGTCGCGTTTGGACCATCCTGCAGTAGTGCCACTACGATGAGAGAGTATTACATCACTACTAGGAAATGCCATATAGATAGGTGCTTATCAGTAGCGTCGCACTATTCTTAAATAGTAGTAGCGCGGGCCTAGAACAAACACTACATGTAATACTTGGCTTGGCCAACCGGTGCTACTACTAAGTGCACAACTAGGAAATACCTAATAAATAGGTGCTTAGCAGTAGCGATGGGCATATGGGACGCGTTGTTGTTAATTAGTAGTAGCAAGGGGTATAAAAGTATCGCTACTACTAAGTTAATAGTAGTAGCACGTGCTATAAACCCACGTCGCTACTAAGTGGTCTCCACTGTGCCCCTCAGGAGAAGCCATAGTAGTCGCGAGGGTTATAAACCCCGCGCTACAACTAAATTGATAGTAGTACCGAGGGATATAAACCCCGGGGTACTACTAAGTTGACAGTAGTAGCGTGGGCTATAAACCCACACTGGTACCGAGTGGTGTCCACCGTGCCTCCCGTTACAGGCCAGAGTAGTAGCGACGGTTATAAACCCCGCGTTGCTACTAAGTACAGGGTTTTTTAACAGCCCTGAAAATCCCATCTCCTCCCCCAAATCCTTCCTCTCTCCCATCACTCTCCCCCCTCTCTCAATAGGCTCTCCCATGGGGTACCTTCCCATGGGAGCCTCCTCCTCCATGGCGTCAAAAGAGGCCTCCGCCCCACACCGCTACTGTCCAGCGTCTCCATTGTTCCACGCCAGATCACCATACCACCAGCGGCCAGCACCGCTGCTCTCCCATCTCCTTCCTCCCTACCTCGTTTCTCTTGTTCTCTCTCTTCCTCTGGTTTAACTCACCCTCTGATGTCCATGCACGTACATGTCATCCCCATGGACAAACATGAGCTATGTGCCTTGGCCGGGAAGAGGAGCCCCTCTCCAGCAGTGGCCGCTGGATCTAGTCTGCCGCTGCCCGTTCGTGCCTTCGGCGACCCTTGCTGTCATTGGATCGTACCATTGCCTCCATTGTCATCACGCATGTGATTTATAATTTTTTGTTTTTGAAATTAATAGTAGTAGAATGGGGTATAGGACACTCGCTGCCGTTAATTATTAGTAGCGCATGGTATAGGACACTTGCTACCAATAATTAGTAGTAGCGTGGGGTGGCATCAGTGCTACTACTATCCAATTAGTTGTAGAGCCGTAGTAGTAGTGAGGGCACCCTCGCTACTACTAGTTGTTTAAACCGCACTACTACTAGGCTCTTCCCTAGTAGTGCATGGTTGTTTGGGGAGAATTAGAATGAGATGAGGGGAGATACGTGAAGGCACCAATCACATATTAAATGGTAATGGAGGTGAAGAGGAGGAGGTTGATGATGAAGAATAAAAGGAGGACCAAGTTGCCAATTTTTCAAATCAATACATGGCCACGTGAGAGCCGTACATAACCGTAGCTATATCGATCATTGTATGTCTACATATTTCCATGTCTATGAGGATTGTACCGGAGAACTTTATGAGTTTGAGGACGGTTTTATAATGCGCGAACAACTAGAGGTTCCATACCTATAATTTACCTAGGAAAATTATGGCAGGGAGTTAAAGCCCATGATTTGGGGAGATATTATAAAGCCTAATAGTATTTGAGAAGATATTATATGATATGGGTCAATTGGAAAGATAGAAGAATAAAATATATCCAAATTTCTACCATAATAAGCGAATTTTCTATCGTGGATATCCTTCCAATTCATTGTCTTTAATAACCTTCCATAATACGCTCCTAGGTCTAAAGCATATAGGGGCGGAGGAGAGCCATCATTATCGCCTCCTTCGCATCCACACTTTCCATTGCTCGCCTCTTCCTCCTTATCTCCTCAGAAGTGTGACTTCCACAATGCCTAGTGCTTGACTCCAAATCCATTATTGTTGTTGCCGTCATCGGCATACTCTCTTCTATAGATCTGCCTCCGCCCTTCCTTGTGCTCACGTCCCCCTCCTATTCCTCTTCACTAGAGAGAGAGAGATACCCAAATGGTTAGAGGGGGTGCATCTTCTTAGATCAATAATTGTGGTAGGTTTTCTCTCCTTCCTCTATTTGAGGAAGTTTTGGGCGGCTTGATTCAAGGATTTTTTATGGAGAAATGTAATGCTTGATAATTTTTATGAAACGATTGACTTTTATTTGACTTTTCTTAAGAATTGTTTGTATATGTAAACTTTCTATTGAATCGAAACACTCAGAAAGATCCTTTTGTTTTCTACAACACAATTAAATCAAAAAACCTCCCCATTTCAGTGTTGGGAATCTTTCTCCTATTATCATTGTTGATATATCTGCCCGTAGATAGTTTTCTTTGCATATGAGGTTATTTGGGTGCTTTGTTCAATCAAAAAGTTATGTTTCCCCTTCCCTGAATGTGTCCCAAACTGTAGAATCGGGTTTGGCCTAAACATGTGCTAACTTGACCGTGCAATAATCACTTGGTTTCATGTTGCATTGGCTGGTTTTCTCATTGGTCTATTTCTTGTACTATGATATCAGTTTACTAGTTCTTGTCTTTATTTGTGTTCGGTGAAAAAATATGGCATTTTATTCTTCCTTTTTATGTGGTATAGACTCTAGAAATTATTTGGACTATGCTTATTTCTCTAGATATTCCAGTTATGATAACTTGTTATCATCTGGGCCTTGTGGCACAATAAAACCTTTCCATTGTGTTATTTTCATCTCTATAAAAAAAATTATAGTACCTTTTTTCTTTTAGTTTACAGGTTTGTTCTTAACTCATATCACATGAATGGGTTAATGACAACAATGCCATTAATTAGCTTCATTGGGAAAGTCATGGTGAGGTTGATGATGGAACTTGGATGATTATGCATCGTCCAAGCTGGTACAACATGTAGTAATTGATTGGAAATTTAGTCTTTGAGCATAAAAGCTAGCCACAGAATGTTATTACATTATTGTTATGGTGATGTGATATTTGTCCATCCAATTGTCAAAGGATTCTGATGAGTGGAACAATGGAGAAGCACCATTCACTTCATGGGTTGAGGGATATGTATTAATAGGTTTCCCAAAAGAGATGGTCTTGAAGGCATTAAGGTGATTGGTAATACTAGAACCAATTAATTTCATTCCATTTTTTATGTGTGTGTTTGCAGCTTCTGTTTCAACTAAGGCATTTTTTTTCTTTTATACCACAATGATAAAATGCATTGTTGGAGCTACTTCTCACATATAAGGTATTTTCACATGTGACTTTGCTACTTGGTTTACCCTATGGTGCAATTGATAGCCCATTAACATAACTGCGAAACATATCCTTCGACACTGACAAGTGGTAAGCAAATGTGTCAACTTCAAAGGAATTGCCAAGATATTTGTTCCGGGATGTCCTGCTGACTCCCCTTGTGTGGTCCCTTGGGAAACAGAGTTGGTATTCCACCTCCTGTGCCTCTAAAGGGGTAACCTTGTTCTTTCCAACCCATACAAGGTTGCATTTTTTAAACACATCCATGACAAAAAAATTGACACTTCGAGATGGCGGATTTCTTAAGCTTGCAGGAGCAAACTAGATTTTATTTATTTATTTCGCACTTGCCACATATGTCTACAAGAAATTGATTTAGCTTCTCGGGTCCCAAGAAGGCCACCACATCAGATAATAATCCAATGCTTCAATATGGTCTTTCGAGGGAGGGGTAAGATAGCTAATTTATTCTCAAATTATTGATATATCCTCTTCTTCCAGCAACTACACACAAGTTTTTCGAATCCACGTACTCTTGTTCTATGTGATAAAATAATCTTGACATTGTTTCCCATGCAGCTTTTGGAGCTAGTGCCACATTTTTATAATAGAATAAAGGTGTGTGAATAGATTGTAGAGGAAGCCCTCTGTTAACTACTCGTAACCAATCACTATGTAGGTTAAATATAGCCATTGGTTTTGGGAGAGGCATATCATCATGACTACAAAACGGTGAAAACTAACCGGAGAGGGGCTGGATGATGGCAGTGATGGTTATTAGAATGGAGACAGGAAGCAGAAGATGTATAATTAATAGGTCGCGTACACAAAAACATAGACCAGGGGAAAACTGAAGGATTAGACTTAAGTGAGCCACACAAACATGTCAGATATAGCGGTTGGTCAGTGATAACTTTCGATCAATTTGGCCAATTGAACACATGATCATTCACCGGCAATTTCTAGACTCATCTTTGAAAACATCCAACTGAGCCTCGAGTGAGATATCACTGACGCCTTCGAAGTCGCTGGCCATGCCTAAGGCCCATCACAGGCACGTGGTCATGGGGAGGTCAGTGATGAGGGGTCAATGTTATTCGGATTTGTAGTAGTGTCAACCCTCCTTGGATGGTAGCCATGATTATCCCAAACAAATGGCTTCATTTAACATACCCAGTGATAGGGTACATGTAGTGAATATAGGGCTTCCTGGACAAGCTATTAAGCAACATTTCTTCTACCATGTGGCACTAGGTCGAAAAGGTGTATGAGAATTTTTCAAGATTCTTCTATGACAATGAGCTAGGATTTGTGGATTATAAGCCCTTGTGTGCAACTACTAGAAACATAGGATAAATCCATAATTTTCCAACTGAGAATGGATTTCCTCTCTTGCCTCTCCCTCGAGAGACCATATTTGAGGCATTTGCTCATTATATAAAGTTGTGGCCTTCTAGGGACCCAGAAATTAAATCAATTCCTTGTACACATGTGTGGCAAGTGCGAAATAAATAGAAAGAATCCAGTGTGCTCTTGGAAGCTTAAGAAATCCACCATCTCGAAGTGTTCAAAATATGTCATCGATGAGTGCAGAAAATGGAACCTTGTATGGGTGGGAAAGAACAAGGTTACCCATTTGGAGCCAGACGAGGTGGAATAACTACTCGGTTTACCAAGGGACCACACAAGGGGAGTCACCACAACCTCGAGGAACAAATCTCTTGGTAATTCATTCCAAGTTGACACAGTTGCTTACTACTTGTCGGTGTTGAAGGATATGTGTCCCAGTTGAAGACGTAGAGCTAACTCTAGACAAGATTTGGATCCACATTCTAGTTTCTACTAAGATTGGAAAAGGTAGTAGGATGATTTTGAATGATTGATGGGATAAGATTCAGACTGGCAGAATAAATGCAATTGCCGATGTGAAATATCTAACTAATGATATAATTGCAACATTTTTCGTAATTTTGGGAGCTTGGACTTGTTTATTGGGACCAACCGGCACCACCATGATGGTTCGGAGGGCGAGCAGTCTACTTTATTCTACCATTACTTCAAAATCTTGGATGCCATGAAGTCGGCTGTGGCAAGGATGTAGCATTAAAATTTAGTGCTAATTTGATCGTTGAATGCTTATCTCCAGTAACCACAACTTCATCTATCTTAAACTGTTCATTTAGCGAATGACTTGCATTAAACATCAAGTTTTCATGAAAGATGTTTATTTGGGAGAAGCATGCTAATCTTTATTTGAAAAAAAAGAGTAGATTATTGATCCCTTCAACTCTTTTCAGAGTCTAATTTTGTACATGCAAAAAGTAACTTTAGTTTATCTCGTTTCCTCATTTATACTTCCAAGAAAGATTCCCTGATCCTATATGGAAGTTATTGTTGTACCTAGTTATTTCGCGAATAAAATGGCATCACTATAATAACATGCGTGTGTGTGCTAGTATATATACAATCATATACAAATAAATAAAAGAGACAATAGTAGACATGAAACATTTCTTTGAACTTTTTTTAGAGTTATAATATATAATTTCCCACAAAGTTAGAAACAGTACTAGTGGGCCTTCAAAGAATCTATGGTGAATCTTTGATCACGTAGTTGCAGGTTCCGAGGGCTTGCAAGACAACCCGGTTAATTATATCTACTTGTTAATCACGTAGAACACCTCTAATTAAGGGGCGTTGATGGTCATTGCCTGGAAGCATACAATATAGTTTTCCCACAATTTATATGGCAAATATGGCCATGCACTAACACATATCAAAGATTGCCGATGTTCGATACGGTGCCGCAACCTCCTTGACAGGTGGACTAAGTAGATTATGCACTGGGGTGACACCATCTCACAGGTAGAGATGGAGGTTATGATGAAGGTGGTAGCCCAGGCAATACCGACTTACATTTGGGTGTTTTCAAATTCCTCAGATCTGTGTGTTATGATCTAGATAGAATGGTTGTCAACTTCTGGTAGGGTGTTTAACAGAGGTTTCCTCTACAGCCAGGCTTGGCACCTTCATACTAAACCCGAGAGTTTATCTGCGCAGGTCCTCAAGGCTCACTATTATCCCGATGGCCAACTAGAAGATACAACCTTCTCCTAGAAGGCTTCATCCACTTGGTAGGGTATCAAACATTGCATGGAGCTTCTGAAGAAAGGATTAGTTTGGTATGTCGGTAACGATGAACATATCCACATTTCGCGCGATCAATGGATTCCGCTTGAGTATTCTTGGAAGCTTATCACCCCGAAAGGTACACCTAAGTTTGTCAGGTCTCCGAACTCATTGGCGAGGGAGGGGCTTAGCATGTGGATCTTCTCCGACAGTACTTCCTGATGGCCGGCATTGACATCATCACGGGCTCCGAACAATGTACTTTCTTAGGCACCGGAGAATTTGGAGATCTTCACAGGCCACTCAGCATACCACTTGACCATGGATGAGCATGACTATTCATTGAGAAGCTTTTTGAGCAGGTTACCAGAGGCTCGTCACGCCATTTGGAAGACCATATGCGGATGCCCTGCTCACCCTAAGGTATGAGTTTTTTGGATGGAGGTTTGCGTCCAACTCACTTGCTATTTGAGCAAATAAATTCTCCAGCACTCTAGAACCTAATGATCTTCGCCCACTTTGTGGTTTGGAGGACGAAGACGGATTGCATGCTATGTGCGGATGTCCCAGAGCAAAGGGCCTATGGAGAGTTGTCGCGAAGGGTTGGCCCCTCCCATATGTGGATAAGGTGTGCTACACGGGGCTGAAATAAGTTACTGTACTAAAGCGGGAAGCATTCCCTTTTTCTCATTTTATGACTTTCTTTTGCACTTATTCTATTCATTTACGTGGCCAACAGTGGACATTATCAGTGAACAGTGGACATATATGAATATTACCCCACCAATGAACAGTGATCTGGGAAAATGCACGTTCAGAAAAGAAAAATTGGATTTTTTTTTACACATCATTTCTCTGCCTCTCCACACCCTCACGTCCATATATGGAGAGTCCCTCTTCAGTATAGTAACCTATTAAAGTGGCCAGTAGTAAACATTACCAATGAACAACAGACATATATAAACAGTACCCCACCAGTGAACAGTACCTTCTGTGAACGGTGATCCCGCCAGTTCGACTCTTGCTTGAGTTTGATATAGGTGATATATTTATTTAAAGACGGAGGAACGTTCCATTTCTTTTCCTTTGTTGTATTCTTGTTGGATAGTGTACTAGCTTTGTTTGGCTGGCACTATTGGGTATCGTGGGCGTCTCGTCCCCGTCTCATCCCTTGGAGGTTAGGGTATTGAAAACACATTGAATAGAGATCCTTTAATACAAAAGATCGAAAATGTCCGTTCGTTCTTCTCCACCTGATGAGGAAGTGCCCGGTCTCAAATGTAAGTGCTCTCTGGCTAATATAGATAGCTTCCTAAAAAGCACCCAAAATACATGTTCAGAAAAAAAGTAGTTTTTTACACATCATTTCTCTCCCCCTCATCCACCCTCATATCTATATGTGGATAGTTAAGCTTTAGGATTTTTATACACATCATTTCTCTCCACCGCCGTATCGATGCTGAGACGCCTCAATCATCTCTTGAACCTTTCAAGTGATGGTGCTACCGAGGCACAAAACAATAGAGCGGACCAATATATTTGCATAAACAGTAACCCGTGGGGAAATAAGTTTAAGTTATTGACCAATTAATTAATTTTTGGAACCCGGTTACTTCAGCAAAAATCAAAGCATGGCGCATTGCAAAATAGCTTCACCTAGCTCGGATTATCAACATGATCAACACAGCATCTGCTTGCAGCTAGCCCCAGACCCAATGATTGAGGATGACAACACCAATGCCCATGCGTTTTGGGGATCACCACATCAACATTGACCATGACTGACTCAACCGGCGGCGGAGAGCACTTGGGGATTGACGTGTAGTGCTCACGCCTAATGGAGACAATCCACCTGAAGTTCTACAGCAAGATAAAATTTACATAGCTTTGATGTTGCCGGCCGCACGTGAAGGATGAGTTATTTCTTCACCATTTCTTATATATATTGTTCTGGTTCTTCCAAATTTTCCAAATGTACCAAATTGCAACAGCAAGGATCGTCGAACGGAAATCTGAAGCACTACAAATACAGTTCAGTAGCAATTGTTGCATATGGACAAGGCTTTTCAGTTTTAAAGATCAATCAGATGGTTTTTTTTAGCTCTAACCAGATTTCTTGTAACATAATGATACAGAAGGAAACAATGATGCACCATCTCAAGTTTGTTACAATACATGCAGTCATGCCTCGCTGAATTGACTGTTTGTGGAGCTGATCACCCGTAAGGCAGTTGTGTTAACACATGTAGAAGTTTACCGCGTAGACTGAAAGGCTGTGAAGATTCTTGGAAACAAAAAATGTTTAAGTGGCAAAGAGCCTAGTAATTTTTTAGCTGAAAGGCTGTGAAGGGTTCTGGAAACGAAGAAGGGACTTTTTTCCAACAAAGGAACATATGAATAAATAGTTTTAAGAAGTCAAAACAGTAAGTTTTAAGAAGTAAGAATAAGAAGCAGGTAGAAAAAGAATTCAAAAAGAGTGTACTTTGAAGGAAAAAGTAGGAGAAACATTAGCTGATGCAGTAATTAAGAAAGCATATAACACAGGAGGCAAACAATTTCTCCCGAATTTAACGATCGATTGCATTAGTTTTGAGAATAGCTCAGCCGGCAACAAACACTCGCACTCGATTTAACCAACAACGAAGTGACAGTAATATTCTGTTCTGCCAGGGGCAACTAAGATAGATTTCACAGAGGTGGTCGCTTAAAACCACCATCAGCTAACTCACAAACTCACGACGAAAACCTAAGTAAATTTATTGATTTCTGCCTAAGTCGAGCAGCCGATGCATAATGAAGGACCTAGTTGGGGGCGAAGAAGATCTCCGAGTCGAGCCTCTTGGACCGGAAGAGCTTCTCCATCTCTGGAGTTGTGTTGAACGACGCCTCCAGCACCTCCGGCGAGATCGCCTTCCACACCGACGTCTTACCCGCCAGGTGGCTGAAGATCGGGCTGCAACGAAAATACACAAAATTTATTAGTAGATCATCACCATGGATTAGTTTTTGGAGAAGCACAACACAATGACAAGTAGAATTTGTTTCAGTAATGAATTCCTTACTTGGGGGTGGTGATGATGGAGAACCACTCCATACCAGATGCATCAGCGATCTTGGACACGACGTGGAAGCGAGGCACGATGAAGAGGCTGCCGCCCTCGATGCGGGTCTCCAGCACGCGCTTGCCGTCCGGGCCGACGACCTGCACGCGCCCGCTGCCACGGACAATGTACGTGACCTGGTACGCCGAGTCGCACGAGAATCCAGGAGAGCACATGGAGTGGGCGTCGATCCTGACCAGGTCGGCCCCGAGCCCGACCTCCTTAACCAGCGGCAGGTTGGCCGTGTTGAGCACCACCACGCGGCCGCCCTTGGGGATGTCCACGTCGAGCTTGGCCTCCAGGCAGTTGAGCGCCATGTCCTTGCGGTCCTCTGCGACCGGCTCGGGGAGCTTCTGCCCGGCCGAGAGCTTGACAATTCCGGAGGCTGGCTGGCTGGAGACGAGCTTGGCCGCGTCATCCTCCTTGAGGTCCCAGGCACGGCCGACGAACTCCGTGGAGAAGCCGGTGAAGATGCCGCTGGCGCCCGTGAGCTGGAAGTTGGTGAACTGGCCGGGCCTGTGGCCCTTGGAGGTGTCGCCCAGGAAGAGCACGACAAGCTCCGTCGCAGAATCAGGGGTGTTGTGCCACCAGGTGACCACACCGAACGGGAGCGCCAGAGCGTCGCCCTCCTTGACGGCAACCACCTTCTCCTTGGTGGCCTCTGGCAGGACGATGCCACAGGTTCCCTTGCCTATCAACCATTCATGGATCGAAATAAGCGGCAGTATATTTCTCCAAAAAAAAGTCTAAACAATTGATTAATATTACTGCACGCAATTCCTAAAACAGCAGTACCAAGCAGAAGGGAAAGATTTAATTAAAATAACAGGCCACCAATTTCGCAAATTAAAAAAAAGGCCACCAAAGAGATGAAATATGGTGACCTCTTAAACAAAGAGATTTAATCAAGACGATAACGAGAACAGCTCAGTATAGAAACGCAATAATATTTGTTATGTTATTGTCGTGGGATCTGAATCTGATGCAACAGACACTTAACCTAACGAAACTACTCCCTCCGTCCTAAAATTCTTGTCTTACATTTGTCCAAATGCGGATGTATCTAGTTACACTTTAGTGTTAGATACATCCGTATCTAGAAAAATCTAAGACAAGAATTTTGGGACGGAGGGAGTACTTCAGAACTGATCAGTCCGTGTATTCGGCAGAAAACTCAGGAGAAAGACGACTCTGTTCAATAGCAATCTATTGCAACATTGGACCAAATTAAATACAAACACCGAACAGATTCATCCGCCGCCATCTACAATTCAGCAAAAAACAGCAATACAAATATTTGTTTTTGTTAACCTGACGAAACTAAACAAAACAGGCACGGTTACAGAACTGATCACGATGTGTATTTGACAGAGAGAAAATTCAGAACAGCTGTGACTCTGCTCAATCTCAATCTACGTTAGCATACGATCTAAGCTGATCCGATTAATACGCTAGCATCTACAGACCAAAATTAATCCACGTCCAGCAGACCAGAGTCGATCAATCGGACTCGTACGGGGCAAGATTGGGGGTCGGCGACCAAGATCGATCGGTTGCATGCACATACCTTGGAGGACGTAGGCCACCTTTGCGGAGTCAGAGTAGCTGGGGATGGACATGCCGCCGGCGGCGAGCGAAAGCTTGGCGGCGCCGATGGAGGCGACACCGAGCATGGGCAACTCGGCCGGGCTCCACTCGTAGTAGGCGCCGCCCTGGCCGCCGTACGCCTTCGCCGGCTGCCTCGGGGTGAGATCCACCGCCATCGCCGCGAAAAGGAGAGGGAACACGAGCTACGATTGATCGATCGAGGTTCAGGAAGTGCCGGGAGCAGGAGAGGAGGGTGTGATGAGGCTATCTGGGATGGGATCGGGCGCCGCCTACTCCATTATTTATAGCCCAGGAACCGGGAGGATGGAAGGCTGCTCACGCTCATGGATATGGTTATCTCGGCCGTAATTATAGGAGTGGATTTGGATTAACATAGGATAGTTGTTTCCGTTTTTTAAAACTAACCTAGGATGGCGAAACAAGTCAAAGTGTATTTAACATAAAAAGTATTGTGAAACCACATAGTACCGAACTTATGGTTGGCACCATTTCAACACCAATTCATGGTAACATAAAAAAAAAAAACTTCTAACCTTGATGTTTTGAATTGAAACTCGTGCTTTACCTACTTTCATTTCCTCCCTCTTTATGAATTCATACAATCAAATACAACAAAATATAACTCCTATATTATTATTATAAAAGTTGGAGTATTTGTGAAGGCTGCAATGAACATTATTCAAAAGATTCATTCTCATCATTTACTTTCTGAGCAAATGAAAGGTTAATAAGCCAACTTGCATATGATATTATTTAAGGTGTCATCCTTTCTAAGCTTCGCCAGTGTTGCACCACTGATAATGATGTCGTCATACTTTGATCTAAATACTAAAGAGCCGAGTAAATTAATATATGAACATCTGTTTAAAGATGAGCAAGCAGCTGAACTTTTTGTTGGGTCGGATTTTGTTTGCTGGTCGAATGATCATTGGTTCATTCAATTTAAACATCCAAATTGTAGTGGTACAACAAAGACAAGGTAAGCACATGGCCAATATCTTGATATTGAAGCAAAAAGAAAAGCACATTGCTTATTAAGTTTATCTTCCTAATTTGATATTTAGATAATTTTGAGCAACTACCATAAATAGTTGCAGTTATCAATCGAATATATTTCATATTTTATTTTGTTTTGCGGGATATGTTAAGCATTTTTTCATTTGTATCGAACATTAAAATTGATGGTGAAATTAAAAAAATTATCTCAACTAGGTGCATAGTAGAGTATTTTGGTTCAACAAAGACACGTTCTAGAAACATCGCTATTTTCTTTACATTAAGTACCTGAAATTTTAAACCTTCATATAATAGGTGCTAAGATTTAGTTTTCTACGATTGAGTCAAACGTATTTACCCTCTCGCAAGTGTAAGAATTCCAAGTGAGTAGTATACTATCAATAATAAGTTAGAAATTTAGTTACAAAAAAACTAATTTGGCAAATATTAAATGACAAGTGAATGAACACTGATCTTGAAAATAACACATCTAACATGGAAAAATATCGGCCACCCCTCATCGTCTCATGAGCGGTACGGGCACACAAAACAGGAGTTTATTTTGAAATTTAGAGATGGCACATACAGATTTGCTTAGATTTGCTTAGAACAGCAAGGGAATACCGCATATAGATAGGTTTGGTGAACTCATATGGCAAAACTGGGTTTAAGGATTTTGAATGCACAAGTAGTATTTCTACTTAGTACAAGTGGAGGCTAGCAAATAGGTTGAGAAGCGACCAACCAAGAAACGAAAAATCACATAAGCGAGCATTGAGCATAACTAACATCGAAAAATGCACCACAAGTAGGATATAATTTCATTGCATAACTATTGACTTTCGTGCTTGCATGGGGAATTACAAACCTTAACATCAATATTCTTACTAAAACACCTCCGTGATGCCTATGGATACACCTCCGTCGTATCTACTTTTCCAAACACTTTTACTTTTGCTTTGGACTATAATTTGCATGATTTGAGTGAAGCTAACCCAGACTGACGTTGTTTTCAGCAGAACTAGAGTGAATAGCATTAAACTACCACAATTCGCGTCATGGTTCCAAAAAACTACTACAAATTTGTTTGTGACTAATAACTACCAGAATCGTCGTCGGCCGTTGAAAAAAACCCAAAACACTCGTCGCTAAGAAACTAAACTGGTTTATGACAGGTCGGACCCGCACCTAAATGAACCGTCTATTTGACCGTTAGGTTGACCGTTAGCTGACATGTAGGGCCCACATGTCAGTGTCTCTTAGTCTCTAATAAAAAAATCTTATGTGAATATTTCTTCAACCCCTTGTTTTTTTACATATTTCAAAATATGCCCTTATTTTTACGGAATAACCCCTATAAACATTCTAAAAAAAGCAGTCGGGTCCCTCAAACATTAAGAAAAAAGCAATCGGGTCCCTCAAACATTAAAAAAAGCAATCCACTCCAAAATCCCGTCAGCATCCCCATGCTCCTCCCTGGCCACGTCGCTGCTGCGCGCCAAGTCGCCGCCTGGGACCTGCGGGGCCGGCGAGATCCGCCACAGGCAGCGCTCCGTCCACCTCCGCCGTCCGCCTCCGCGGCAAGGCCAGCCACCTCCGCCGCCTGCCTCCATGGCGAGGCCGGCCACCTCCGCCGTCCGCCTCCGTGGCAAGGCCAGCAACCTCCGCCGCCTGCCTCCATGGCGAGCCGGCCCCCTCCATCGCCTGCTCCACGGCGACGCCGGCCACCTCCCCCGCCCGCCTCCGCGACGAGGCCGACCACCTCCGCTGCCCGCTGGCATGGATCGAGCTCGTTTCCCGTGTGGAGGCCCGCCTCCGCGCCAAGGACGCCCACACCGCCACCACCTCGAGCCGACGACGCCATGGACCGGCGCGTCGAGTTGCTCCTTGCGCGGTTGCGCCGCCTGTTCCCGCAACCCGGCCGGCGCCGTAGCTCAGGGTGGGCGCGGCGACCTTAGAGACCTGATTGCTCTAATAGCAGGGGGATTTGAGATTTTTTTTGTATGAGACACTAACATGTGGGCCCCACATGTCAGTTAACGGTCAACCAAACGGTGAAATAGACGGTTCGTTTCGGTGCGGGTACGACCTGTCATAAACCGGTTTAATTTCTTAGCGACGGGTGTTTTGGGTTTTTTGAAACAGCCGACGCCGATTCTGGTAGTTATTAGTCACAAACAAATTTGTGGTAGTTTTTTGGAACCATGACGCGAATTGTGGTAGTTTAATGCTATTCACTCGCAGAACTACCACGGTGTTGTTTTGTGCAGAAATAAATGTTCTCAGAATTGGACGAAACTTTTTGGAGATTTTTAATGGAAGAAATAAGAAATACTGCAAGCAAGATCTACTAGAGGGGGGCCACCTGCTGCCCACGTGGCACCAGGGCAGGACCCCCCTTTCGCCTAGGACGCACACTGGTTGCTTGTGGGGCCATCAACGCTACACTGATCCTATTCTCGACACAACAAATTCATATTCCCCGAGAAAAACATAAGAGAAGAAGTATCATCATGTTTTACAATACAAAGCCGCAACCACTTCCTATTCTTCATCGGGAGGGCAGATCTGGAGTCAGTTTGTGCCTCCGGAGTGGGGGATTCGTCACCATCGTCGTCACAAACCCTTCTTCGTCACCATTTTCATGATGCTCACCACGGGGAGTGAGTAATTCTGTCGTAGGCTTGCGGGATGGTGAAGGGTTGGATGTGATTTATCATGTAATCGATTTAGTTTTGTTAGGGCTTGACCCTAGTATCCACTATGTTCTGAGATTAATGTTGCTGTGACTTTGCAATGCTTAATGCTTGTCACTAGGGTCCGAGTGCCATGATTTGAGATTTGAACCATTTATACAGACTTATGGTAAATCCTTTATTTACAAGAAAGTGAATGACATATTGTCGACCAGAAATGATGTAGAATTTTCTGGAAAGCATAAAGGAGTGTTTGAAAGGAGTTTTTCAAAGAAAGACCTCAGTGAAGCTGCTTACATATTGAGCATCAAGATCTATAGAGATAGATTGAGACGCTTGATAAGTTTTTTTTCCAATGAGTACATACCTTCACAAGTTTTTGAAGTAGTTCAAAATGGTCAGTTAGAGAAGGAGTTCTTGCCTGAATTATAAGGTATGAAGTTGAGTAAGACTCAAAACCCGACCTCGGCAGAAGATAGAGAAAGAATGAAAGTCATACCTTATGCCTCAGCCATAGGTTCTATAAAGTATGCCATGCTATGTGCCAAACCAGCTGTGTACCTTGCCATAAGTTTGACAAGGAGGTACAATAGTGATCCAGGAGTAGATCACTGGACAATGGTCAAAATTGTCCTTAGTTACTGGATGACTAAGTAAATGTTTCTCGATTATGGAGGTGATAAAGAGTTCGTCATAAAGAGTTACGCCGATGCAAGCTTTGACACTAATTCAGATGACTCTGAGTATCAATCTGTATGTGTATTAAAAATCGGAGCAATTAGCTACAGTAGCTCCATGCCGAGCATTGTAGACTTAGAAATTTGCAAAATACATACGGATCTGAATGTAACAGACCCGCTGACTAAACTTCTCTCGTGAAGCAAAACATGATCACACCTTAGTACTCTTTGGGTGTTAATCTCATGGCGCTGTGAACTAGATTGTTGACTCCAGTAAACCCTTTGGGTAGCGGTCACATGGTGATGAGAACTATGAGTGTTAGTCACATGGTGATGTGAACTATTTGTGTTAATCACATGGTGATGTGATCTAGATTATTGACTCTAGTGCAAGTGGGAGACTGAAGGAAATATGCCCTAGAGGCAATAATAAAGTTATTATTTATTTCCTTATATCATGATAAATGTTTATTATTCATGCTAGAATTGTATCAACCAGAAACTTAGTACATGTGTGAATACATAGACAAAACAGAGTGTCCCTAGTATGCCTCTACTAGACTAGCTCATTGATCAAAGATGGTTATGTTTCCTAGCCATAGACATGAGTTGTCATTTGATCAACGGGATCACATCATTAGGAGAATGATGTGATGGACAAGACCCATCTGTTAGCTTAGCACTATGATCGTTTAGTTTTACTGATATTACTTTCTTCATGACTAATACATGTTCCTATGACTATGAGATTATGCAACTCCCGAATACCGGAGGAACACCTTGTGTGCTATCAAACGTCACAACGTAACTGGGTGATTATAAAGATGCTCTACAGGTGTCTCCGAAGGTGTTCGTGGTGTTGGCATAGATCAAAAATAGGATTTGTCACTCCGAGTGTCGGAGAGGTATCTCTGGGCCCTCTCGGTAATACACGTCATAATAAGCCTTGCAAGCAAATTACTAATGAGTTAGTCACGAGATGATGTATTACAGAACGAGTAAAGAGACTTACCGGTAATGAGATTGAACTAGGTATTGAGATACCGACGATCGAATCTCGGGCAAGTAACATACCGATGACAAAGGGAACAACGTATGTTGTTATGGGTTTGACGAATAAAGATCTTCGTAGAATATGTAGGAACCAATATGAGCATCCAGGTTCCGCTATTGGTTATTGACCGGATATGAGTCTCGGTCATGTATACATAGTTATCGAACCCGTAGGGTCCGCACGCTTAACGTTCGGTGACGATCGATATTATGAGTATATGTGTTTTGATGTACCGAAGGAAGTTTGGGGTCCCGGATGAGATCGGGGACATGGCGAGGAGTCTCCAAATGGTCGAGACGTAAAGATCGATATACTGGACGACTATATTCGGACATCAGAAAGGTTCAGAGTGATTCGGGTATTTTTCAGAGTACCGGAGAGTTACGGGAATTCGCCGGGGAGTATATGGGCCTTATTGGGCTTTAGGGGAAAGAGAGAGAGAGGAGGTTGCGCCCCCCCCCCCCAAAGCTTAGTCCGAATTGGACTACGGGGAGGGGTTGCACCCCCTGCTTCCTTCTCTTCTCTTTTCCCTTTCCTTCTCTCCTACTCCTACTACTTGGAAGGGCTCCTAGTTCTACTAGGAAAGGGGGAATCCTACACCCGGTGGGAGTAGGACTCCCCTAGGGCGCGCCATAGAGAGGGCCGGCCCTCCCCCTCCTCCACTCCTTTATATACGGGGGTGGGGGCACCCCATGGACACACAAGTTGATCAGTTGATCTCTCCCAACCGTGTGCGGTGCCCCTCTCCACAGAAACACACCTCGGTCATACCGTTGCAGTGCTTAGGCGAAGCCCTGCACTGGTAGCTTCATTATCTTCGTCACCACGCCGTCGTGCTACCGAAACTCTCCCATGAAGTTCTACTGGATCAAGAGCTCGTGGGACGTCATCAAGCTGAACGTGTGCTGAACGCGGAGGCTCCGTACGTTCGGTGCTTGATCGGTTGGATCGCAAAGACGTTCGACTACATCAATGGTGTCACTAGACGCTTCCGCTCCCGGTCTACGAGGGTACGTAGACACACTCTCCCCTCTCATTGCTATGCATCTAGTAGATAGATCTTGCGTGATCGTAGGAATTTTTTGGAAATACTACGTTCCCCAACAGTGGCATCATGAGCCAGGTCTATGCGTAGATGTTATATGCACGAGTAGAACACAAGTGAGTTGTGGACGATACTAGTCATACTTTGATTCGGCGGTATTGTTGGATGAAGCGGCCCGGACCGACATTACGCGTACGCTTACGCGAGACTGGTTCTACCGACGTGCTTCGCACACAAGTGGCTGGCGGGTGTCAGTTTCTCCAACTTTAGTTGAATCGAGTGTGGCTACGCCTGGTCCTTGTGAAGGTTAAAACATCACATACTTGACGAAAAAACGTTCTGGTTTTTGTATGCGTAGGTAAGAACGGTTCTTGCTAAGCCCGTAGCAGCCACGTAAAACTTGCAACAACAAAGTAGAGGACGTCTAACTTGTTTCTGCAGGGCATGTTGTGATGTGATATGGTCAAGACATAATGAGTTATACGTTATGGTATGAGATGATCATGTTTTGTAAAGTTATCGGCAACTGGCAGGAGCCACATGGTTGTCGCTTTATTGTATAAAATACAATCACCATATAATTGCTTTACTTTATCAATAAGCGGTAGCGATAGTCGTGGAAGCAATAGTTGGCGATCCCTTACAAAATTTCAAGGTACAAGTGTTCTCCGTGAGTATGCACCGCAGCGAAAGTTCGTCGTGCCGAGACACCATGTGATGATCGGGTGTGATAAGCTCTACGTTCAAATACAATGGGTGTAAGATAGTTTTGCACATGCAAAATACTCGGGTTAAACTTGACGAGCCTAGCATGTACAGACATGGCCTCGGAACACTGGAGACCGAAAGGTCGAGCGTGAATCATATAGTAGATATGATCAACATAAGATGTTCACCATTGAAAACTACTCCATCTCACGTGATGATCGGACATGGTTTAGTTGAATTGGATCACGTGATCATTTAGATGACTAGAGGGATGTCTATCTAAGTGGGAGTTCTTTAGTAATATGATTAATTGAACTTTAATTTATCATGAACTTAGTCCTGATAGTATTTGCATATTATGTTGTAGATCAATAGCTCGTGCTATAGCTCACCTATGTTTTTGATATGTTCTAGAGAAAGCTAAGCTGAAAGATGATGGTAGCAACTACACGGACTGGGTCCATAACTTGAGGATTATCCTCATTGTTGCGCAGAAGTATTATGTCCTTGATGCACCCCTAGGTGAAAAACCTATTGCAGGAGCAGATGCAGACGTAATGAACGTTTGACAAGCTCGGTATGATGACTACTTGATAGTTTAGTGCACCATGCTTTGCGGCTTATAACCGGGACTTCAAAAATGTTTTGAACGCCATGGAGCATATGAGATGTTCCAAGAGTTGAAATAAGTATTTCATACTCATGCCTGTGTCGAGAGGTATGAGACCTCTGAAAGTACTTTGCCTACAAGATGGAGGAGAATAGCTCAACTAGTGAGCATGTGCTCAGATTGTCTGGGTACTACAATTCCTTGAATCAAGTGGGAGTTAATCTTCCAGATAAGATAGCAATTGACAAAGTTCTCTAGTCACTATCACCAATTTACTAGAACTTCGTGATGAACTATAATATGCAAGGGATGACGAAAGTAATTGCCGAGCTCTTCGCGATGCTGAAAATAGCGAAGGTAGAAATCAAGAAAGAGCATCAAGTGTTGATGGTTAACAAGACCACTTGTTTCAAGTAAAGGGCAAATAGATAGAAGGAGAACTTCAAGAATAATGACAAGCAAGTTGTCACTCCCGTGAAGAAACCCAAAGCAAAACTCAAGCCTGAAACTAAGTGCTTCTACTGCAAAGGAAATGGTCACTAGAAGTAGAACTACCGTAGATACTTGGTGATACGTCTCCAACGTATCTACTTTTCAAAACCCTTTTGCCCTTGTTTTGGACTCTAACTTGCATGATTTGAATGGAACTAACCCGAACTGACGCTATTTTCAGCAGAACTGCCATGGTGTTGTTTTTGTGCAGAATAAAAAGTTCTCGGATTCGCCTGAAAATCAACGGAGAATTATTTCAGAAAATATAAAAAATACCTGCAAGAAGATCCGCACCAGGGGGTGCAGGGCCTGTCCACGAGGGTGGGTGGCGCATCCCCCTGCCCAGGGCGCGCACCCTGCCTCGTGGGCCCAGTGGTGCACCACCGACGTACCCCCAGATCCTATATCTTCACTTTCGGGGAGAAAAAAATCAGGGAGAAGGAATTATCGCGTTTCATGAGACGGAGCCGCCGCCAAGCCCTAATCTCTCTCGGGAGGGCTGATCTGGAGTCCGTTCGGGGCTCCGGAGAGTGGAGATCGTCACCATCGTCATCATCAACCTTCCTCCATCACCAATTCCATGATGCTCACCGCCGTGTGTGAGTAATTTCATCGTATGCTTGCTGGACAGTGATGGGTTGGATGGGATCTATCATGTAATCGAGTTAGTTTTGTTAGGGTTTGATCCCTAGTATCCACTATTTTTTGAGATTGATGTTGCTATGACTTTGCTATGCTTAATGCTTGTCACTAGGGCCCGAGTGCCATGATTTCAGATCTGAACCTATTATGTTTCCATGAATACATGTGTGTTCTTGATCCTATCTTGCAAGTCTATAGTCACCTACTATGTGTTATGATCCGGCAACCCCGAAGTGACAATAATCGGGACCACTCCTGGTGATGACCATAGTTTGAGGAGTTCATGTATTCACTGTGTGTTAATGCTTTGGTCCGGTACTCTATTAAAAGGAGGCCTTAATATCCCTTAGTTTCCAATAGGACCCCGCTGGCACAGGAGGGTAGGACAAAAGATGGCATGCAAGTTCTTTTCCATAAGCACGTATGACTATATTCGGAATACATGCCTACATTGCATTGATGAACTGGAGCTAGTTCTGTGTCACCCTAGGTTATAACTTCTACATGATGAATTGCATCCGACATAATTTCCCAACACCGATCCAATGCCTACGAGCTTTACCTATATTGCTAGTTGCTATTTACTTTTCCGTTGCTACTATCACAAAAACTATAAAAAACACTATCATTACTTTTATTGCTGCTACCGCCACTATCATACTACTTTGCTACTGAACTATCTTGCTGCCGATACTAAGTTTCCAAGTGTGGTTGAATTGACAACTCAGCTGCTAATACTTAAGAGTATTCTTTGGCTCCCCTTGTGTCGAATCAACAAATTTGGGTTGAATACTTTACCCTCCAAAACAGTTGCGATCCCCTACACTTGTGGGTTATCACTTGGCGGATAAGAAGGATGGCAAAGTGAACAAGGTATATTTGATATAAAGATTATTGATGTGTACTTTACTAGTATTCATAGAAACCCCTAGGTATTTGATACCGGTTCAGTTAATAAAATTAGTAACTCGAAACGAGAGTTGCAGAATGAACATAGACTAGTTGAAGGTGAAGTGACGATGTGTGTTGAAAGTGGTTCAAAGATTGATATGATCATCATCGCACACTCCCTATACTTTCGGGATTAGTGTAGAACCTAAATAAATGTTATTTGGCATTTGCGTTGAGCATGAATATGATTTGATCATGTTTGTTGCAATACAGTTATTCATTTAAAGTCGTAGAATAAATGTTGTTCCGTTTACATGAATAAAACCTTCGATGGTCATACACCCAATGAAAATAGTTTGTTGGATCTCGGTCGTAGTAATACACATATTCATAATATTGAAGCCAAAAGATGCAAAGTTGATGATGATAGTGCAACTTATTTGTGGCACTGCCGTTTAGGTCATATTAGTATAAAGCACATGAAGAAGCTCCATGCTGATGGGCTTTTGGAATCACTTGATTACGAATCACCTAGTGCTTGCGAACCATGCCTCATGGGCATGATGACTAAAACTCCGTTCTCCGGAACAATGGAGCGAGCAACTGACTTATTGGAAATAATACATACCGCTGTATGCGGTCCGATGAGTGTTGAGGCTCACGGTGGGTATCATTATTTTCTGACCTTCACAGATGATTTGAGCAGATATGGGTATATCTACTTGATGAAACATAAGTCTGAAAAGTTCAAAGAATTTCAGAGTGAAGTGGAAAATCATCGTAACAAGAAAATAAAAGTTTCTACGATCTGATCGCGGAGGCAAATATTTGAAGTTACGAGTTTGGCATTCATTTAAAACAATGTGAAATATTTTCACAACTCACGTCACCTGGAACACCACTACATAATGGTGTGTCCGAACGTCGTAACCACACTTTATTAGATATGGTGCGATCTATGATGTCTCTTACCAATTTACCACTATCGTTTTGGGGTTATCACTACTAGGAAAAGGTCTACTAATGGCGCACCTATTTTGGCCATTAATGGCGAACTACTGGTGCGCCATTAGTGCCACGCCATTGGTATTTTTTACTAATGGCGCACCACTGGTGCGCCACTAGTATCTGGTATACTAATGGCGCACCACAGGTGCGCCATTAGTATAGACTACGGTGCACCATTAGTATGCCTCCCAGGGGGCCATATATATCCAGGTGCTTTGGCATACTAATGGCGCACCACATAGAAGTGCGCCATTAGTAATATTTTTTTAGAAATTTTTTTTTCAAATTTTTTCAAATTTTTTATTTTTTTTTCTTAATCTCAGGTCATTACGGCTTAATCTCGGGTCAATTTGCTTAATCTCAAGTCAAATCGCACTCTGTGGTCAAACTTTCCAGAAGGTCACCCATCCTCACAGTAATCCAGCCCGAGAACGCTTAACTTCGTAGTTCTATCCAACCCCAGCACCAGCTCTGTTCACAGGCACTTGTTGATATATCTATCATATCAATCCTATTAAACCTTCTTGATGTCTAGAAGTTTGTTCATGTTCATGAGTATGATGAAATTTTGAAAATATATTTCAAACTTCCCGGTCATATTACGTATCATATTTTGAAAAAAAAATTCAAATATAAATTTTTTCGAAACCATTTTTAAAAAAAAAATTCTGTTACTAGTGGCGCACCTAGCAAACAGTGCGCCACTAGTAAGTTGTAAGTTTTTGAATTTTTTTGCCTCTATATCTTAAAACCCCGTAACTTTTTTTCTGTTTGGTTTGGGGATTTTGAAAATGTTTAACGGGTACCCCCAGTTAAATTCGGATGTAACTTTTCGAGTAGATGATTTTTCATATAAAAAACTTTTTAATCCGAGTTCGTATGCAAAAGTTATGCCCGTTTTACAAAATCCAGAGATATTTTGCAAATAAAATCAAAATTCATATATTTAAATTTTCCCAACAAGTAGACCACATATCACATGGGAAAGTTAATTTTTTTTGACATTTTCATCATTTCCTTTTATATTTTTAAACTGAAAAAGACGGTCCAGGGGGATGCAGTTCGTGAAATATTGGGCCAAGCTAGTAATGGCGCACTGTGGATGTGGTGAACTAGTAATGGCGCATCACACCCACGGTGCGCCATTACTAGTTTAAAAAAAAACAAAATGAAAACAAAATTTGAAAAAAAAAAATACTAATGGCGCACCGTGGATGTGGTGCGCCATTACTAGTTGATGGCGCACTATCCACTGGTGCGCCATTAGTAGTTTTTAAAAAAAATTGGATTTTTTCTAAAAAAATTGAAAAAATTTTACTAATGGCGCACCGTGGATGTGGTGCGCCATTACTAGTTTAACTAGTAATGGCGCACTATCCACTGGTGCGCCATTAGTAGTTTTGAAGAAAAAATGAAAAAAAAAATTTACTAATGGCGCACCGTGGGTGTGGTGCACCATTAGTATTTGGACACTAATGGCGCACCGACACATGGTGCGCCATTAATATATAGTAATGTCGAACCACATGTCTGGTGCGCCATTAGTAACAATTCCATCTATAGCCCTTTTCCTAGTAGTGTATGCATTAGAGACAGCTGCATTCACGTTAAATAGGGCACCATCTAAATCCGTTGAGACGACGTCTTATGAACTGTGGTTTGGCAAGAAACCAAAGTTATTGTTTCTTAAAGTTTGGGGCTGCGATGCTTATGTGAAAAAGCTTCAACTTGATAAGTTCAAACCCAAATAGGAGAAATGTGTCTTCATAGGATACCCAAAGGAGACTGTTGGGTACACCTTCTATCACAGATCCAAAGACAAGATATTCGTTGCTAAGAATGGATCCTTTCTAGAGAAAGAGTTTTTCTCGAAAGAAGTGAGTGGGAGGAAAGTGGAACTAGATGAGGTAATTGTACCTTGTTCCGAATTGGAATGTAGTACATCAAAAAACTAGTTCTAGTGATTCCTACACCAATTACTGAGGAAGCTAATGATGATGATCATGAAACTTCGGATCAAGTTACTGCTGAACTTCGTAGATCAACCAGAGTACGTTCCGCGCCAGAGTGGTACGGCAAACCGGTTCTGGAAGTCATGTTACTAGACCATGATGAACCTACGAACTATGAGGAAGCGATGATGAGCCCAGATTCCGCAAAATGGCTTGAGGCCATGAAGTCTGAGATGGGATCCATGTATGACAACAAAGTGTGGACTTTGGTTGACTTGCCCGATAATCAGCAAGCCATCGAAAATAAATGGATCTTCAAGAGGAAGACCGGAGCTCACGTTAATGTTACTGTTTACAAAGCTCGACTTGTTGCGAAAGGTTTTCGACAAGTTCAAGGAGTTGACTACGATGAGACTTTCTCACCCGTAGCGATGCTTAAGTCTATCCGAATCATGTTAGCAATTGCCGCATTTTATGATTATGAAATCAGGCAAATGGATGTCAAAACGGCATTCCTGAATGGATATCTCAAAGAGGAGTTGTATATGATGCAACTAGAAGGTTTTGTCGATCCTAAAGGTGCTAACAAAGTGTGCAAGCTCCAGCGATCCATCTATGGACTGGTGCAAGCATCTCGGAGTTGGAATGTACGCTTTGATGAGGTGATCAAAGCATATGGTTTTATACAGACTTCTGGTGAAGCCTATATTTACAAGAAAGTGAGTGGGAGCACTACATCCCTTCTGGTAAGTATATGTGAATGACATATTGTTGATCGGAAATGATGTAGAATTTTTTGGAAGCATAAAGGAGTGTTTGAATGGAGTTTTTGAAAGAAATACCTTAGTGAAGTTGCTTACATGTTGATCATCAAGATCTATAGAGATAGATCGAGACGTTTGATAAGTTTTTTATTTCAATGAGTACATACCTTGACAACTTTTTGAAATAGTTCAAAATGGATCAGTCAGAGAAGGAGTTCTTGCCTGAATTATAAGGTATGAAGTTGAGTAAGAATCAAAACCCGACCTCGGCAGAAGATAGAGAAAGAATGAAAGTCATTCCCTATGCCTCAGCCATAGGTTCTATAAAGTATGCAATGCTGTGTGCCAAACATGTTGTGTACCTTGCAATAAGTTTGACAAGGAGGTACAATAGTGATCCAGGAGTAGATCACTGGACAACGGTCAAAATTGTCCTTAGTTACTGGATGACTAAGGAAATGTTTCTCGATTATGGAGGTGATAAAGAGTTAGTCATCAAGAGTTACGCTGATGCAAGCTTTGACACTAATCCAGATGACTTTAAGTATCAATCTGGAAGCGTATTAAAAATGGGAGCAATTAGCTAGAGTAGCTCCATGCAGAGCATTGTAGACATAGAAATTAGAAAAATACATACAGATCTGAATGTAACAGACCTGCTGACTAAACTTCTCTCACGAAGCAAAACATGATCACGCCTTAGTACTCTTTGGGTGTTAATCTCATGGCGATGTGAACTAGATTGTTGACTCTAGTAAACCCTTTGGGTAGTGGTCACATGGCGATGAGAACTATGGGTGTTAGTCACATGGTGATGTGAACTATTGGTGTTAATCACATGGTGATGTGATCTAGAATAATTACTCTAGTGCAAGTGGGATACTGAAGGAAATATGCCCTAGAGGCAATAATAAAGTTATTATTTATTTCTTATATCATGATAAATGTTTATTATTCATGCTAGAGTTGTACCGGAGAGTTACGGGAATTCGCCGGGGAGTATATGGGCCTTATTGGGCTTTAGGGGAAAGAGAGAGAGGAGGATGCGCGCGCCCCAAGGCTTAGTCCGAATTGGACTAGGCGAAGGGGCTGCGCCCCTCCTTCCTTCTCTTCTCTTTTCCCTTTCCTTCTCTCCTACTCCTACTACTTGGAAGGGCTCCTAGTTCTACTAGGAAAGGGGGAATCCTACACCTAGTGGGAGTAGGACTCCCCTAGGGCGCGTCATAGAGAGGGCTGGCCCTCCCCCTCCACCACTCCTTTATATACGGGGGTGGGGGGCACCCCATGGACACACAAGTTGATCAGTTGATCTCCCCCAACCGTGTGTGGTGCCCCTCTCCACAGAAACACACCTCGGTCATACCGTTGCAGTGCTTAGGCGAAGCCCTGCGCCGGTAGCTTCATCATCTCCGTCACCACGCCGTCGTGCTGAAGAAACTCTCTCATGAAGTTCTACTGGATCAAGAGCTCGTGGGACGTCATCAAGATGAACGTGTGCTAAACGCGGAGGCTCTGTACGTTCGGTGCTTGCTCAGTTGGATCGCAAAGAAGTTCGACTACATCAATCGCGTCACTAGACGCTTCCGCTCCCGGTCTACGAGGGTACGTAGACACACTCTCCCCTCTCGTTTCTACGCATCTATTTGATAGATCTTGCGTGATCATCAGATTTTTTTTGAAATACTACGTTTCCCAACAGAAATTACTACGTAAGCTGAATGAAAAATCTCGAATGCTAGAATGAAATATGATCCTAAGTTTGCTACTTAACCTATCTTTGTTACCGATAAGGATTATGAATTATCTATTGATCCCGCGCTAATTATTTTGATTGAATGTGATCCTTTTCATAGCTATGATTCTGAAAATGTTGTGGTTCTCTTACTAAATTAAATTATATAGCCACCTACTACTTGTGGTCCACGTTGGTAGATTCCCTAAAGAGGAGGGGATGATGCAGCACAACACGGTAAGTATTTCCCTCAGTTATGAAACCAAGTTTATCAATCCAGTAGGAGAAAACCAAACAGTGCTATGTAAACAACATCTACACATAAACAACAAAAACTTGCAACCCAATGCATGGAGGGGTTGTCAATCCCTCGGCAATACTTAGATTTGATAAATAGGTAGATAGATAGATAAAATAAAAATAAAAATAAATAAAACTCGGTGAGGTATTTTTGGGTTTTTGGTAATATAGATCTGAAAATATATGATAGGAAATAGACCCCGGGGCTGTAGATTTCACTAGTGTCTTCTCTCGAGAAAATAACATACGGTGGGTATTCAAATTATGATGGTATCCAAGATGATGATCACGTATATATGCATCACGTCAAAGATTAGTAGACTGACTCCTTCCTGCCTCTACTACTATTACTCCAAACCATTGTTCAAAAAATCGGCCGAGTAGACGATTAATCGGCCGATTAATCGCTGCCCGGCCATCCACCTTGTAAATTACATGTACTCGCCAGTGTTACTCGGCCTGGGGATTAATCGCTGGACTCCCAGGGGGCATACTATAAAAGTAGAATATCAGCCCCCCTCATCTCTCCTCAATCCTCACCCATACGTGGTGTTAGGTCTGGCAGACCAGAGAAGTCCACCCCGCGCTGCCGCCTGCGCTACCCACCTAGCACCCCCCCCATCGGCGGCCAACGGCGTGGCCGGCCCTCCCTCTCCCTCCTCTCCTCGCAGGCCCCCTCCTCCGCTCCCCTCCTCCTGCATCTACCCCGCCCCCCTCCTCACCCGTGGCTCGCCTCTTACCGTGGCCTCCACCCGTCATTACCCCGCCGCCGGCCAACAGCGGCCCTTCCTCTCTCGCCCCTCCTCGCTGCTTCCCCCTCCTCCCGCATCTACCTCGTCCCCCATCTTCACCCGTGGTTGTGTCAAGCAAGTAGGTGGTCGTCCTCCTCCGGCCTGCCCTTGTTGCCTCCTTACACCATCGATCTGGGCAGCAAGAAGCAGGTGGCCTCACCTCCCTCTCTGGTCTCTCCTTCATGCCTCTTCACGCCGACGACTGGGTTGGAGGAGAAGGGACAGCAACACAACAACGTAGCAGCAAGCACAGGGGTTGCTGCCTCTTCATCTTTTATGTTTTGTATTTTGTATTTTTTTATAACTTCATGCTTGATGAAAGATGAATTGATTAAATGATTGTTGTGTAGAATTGATTAACACCGGGATTCTGAGATTTATAAAAAAATTGACCGATTAATGCTCGACCGATTATTTCCGATTAATTGGCTGATTCACGATTAATCCCTACTCCCTAACTGACCGAGCAGTTACCGATTACCGATTTCCTAAACATTGCTCCAAACATCCACTGCTATCCAGCATGCATCTAGTGTATTAAGTTCATGGGAAAACGGGGTAATGCAATAACAATGATGACATGATGTAGACAAGATCTATTTATGTAGGAATAGACGCCATCTTTTTATACTTAATAGCAACGATACATGCGTGTCATGTCTCCTTCTGTCACTGAGATTGAGCACCGCAAGATCAAACCCATTACAAACCACCTCCTCTCATGGCAAAAAAAATCAGTTAAGTTGGCCAAACCAAACCAAAATATCCGAGAAGAAATACGAAGCTATAATAATCATGTAGGTATAGATCTGATCATAAACTAACAATTCATTGGATTCCCACAAACACACCGCGAAAATAAGTTATATCAAAAAGATCTCCAAGAACATCGAGGAGAACATCGTATTGAAGATCAAAAAGTGAGAAGAAGCCATGTAGCTACTAACTACAGACCCGTAGGTCCAGGGTCAACTACTCACACATCATCGGAGTAGCACCAATGAGGATTGTGAACCCGTCCGTGATCGTGTTCCCCTCCGGCAGAGTGCTGGAAAAGGCCTCTAGATTGGATCACGTGGCTCTGGAACTTGCGGCGGCTGAAACAATTTTCCGTTGACTCCTTTAGGGTTTCTAGAATATTGTGGTATTTATAAAGTCATAGGTCGGTTGAGAAGGTTCCCATGGGCCCGAGTACCCATCAGGGCACGCCAGGGGCCTCCGGTGCGCCCTGGTGCCTAGTGGGCCCCACGGGCTTCCTCCGATGCTCCTCTTGGACTCCCTGGGTGTCTTCTAGGCAGAAAAAATATCTCCAAAAAGTTTGGTAGCATTTGAACTCCGTTTGGTATTGATATTCTGCGAAGTTCAAAACAAGCAAAAAACATCAACTGGCATTGGGCACTATGTCAATAGGTTAGTCCTAAAAAATGATATAAAGTTGCTACTAAATAAATATAAAACATCTAAAATTGATAATATAACAACATTGAACAATAAAAAATTATAGATACATTGGAGACGTATCAGCATCCCCAAGCTTAATTCATGCTCGTCCTCGAGTAGGTAAATGGTAAAAATAGGTTTTTTAAGTGGGATGCTACCTAACATGCTCATCATATTATTTTCTTTGTAGCTTGGACATTTGAACTTTTAGACGATTGAAAGCAATAGTCTATAATTTGACATGAAGACATCAATACTAAAGCATATCAACAAGCAACCATGTCTTTCAAAATATCAATTGTAAAAAAAGTTGTATCTAGCCCATTATGCTCAATCCTTGATCCATTCATGAAACATACTAAATATTAGCTACATCCAATGCTCCAGAATGATAATAGTGTTTTGTAGTTGGTGTTTTACGAGGGAAGATGGAGACTCAATAAAAATAAAAAAATTATTAAAGTAAATAGATAAGCCATTTGTAGAGGGAAGTAGAGATTTGTAGTGGTGCAAGAGCTCAAAGCTTAAATTGAGAATAAAACTGTTTTGAGAGGAATGATTTTCCTATCAATGAGAACGACCGAGAATTCCCAATATCTTTCATGCTAGATAAATCATAGGCGGTTACCAAATATAAAATAAAGTTTATTTCCTTTTCCGCCATTCTTTCACAATCCATGCCATATTCACGGGTGCCTTCCATATATACCAACACATACCAAAGAAATTTATTAGAGTTTTTGTTTTGCATTTCGGGACTAGGCATCCCTATTACTGCCACACTCTCGTGCAATGACAAGTTAATAAACACTAATCTTATGAATAACCTATTTAGCATGGAAAATACCGGCCACCCCCCGCCGCCTCATAAGCGGTACGGGCACACAAAAGAGAAGTTTATTTTAAAAATTAGCTGTGCAGGCACACAAATTTACTTGGAACGACATGGAAACACCGCATATAGGTAGGTATGGTAGACTCATTTGGCACAACTTTAGTTGAAGGAGTTGAATGAACAAGCAACATTCCCGTTTAGTACAATTGAAGCGATCAACCAATGTCGGGGAAACTGATCCTCGCACACCTATGGGACCGGGTCCCTTTCGATTCGGCGGGGACAGAGGTCGCACGAAGAGCAGATCGAGGAGAGGCACACGAGCAGTTTACCCAGGTTCGGGCCGCACGGATGCGTAAAACCCTACTCCTGCTTTGGTTTGTATTGAGTTCTTGCTCGGGAGCGCTGAGAGCGACAGTACACTTCAGCAGCTAACGAGACCGAGCGTGAGAGTTCTGAGTGTCTAACCCCCCTCTACGTTGCGCATGGGCCTCCTTTTATATGCTCAAGGGGTCACCGACAGGTGGCGACGCAGCTGAGGGTAAAAATGGAAAGGTGGTGTAGTTGGTACAACCACCCGTACAGTGTTCCATACCTAACCCTGACGGCAGGGGACAAGGGCATTAAATGCCCGTCGGAGTCGCCCAAACAGTGTAAAAAGGGACCGTCAGGGGCGCCACCATCCGCCACGATGGCAACCTTGTCAGCGCCACTTGCCACTGCGTACCCCTGGCTGCACAGCCTCCCGCCATGTGCGCCTGGAAGGGTCCCAGAGCGACACGTTGGTGGATGCGCTGGAGCGCGGGTACAGAGTGGTAGCTTGCCGTGGCAAGCGCCTTGCCGCGGTCGCTATCTTGTCGCGTCCGGGAGCTTGCCGCTCACCGGGCCTTGCCAGGACGCGTGGCGCGTCGCGGCAAGTTTCTTGAGATGCCTTGGTTGGCCTTCCCGGCAAGCTCCTCTTGCCGGGGTCTTGTCTCCTTGGCTTGAATACTTTGTTCTTGAATGGCTCCAAAGGAACCACAAAGGACCTTGGCGGTCACCCGGCAAGCCTTGCCGCGGGGTGCTGCGACTGCCCGCGCACAAGTTCGGGATACTAGGGTACCCCTACTCTAGTACACCGACAGGAGCACCCGGGCCTGGGCCATACATGATGCCGAGCGCTGTTGGGCCAGGCCCAAAACAGTGCACGGGCACGCGCGGCCTGGGTCGTGCCGTATCTTTCTCCATATCCACCGCGCCCTCCCTTAACGACACGCGTTGATTGCGGCGTCGTGGAGAGATCGTGGGCGGTTTCTTTATTCGGAAATGCGGAACGTCCGCCCCCTCCCTCCTTATAAGCAGGGGAAACAGGAGCAGTTCGTCCATTCGCCCGTTGCTACTCCAACATCCGCTGCTCCCCTTCTTCCCAAAGCTGAAAGAGAGCAGTGCTCCGCCCCCATCGCGACCAGCACCACCAACGCCGTCGACCTCCCTCGCCACTTCTGCCATGGCTCCGAAAGCCGAGAAGGGGAAGGGCGTGAAGTCGGCTGAGGCGCTGCAGCTCGCGGCGCTGCGAAAGGAGCGGGCCGTCTTCCCCCCCAAGCTTGCCGCGAGGGAGCTGAGGGAGAACTATTACCTCTTCTGGTCGGGGGAGACGCGGGCGCACCCGCGCACAATGGTACTCCCAGCCGCCGCTTGCAAAATGGTTCCGAACGGATACGCGTTCTTCGCCTTGTTCTTCTACTGCGGGCTCTGCCCACCTTTCTTTGTATTCTTCTGCGACATCATGAACACCTACGGGTTCCACCTCCTTGACTTCACCCCCAACGCCGTTCTGACCATGGCTGTTTTCGCACATCTCTGCGAAAACTTTGTCGGAGTCAATCCCAATGTAGCCCTCTTCCGCCACTTCTTTATGCCTCGAGTTGAGAGAGGAGAGCCTCTATCCGGCGGAGTCTCCTGGATCTCGAGAGCCCACAAGAAGGAAGCTTATCTGGAGGGAGAGCTCCGCAGCAAATGGTTGGAGTGGATCGTCGAGGAGAACCCGCAGCCATTTACCGCCCGGCGCCAAACCCAAGTAGTACGCGACAACGATTGGAGCAACCTGGCCCCGGAGGATAATAGGCTGAAGATTGCCACCACCCGGATCCGACGCCTCAGGCTTGCCGGGCTTACTGTAGGCGCTGTTGGCGCAGATTTCCTTCACCGCCGCATCGCCCCCCTGCAGGAGAGGAAGAGACCCGCCTGGGTGTTCGAAAATGCGGCGGACATCATGAGGCTGCGCCTGGGCCTCAACTTCAACTTCACTGTCCTGGAGCTCAATGCAATGCTCCAGGAGCTGTTCAAGTATGACCCCGACCATCCCGAAGTATTCAGGTTGCCAGGGGCGTCGTTCCACTGTGCAACAACTCTGCGCTCAGCCGCATCCGCGCAATGATGCCGCTGTACGACTCCCATGGGATTGACCCAACTTGGCAAGAGCCTGCAGATGACGTCATGCAGGAGTTCTTCGATGGCTTGGAGGAAGTTCCGATCCGCTCCGACGAGAAAAAGGGCCTCACCCGCGACACCACCGATAAGGAGATGGCGTACATTGCCACTAGGCTGGAAGAGGCGGCGGCAGCCGCAGCCGCGGGCGAGTTCGGATTCACCGTGGAGGAGGCGGATGCAGCAAAGGCGGCAAGCCTTGCCGAGCGAGGGGAGCTTGCCGGCGAGGGGGAGCCTGCCGGGCAAGGCGCCGAGTCGAGTGAGCTCGCCGAGCAGGGTGTCGAGTCGAGTGGGCTCGCCGAGCAGGGTGACGAGTCGAGCAAGCCCGCCGAGGATACGAGCGGCTCGCTGGAGATCGACTCCTCTTCCTCCTCATCTTCGGGCAGCTCGCCGCAAGTAGAGCCTCCAGCTCCTCCAAGAAGGCGTCTCCGCAAGGCCGGGGACGTTACGGAGCGGCAGACGGGTCAACAGCCGCCGCGCCGCGCGACACGCTCCACCGCGGCAAGCACGGTTGCCGCGGGAGCACCTCGCACTTCTGCAGCAACTGGAGCGGGGTCTTCCCGGACCGCCGCTTCTGCTCCTGCCGCTCCTCACGCCTCGGCGGCAGCCGGAGCGGGGTCGTCTCAGACCACCGCCACTGCTCCCGCCAAGCGGCCAAGGGAGCCTACTCCTCCGCCTCCTCGCGCCGGGCGTGAGCCGGACTTCGACTTCTCCGCACTCAGCTCCAACAAGGAAGAAGAAGAGTAAGATCCTTGTTGTTCTTGTATTTCTTCAATTCTTGCTGTTTTGTCTTGTACTTCATTTGCCTCACTCTGAACTTGTGCCTCTTTAGAACTCTGGCCCAGAGGGCGGCAAAGAGAGCCAAGGTTCCGGTGATTGTAATCGAGGACGAGCCCGCCTTGATAGCAGGGGGTGCGCCCGAGACAAACTTGCCGGACCCGGCAGCTGTTCTCCAGAGCAGCCCCCAGCGCAAGTACATGGTTTGCTTTCCGCTGTTAGGCGCGCATGGAAGCTCTATCTTTGTTGATGTCTTGATTGTTGATTTGTGTAGGAGCAGAGCAGCCACACCAGGAGCGCCCAGAGACCGTCCCCGCCGTGCCATCTGCTTCAACTACACCACCAAGGGGGAGCTCTCCGGCGAGGGGGAGCTCTCCGGCAAGGGACAACTCTCCGGCGAGGGACAGCACCAGCGGCCCCCCGCTGGCGGAGACCACGACTGCACCACCAAGGGACAGCTCTCCGGCAAGGGAGCCTGCCGAGGAGCCGGCTCGCGCAGGTAATCCTCTCGCTTCAAACTTCCCTTGGGCTTTTCTTCTTTTGATTCTTCTTTTTGGATATTTGCTTGACTGTTTTTCTCCCCATTCCTGCCGTCAGACCCATCAGCTGCGGAGCCGATGGAGACAGAGGCTACTGGCGAGGAGAATACGCGCGGCAACACCGGCGACGCCACTGCTACCGAAGAAGCGGCCGGTGCTGACGATCCCGCCAGCGACGAGGCTGCCAAGGCTGCCGCCGCAGCACCTGGTGAGGGGTCCGGCGATCGCACTTACGGCCCTGAGGCCGCAGGAGCGCCAGGCGCTATGCCGACCGCCGATCCCTCCGCCGCTGCCGCAGCGTCAGGCTCCGAAGAGCCCCAGCCAAGCGTCTACCTGAAGGACGGCGATGGCATCTTCATCAGCCTCCCCTGGGCGTCCATGTCCAGGGCGCCGGTCGAAGGGGAGAGCTTTGACGGAGAAGTGCTCGCCTCCGCTGGGCTGACGCTTGTGGACACGCCGAGCAGCAACAGCAGCGAGCCAAAGGAGGAGCGGCTGCTGCGGAAGCTGTTGTCGCTCTACCGCGCTCGGCAAGCCAAGCTGGAGTCCCGCGAGGCGCTTGCCGCGAGGGCGGGAGTCGACATCGAGAAATGCGCGGAGGAGCTCCGGGCCCTCAACCAGGCAGCTCTCCGGTCCTTGGCAGAGGAGCGGGAGCGAATTGCCGAGGAGCAGCAGGCCTTCTTCCTCGAGAAGGCTGAAGTCGAAGAGCAGCAGCAACTTGCTGCTGAGAAGTTGTCTGCGCAATAGGGTGAGCTGGCGCAGCGGAAGATCAACCTCGACGCTCATGAGGAGGAGCTTGCCGCGCGCGAGCAATCACTTGGCGGAGCCGTCAAGCAAGCAGAGGACGCTGCTGCAGCTGCTGAGGTTGCCAAGAAGGAGTTGGAGACGAAGGTGGCGCAGCTCGAGGCCTACCTCAAGGCGAGCGGCGAGGAGCTTGCCGCGCTCAAGCATGAGCGGGAGTAGGATGCCCACAGCCACTCAGAGCTGCAGGTGCGCCTCGCCGAGAAGGGAAAGGAGCTCAGCGCCGCCAAGGACTCCAATGCTGATCTTGAGTTGAAACTGACCACTTTGACCAAGACGTTGGACGGCGCCAGGGAGCGGGACGCGGCCTTGAAGGAGGAGATCAAGGCCGAGAAGGCGCTGCTGGCGAGTGCTGCTGTCGTCCAGAACACCTTTAGGGAGACTATGGAGCACTGGACGGAGGGTCTCGTCAATGCTGCCGCAAATATCGACAGGGAGCTGGCGCAGCTGGGCGCGGAGCATCTCGGGTATTCCTCCGACGAGAACCTCCACCCCAGCGCCAAGCTCACCTTGTTCTTCAGAGGCGCGGCGACGGCACTCCAGCGACTCCGGGAGAGGATCCCAAAGCAGCTGGCCGACGAGTTGCGCAAGCTCTGCGCGGGAGCTCTCCAAAAGGTGTTGGTGAAGGTGGCCTTCCGCAATCCAGGCCTCAACCTCACCAACGTCCTCAAGTCCCTGCCTTCGGATGCTGATCTGGAGGCGCTCAAGGCCCTTGTCGCACCCATTGTGGACAAGGTGAGCGGGATCAAGAGGGTTGAGGACGGTCGCGTAGACTAGGTCGCCCGTTTTCTTCTTTCCTTGTTGCTGCTTGTCATGTTATAAGAACAATCTGTTAGAGCTGCGACAAGCTACTTTGTAATATAACTCTATTTTGGGTATGATTGCTATGTTATTTCCTTTACTTGACTCCTTCCTTTGTATATTTTAGCCCTACGCTTTTAGGGAACTTGCCGGTGTAGGCACCTTAGCCGCGAGCGCTGAGTGCGGAACGTTAGCAGCCTGCTGGCGGTGCCGTTACCGACAAGAAACCTTGTCGCAACTAGTCGCAGCTCACTTAAGTTGTTGAGCAAACTCGAAACAAAGTAAGGGCGCGATACTAGTCGCAGCACACTTAAGCTGTTGAGCGGACTCAAAACAAAGTAAGGGCGCAACTAGCTACGAGTTGGTTCCTCCGCGCACAGGTTTTCCATACAAAGCACGGTCGTTCAAGGAAGATAACTCAAAAATTTAAAAATCTGATTGCTCAAGCTTTGGCAACTTAGCTTTTCTGTTGTTTGCTTCCCGGTGAGGCGAAACTTTTTTGAATGACGCCTGGTCCATACCATTATTTTCTCCTCCCCCCCCCGGCAAACTTGTGGGCGAGGGAACCATCTTCTTCTTGAGAAAAAGAAAAAAGAGAAAATAAAGATATGGAGCCTTACGGCTCGTTATTGCTTACCGGGGGTAGGTGCTGCACAAAGTGTCAGATAATACATGCAAAGATATAAAGCATGAAATTGACAAGATGTGCGGAGCACATGAGCTTTACGGATGCACGGGGTCTGCGCCCGTCTTTGTACAAAGGATTACATGCAACAGCGGCAAGACTTGTACAAAAGGTGGTTGCGGAAACGGGTTCCGGCAACCGTGCCTTATGGGTAAAACATACGAAGATGCTCAATGTTCCAGGAGTTGCTCACCGGAAAGCCATCTTCGGTCTCAAGGCGGACAGTGCCAGGCCTAGTGACTCGTTTCACCCGGTAAGGGCCTTCCCACTTCGGCGTCAACTTGTTGGAATTCTTGGCGGACTGAACGCGCCGAAAAACAAGGTCGCCTTCTTCGAGACTTCTGGCGTTAACTTTGTGGCTATGGTAGCGGCGCAAAGCTTGCTGGTAGCGAGCAGCTCGTACAGCAGCCTGAAGACGGTCTTCCTCAAGGAGCAGCGCGTCATCTTGTCGCAACTGCTCTTGCTCAAGCTCATCATAAGCGAGTACTCGAGGTGACCCGTATACGAGTTTCGTGGGGAGAACTGCCTCTGCTCAATAGACTAGAGCGAAAGGTGTCTGCCCAGTGGCTCGATTTGGCGTCGTCCTGATCGACCAAAGAACCACTGGCAGCTCCTCGATCCAGTTTCTTCCGCAACTGTGCAGCCTGTCGAAAGTTCTGGTCTTGAGTCCACGCAGCACTTCAGCATTTGCCCTCTCCGCTTGACCGTTGCTTCTCGGGTGAGCAACAGAAGCGAAGCAGACCTTGGCGCCAAGATCTTGGACGTACTGCATGAAGGTGCGGCTCGTGAATTGCGTACCGTTGTCGGTGATGATCCTGTTAGGGATCCTGAAATGGCAAACAATCGACCTGAAGAACTTGACTGCTGACTGTGCTGTCACCTTCCTCACTACTTCCACTTCCGGCCACTTCGTGAACTTGTCGATTGCAACGTACAAGTACTCAAAGCCCCCGGCTGCGCGGGGAAAGGCGCCGAGGATGTCGAGCCCCCAGACCGAAAATGGCCAGGATAAAGGGATCGTCTGGAGAGCTTGAGCTGGCTGGTGTATCTGCTTGGAATGGAACTGGCACGCTTCATAGTTGGTTACTTGTGCAGTTGCATCCTGGAGGGCTGTCGGCCAAAAGAAACCTTGCCGGAATGCTTTGCCGACAAGTGCTCTTGCGCCAATGTGGTGACCACATATGCCTCCATGTATCTCTACCAACAGCTTTTGTCCGTCTTCCCGGGGAATACACTTCAATTTCACACTGTTGAGTCTTGTTCTGTACATTGTGTTGTCAACAAACTTGTACATATTTGACTGCCGGGCTACTCTTTCCGCTTCTTCTTGCTCTTCGGGAAGTTCTCCTGTCTGAAGGAAACGGACAATCTGTTGTGCCCTTGTTGGAGCTTGTGGCTCGACAACAAGGACTAAAGGCACATCTGCTGCTGCGGGAACATCCGCTTCTACGGCGAGAACCTGTGGCTCAGCCGGAGCTTGATGTTCCCCGGCAAGCTTGCCGGAGCAAAACTTGTCGGGAGCGTTTGCTTCAACGGAACAAACCCTAGGGCTTGCCGGAACAGACTGCTCCTCAGCATTCCTGGTGTTGATCTTGGGGACCTTCTTTGCGGCGGCTTCGGGAAGCTCTGCCGGAAAATAGTCACCAGAAATCAACTTCCTCTTCTTGCTCTGTCCAGTTGACGGTGTTACGGATGGTTGAGTCAGCTTGAGCACGAAGATCCCTGGTTCCACAGGTAACTTAAGTGCAGCGCACTTCGACAGGCCATCTGCGATGTCGTTCTAAGCTCTTGGAACATGCTCCATTTGTAGGCCGTCAAAGTGCTCTTCTAGCTTTCTCACTTCATCAATGTAGGCTTCCATCAACGGACTCTGATAATTCTTGTTCACTTGGCGGACGACAAGCTGCGAGTCACCCCTGACAATGAGCTTCTTGATCCCATGGTCTGCCGCGATCCTGAGACCGGCAAGCAAACCTTCATACTCTGCGGTATTGTTTGTTGCTTGCTCCTTGGGAAAGTGCATCTGGACTACGTACTTGAGGTGCTCTCCGGTGGGTGCGACAAGCAGCACGCCAGCACCGGCGCCTTGCAGCGAGAAGGCACCATCAAAGTACATAAGCCACTCTTTGCTTGCTTCCTTGACGGGGATGCTCGTCTCTGGAATTTCTTCATCTGGTGTTGGCGTCCATTCTGCTATGAATTCTGCCAATGCTCTGCTTTGGATAGTTGAAGTGCTCTCAAACTTGAGGCCAAAGCTTGACAGTTCCAGTGCCCACTCAACGATCCTGCCTGTTGCTTCTGGATTCTGTAGTATCCTCTTCAGCGGAAAGCGAGTGACAAATGTGATCTCGTGTGCTTGGAAGTAATGGCGCAGCTTTCTCGAGGCCATGAGAAGGCCGAAAAGCAATTTCTGCACACCAGAGTACCTTGACCTAGCCCCATGTAGAAGGGAACTGACAAAGTAAAATGGGTGCTGCACCATTCTCTTCTGCATCTCCTCTTGCGCCTACGTAGATCCATCCTTGTCGGGACCGAAGCTTGTCGGGGAAGCCCCCTGCTTGTCGCTGGACGCGCCTGTCGCGGTTGCTAGCTCATCATCTACTTCCCTCTCCGCTACTAACGCAGCACTAACCACTTGATTGGTTGCCGCTATATACAACGACAACTTCTCTTGTGGCTTAGGTGCGACAAGTATTGGAGTGGAGGACAGGTATCTCTTCAAGTCTTGCAGCGCAGCCTCCGCTCCCGGAGTCCATTTCATTGGACCTGCCTTTTTCAAAATTTTGAAAAACGGCAGGGCGCGCTCAGCAGACTTAGAGATAAACCTGCTGAGAGCAGCCACGCAACCGGCAAGTCTTCGTACATCCTTGACGCGCTTCGGTGCTTCAATCTGCTCAATGACCCTGATCTTGTCGGGATTGGCTTCAATTCCCCTCTGAGACACGAAGAACCCGAGAAGCTTGCCGGAAGGGACTCCAAACACACACTTCTCGAGGTTGAGCTTGAGCTGGATCTTGCGCAGATTTGCAAAGGTCTCATCTAAATCTTGAATCAGGGTTGCCCTGTCCTTGCTCTTGACCACTATGTCATTCATGTATGCTTTCACATTTCTGTGAATTTTTGGCTCAAAAGCTGTATGGACTACCCTTGCAAATGTTGAACCAGCATTCTTCAAACCGAAAGGCATCCGTATAAAACAGTATGTGCCACATGGAGTGATGAATGCGGTCTTCTCCTCATCTTCTTCTGCCATGAAGATTTGAAGGTATCCTGAGTATGCGTCAAGAAATGAAAGCAAGTCACATCCGGCCGTGGAGTCAACAATCTGGGCAATGCGCGGCAAGGGAAATGGGTCTTTGGGACAAGCTTTATTGACATCGGTGAAGTCGATACAAAGCCTCCATTTCCCGTTTGCCTTGCGCACGACTACAGGATTGGCCAACCACGTGGGATGGAGCACTCCTCTGACAAGGCCTGCCGCTTCCAACTTCTTGATCTCTTCTGCGATGAATTCTTGGCGCTCCACTGCTTGTTTTCTGATTTTTTGTTTGACGGGCCGCGCGTGAGGACAGACGGCAAGATGGTGCTCAATTACTTTCCTGGGAACACCGGGGATGTCAGACGGTTGCCACGCAAACACGTCGACATTCGCCCGCAGGAAAGCAACGAGCGCGCTTTCCTATTTATGGTCAAGCGTGGCACTGATGGTGAAGGTACCACCAGTGCCGTCCTCCATGGCGGACACCTTCTTGGTTGCTGGCGGAGCTGCCATTGTCTTCTTACATTTGCCGGTGGAGCTCGATGGTGCGTCCTCGACGGTAGTGAAAGCACATTTGCTCCCTGGGTGGTTTTGGTAATTAATGACAACATACTTTGTGGTTGGACTAATGCTTTTATCAAGTATGTTTCAGGAAATCCAATCACATTGGTATGGCAAGATGACTGAAGAAGTGGACCCCTCAAATGCTAAGGCAAGCATTGGCAAAAGCTCAACACTCCATTTTTGGTTTAGTGATCAAAGATCACATTAAGTCCATAGGAAAAGCCAATACTATTAAAAGGGGATGAGGTTGTGTTGATGATCTGGTTGCTCAAGTGCTTAGTGATATATCTCCTTCAACTATCAGCATCTTTCACTACTATACACACCCATAAGTAATCTCGGACAAACCGATTCTTCCAACTCAGTCACACCGAGATGAACCACTTCAGCCATATTCCAAACCCTAGAAAAATCGGTCATTCCGAGTTTGAGATCGGTCTCACCGAAATGTGGACTGCCAACCTTCTGTAACCATCTGACATCATATCGGAATAACCGAGTTTGCATTATCGGTCTTACCGAGATTGGCAAGCTTCTGTCTTGGCTCAAATCGGTCTCACCGATATTGCATTTCCGGTCACACTGAAACTGGCTTGTTCCTGTCCTTTCTCAAATCGGTCTAACCGAGTCTTCTTTCTCGGTCCCACCGAAAACTCCAACGTTCATATTATTTACACTTTCGGTCTCACCGAGATGGTATTTTCGGTCCCACCGAAAATCCCAATGTTCACTATATTTGAACTTTCGGTCTGACCGAGTTTTCACTTCGGTCTCTCCGAGATTGCTCAATTATGTGTGTAACGGTTGGATTTTGTGTGGAGGCTATATATACCCCTCCACCCCCTCTTCATTTGTGAGGAGAGCCATCAGAAAGTCTACCACTCCTACTATACACTTTCTGAGAAGAGAACCACCTACCCTTGTGTTGAGATCAAGTCATTCCATTCCTACCATATGAAACTTGATTTCTAGCCTTCCCAAGTTGCTTTCCACTCAATCCCTTCTTCCACCACAGCCACATCAGTGAGGAGAGTTGAGTGTTGGGGAGATTACCATTTGAAGCACAAGAGCAAGGAGTTCATCATCATCAACAACATCTATTACCTTTTGGAGGGTGGTGCCTCCTAGATTGGTTAGGTGTCGCTTGGGAGCCTCCGTCTTTGAGATGTGGAGTTGAACCAACAAGTTTGTAAGGGCAAGGAGATCGCCTACTTCATGAAGATCTACCCCGAGTAAGGCTAGTCCTCCGTGGGCGTAGGCCATGATGGAATAGACAAGGTTGCTTCTTCGTGGACCCTTCGTGGGTGGAGCCCTCCGTGGACTCGCGCAGCCGTTACCCTCCGTGGTTTGAAGTCTCCATCAACGTGGATGTACGATAGCACCACCTATCAGAACCACGACAAAAATCTCCGTGTCTCCAAACTGCGTTTGATCTTCTCCACCTCTCTTTACTATATGTGCAATTTACTTTCCGCTGCCCATACTCTAGAATTGCATGTGTAGTGTGCTACTTGACTTGTGTGCTTTGCAAAAACTGTCAAAATCTGTCCTTGATAAAAGACAGAATCTTTATCTTGTCGAGTAGTCTAATCACCCCCCCTCTAGACACTCTCACCTTCTTCGATCCTACAATTGGTATCAGAGCTTTGGTCTCCATTGCTTTGGTTTACACACCATTGGAGGAAGATGGACGTGTCTACGGTTGGGAGTGTTAGCCATAGAGTGCCTGTTCTTAATGGAAGGTTCTATAACTCTTGGAGGTCTGAAATGCTTAGTATCTTTAAAATGTACAATTTGTGCAAATATGTTGAGACCCCCTATGTGCCTCCTGTTGATCCCTTGCACTCTACCATGGATGAAGAGCTTGATTTGCTTCGTAACCTTAGAACTGTAAATCTTATCATTAGAGGGTTACCCGATGACTTGCTTAATCTTGTTACAAACTTTGAGTGCGCCTATGCTATGTGGAAATTCTTGGAAGAACTTTATCCGGACTACTCTTTGAGAAGTCTTGATGAAATTCTACACAAGACTATTGAATTTGATAAGTTGCACCCCAATGATCCCAACTTTGATAAATGCTTCTTTGAGCTTCGTGATCTTATGAAAAAGAAGGGTGATCCCGGTCTTATCAATATCATAATTAGAAATGCTCTTGCATTGCATTCCGAAGATTATTGTCACATTGACCAAACTAATGCAAGTACTTATCAAATTGACCTAGGTGTTGATGATGAACAATCTATGGGTCAATATGATGATGAGCATGAGCAAGATGATGATTACACCGATTCGGACATCGAGCTAGACAAGGTCATGAAGAGTCTCAATCTTATGGCAAATATGAGAGACTACATGTCCGGCGGAAAAGAGTGGATTCTTGATAGTGGATGCACCGATCACATGACCGGAGATAAAGACATGTTTCGAGAGCTTGCAAAGAACGATGGTCCACGCAAGTATGTGACTTTTGGAGACAACTCCAAGGGTAAGGTACTTGGCCTTGGTAAGGTGGCCATATCTCATGATAGCTCTATTTAAAATGTCATGCTTGTAGAATCTCTTGGATACAATTTACTTTCCGTGTCTAGATTAGCTGACTTTGGATTCAATGTGCTATTCACCAAAGTAGATTGCCAAGTCTTTCGTCGTGACAATCAAAACATGGCATTTACCGGTATCCGTAGAGGTGATCTATATATTGTTGATTTCACTAAGAAAGCCCAACCTAGAGCTTGTTTCATTGCTAAATCCTCTAAAGGTTGGTTATGGCATAGAAGGCTAGGACATGTTGGTATGCGTAATCTAGACAAGCTGATCAAAGGTGATCATATTCTTGGTGTTAAAGATGTTTTATTTGACAAAGATAGACTTTGTAGTGCTTGTCAAGCAGGAAAACAAGTTGGTGGAAGTCATCCCGTGAAAAACATCATGACCACAAGGAGACCGCTTGAGCTTCTTCATATGGATCTCTTCGGTCCCAATGCTTACAAAAGCCTTGGTGGTAACTCCTTTGGTCTAGTTATAGTTGATGATTATTCCAGATTTACGTGGGTATTTTTCCTTGATGATAAATCGCAGGTTCAGAGGATCTTCAAGACCTTTGTCAAACAGGCCCAAAATCAATTTGAGGTGAAGATCAAGAAAGTTCGGAGTGACAATGGAACGGAGTTCAAGAACGCCAATGTAGACTCTTTTCTCGATGAGGAAGGGATTCTGCATGAGTTCTCGGCTACGTACACTCCTCAACAAAATGGAGTTGTTGAGAGGAAGAACCGAACGCTCATTGAGATGGCAAGAACGATGCTTGATGAATACAAGACACCGAAGCATTTTTGGGGAGAAGCGGTCGAGACAGCTTGTCATGCTATCAACATGCTTTATCTTCATAAGCTCCTCGGCAAGACATCATACGAGCTCCTCACCGGTAACAAACCCCAAGTGGGATACTTTCGTGTCTTTGGTTCAAAATGCTACATCCTTGATAAGCATCGTCGGTCTAAATTTGCTCCTAAATCTCATGAAGGCTTTCTTCTTGGTTATGGATCAAACTCCCACACCTACCGTGTCTACAATAATTTCACCCGAAAGGTTGAAGAGACGGTAGATGTGAAGTTTGATGAATCTAATGGCTCGCAAGTAGAGCAAATGCCTATTGATGTAGGAGACAAGGACCCATCGGAAGCTATCCAAGACTTATCTATTGGAAAAATCCGTCCCATGGAAGTACAGGAGAGTACCTCATCTACATATGTTGAGCCCCCTACCTCACGGCGAGATGAACCTCAAGGCAACATGGAGGCCTCCACAAGTGGAACTCACCAAGATGAGGAGGTGCATCAAGAAGATCCACCACAACCTCCTTCTCCACCGCCTCAAGACAACACCAACAACAATGAAGAAGAAGAAGAGGAAGATGAAGATGATGAGGAAGCTGAGCCACAACATCAACAAAAGCTATCCCGAGTTCGAGCAAGAGTCAAGAAGAATCATCCCGTGGAACAAATGATGAACGACATCAACTCCGGGAGAATTACTCGCTCTAAAACTCGCTTAGCTAACTTTTGTGAGCATTACTCATTTATCTCTAGTATTGAACCTATGAAGGTAGAAGAAGCACTTAAAGACCCGGATTGGGTGAACGCTATGCACGAAGAACTACACAACTTCGAGAGGAACAAGGTATGGACTTTGGTAGAGAAGCCCAACGATGATCAAAACATCATTGGAACCAAATGGGTGTTTCGGAACAAGCAAGATGAAGATGGACAAGTCATCCGCAACAAGGCTCGTCTCGTAGCTCAAGGTTACACACAAGTCGAAGGTATGGACTATGGTGAGACCTATGCCCCCGTTGCTAGACTTGAGTCCATTCGCATTCTTCTTGCTATGCCAATCATCATGATATTACTCTCTATCAAATGGACATCAAAAGTGCTTTCTTAAATGGTGAAATTGAGGAGGAAGTATTTGTGAAACAACCTCCCGGATTTGTGAATCCCAAAAAGCCTAATCATGTTTACAAGTTGCACAAAGCTCTTTATGGTCTTAAACAAGCCCCTAGAGCTTGGTACAAATGCTTAACTAGCTTTCTTCTTGAAAAAGGCTTTGAGATTGGAAAGATAGACTCAACGCTGTTCACGAAAAGGGTTAATGGTGAACTATTTGTGTGCCAAATATATGTTGATGATATTATCTTTGGTTCAACTAACCCTCATTTTAGCAAGAAGTTTGGACAGCTCATGTCGGAGAAGTATGAAATGTCCATGATGTGTGAACTCAAATTCTTCCTTGGGTTGCAAATCAAGCAATCTAAGGAGGGTACCTTTGTCTCACAAACAAAGTACACCAAGGATCTCTTCAAGAAGTTCAACATGCAAGAAAGCAAAGGTATGAGTACCCCCATGCCTACTAGTGGACATAATGACTTGACAAAAGATGGAGAACCCGTTGATCAAAGGGTTTACCGATCTATGATTGGTTCTCTACTATATCTTTGTGCTTCTCGTCCTGACATAATGTTGAGTGTATGCATGTGTGCGCGATATCAAGCAGCCCCTAAAGAATGTCATCTTAAAGCTGTTAAAAGGATAGTGAGATACCTGATACACACACCAAACTTTGGCATTTGGTATCCTAAGAGGGCCTCTTTCGACCTTGTTGGCTATTCCGACTCGGACTATGCCGGTGACAAGGTTGATAGAAAGTCAACTTCGGGTACGTGTCAATTCCTTGGTCGATCCCTTGTATCTTGGTCCTCCAAGAAACAAAATTCGGTATCATTATCCACTGCTGAAGCGGAATATATTGATGCTGGTTCGTGTTGTGCTCAACTACTATGGATGACACAAACGCTTAAGGATTATGGGATACATGTGAGACGTGTTCCCTTGCTTTGTGACAATGAGAGTGCAATTAAAATTGGACACAATCCAGTGCAACACTCTCGAACAAAGCATATTGAAGTTCGTCACCATTTTATTCGTGATCATATTGCCAAGGGTGACATTAATCTTAAGCATGTTCGTACTAACAAGCAACTTGCTGATATCTTTACAAAACCTCTTGATGAGAAAGTGTTTTGTCGCTTGAGGAGTGAGTTGAACATCATTGATGCTTCAAACTTGGAGTGATAACTCCATTGATGCATGGAAGGCATGAGCTCTCTTGACTAATCCTTGATATTTCTCTTATGATGATGATCATATGTCTTGGACACATTTGCCTCCTTGTATTGCATCTAACTCCTTGCAGGTACTTGGATGATCTACATTCCACAAGATTACCACACACTCAAATCATGAGTAATCTTGTCATTGACCAAGTATCTAGCCCTTTGGGATGTTGAGTTCAAGGAACAAAATTCCACATATCCTTTTTGACACCTTATACATCTAGTATTTCACTCTTGTCATCTTGGATATTCTTGAGTATTTCCTTGCTTGCCTAACCCATGTAGGAAGATGAACTACACAAGTAGAAATGGCGCTCCAACTTCACATTCAATGAGCACCTACATCAAGCTTACCTACATGAATAAAGCAACAACAAACCCAAGGTATGTTCTTCACATCTTTGAGGAGCTTTGCTCAAAGTCATGAGTACAAGCAGCTTCATAAGATGTGATCACATCAAATGCTTAATCGAAAAATGGCAACCCCATTTTGAGCTTAAACGATGAGTATGACCTATGATCAAATGTCCTCATTTGACTCCTAAGTCAATATACTCAAACATAGGTGACTTTGTCGCCGACCTTTATCTAGATGAAGTACATATGCTTTTGGAGTTTTTCTATCTTCTCTTATGTCCTCTCATTGAGTTTTCTTTAAAAAAAACTTCATCTAGGAATCTTTTTATTTCTTTTCTTATGTTTCTTTGTGAATATCCTTCTGGCTCTGATCAATTCCTTGAAAATCTTTTACAAATTCATTGCAAATCCTTTGAAACATTCCTTGCAAGTGAGCTGAATTATTTCGGTATTTCCTTGGAATAAACTCGGCGTCACCGATTTGAAATTTAATTCGGTGTCACCGATTTATCTTCCAGGACATCAACTTCTGCAGCTCCACTCCAATTTAAATCTTAAAGGGGAGAAGACTCAAATTTAAATTCAAATTGTCTCTCCTTGAATGTTCTTATTTGCCCTGTTGTGATTCTTAAGGATCCCACTTCTTTCTTTCTTTCCATCTTTCCTGCCCTACCTAGTTTGCTGTCCTTTTCGGCACTTGATGTCAAAGGGGGAGAAGACTTAGGGGGAGTAAGGGGAGAAGAGAATACTTAGGGGAAGAAGAAAGGCAATCTTATCTTAAGGGGGAGAGAATCACATCAAATCTTTCCATCAAAACCCCTTGTTCTGATATCTTATGGAATCTTTTAGTTTAGGGGGAGAAGACTTAGAGGAATCTTCACAATTAATATCTTATGGAAAGCAAAATCTCTCAGAGTTCATTGAAAATCTTTTAATTTCGGAGACATGTTTGCTGATTCAAGCTTGTGCTCAATATGAGACACTCTTTGTACATGTTCTCCCTGGCTTGGCACTCTTGATGTTCTTGCAGTTGGTTGAAGGAATACTCTTGTGTTATCTAACCTTGTTTTCTCAAGTTTATCCCTTCAGGTACAATGCCAAGGAACCTCAAGGTAAGTATATGCATCTTGCAGAATGTGCATGATGGTGACTTGCTTGTAAATACTTGTTTGCAAGAAATCACCATGCACATATGCATTATCACTCACTTCCTTTCATCTGCTCTGATGCATATAGCCAAGCTGCATGTAGCACATCTTGCTTATCTCTCTTGTGTGCTTGTGGTAGTCCAAAACCATAATCTATGAAAATCTTGCACACTTGTAGGGGGAGCCTGTGTACTACATGCTTGTCAAAGCTTTCGTGATAATTCTGTCTTTCTTTCAATAAGCTTTGATGTCTTGTTTAGTATAATTTCAGTGTGTTGCCATCAATTACCAAAAAGGGGGAGATTGAAAGCACATTTGCTCCCTGGGTGGTTTTGGTAATTAATGACAACATACTTTGTGGTTGGACTAATGCTTTTATCAAGTATGTTTCAGGAAATCCAATCACATTGGTATGGCAAGATGACTGAAGAAGTGGACCCCTCAAATGCTAAGGCAAGCATTGGCAAAAGCTCAACACTCCATTTTTGGTTTAGTGATCAAAGATCACATTGAGTTCATAGGAAAAGCCAATACTATTAAAAGGGGATGAGGTTGTGTTGATGATCTGGTTGCTCAAGTGCTTAGTGATATATCTCCTTCAACTATCAGCATCTTTCACTACTATACACACCCATAAGTAATCTCGGACAAACCGATTCTTCCAACTCAGTCACACCGAGATGAACCACTTCAGCCATATTCCAAACCCTAGAAAAATCGGTCATTCCGAGTTTGAGATCGGTCTCACCGAAATGTGGACTGCCAACCTTCTGTAACCATCTGACATCATATCGGAATAACCGAGTTTGCATTATCGGTCTTACCGAGATTGGCAAGCTTCTGTCTTGGCTCAAATCGGTCTCACCGATATTGCATTTCCGGTCACACCGAAACTGGCTTGTTCCTGTCCTTTCTCAAATCGGTCTAACCGAGTTTTCTTTCTCGGTCCCACCGAAAACTCCAACGTTCATATTATTTACACTTTCGGTCTCACCGAGATGGTATTTTCGGTCCCACCGAAAATCCCAACGTTCACTATATTTGAACTTTCGGTCTGACCGAGTTTTCACTTCGGTCTCACCGAGATTGCTCAATTATGTGTGTAACGGTTGGATTTTGTGTGGAGGCTATATATACCCCTCCACCCCCTCTTCATTCGTGAGGAGAGCCATCAGAAAGTCTACCACTCCTACTATACACTTTCTAAGAAGAGAACCACCTACCCTTGTGTTGAGATCAAGTCATTCCATTCCTACCATATGAAACTTGATTTCTAGCCTTCCCAAGTTGCTTTCCACTCAATCCCTTCTTCCACCACAGCCACATCAGTGAGGAGAGTTGAGTGTTGGGGAGATTATCATTTGAAGCACAAGAGCAAGGAGTTCATCATCATCAACAACATCTATTACCTTTTGGAGGGTGGTGCCTCCTAGATTGGTTAGGTGTCGCTTGGGAGCCTCTGTCTTTGAGATGTGGAGTTGAACCAAGAAGTTTGTAAGGGCAAGGAGATCGCCTACTTCGTGAAGATCTACCCCGAGTAAGGCTAGTCCTCCGTGGGCGTAGGCCATGATGGAATAGACAAGGTTGCTTCTTCGTGGACCCTTCGTGGGTGGAGCCCTCCGTGGACTCGCGCAGCCGTTACCCTCCGTGGGTTGAAGTCTCCATCAACGTGGATGTACGATAGCACCACCTATCGGAACCACGACAAAAATCTCCGTGTCTCCAAACTGCGTTTGATCTTCTCCACCTCTCTTTACTATATGTGCAATTTACTTTCCGCTGCCCATACTCTAGAATTGCATGTGTAGTGTGCTACTTGACTTGTGTGCTTTGCAAAAACTGTCAAAATCTGTCCTTGATAAAAGACAGAATATTTATCTTGTCGAGTAGTCTAATCACCCCCCCTCTAGACACTCTCACCTTCTTCGATCCTACAGGTAGCGCAGCACTCCGAAGAGGTGCGCTTGCCGGAGTGGGCATCAGAACTCTTGCCGGACTTGGTCTTCTTCTTCCCCCCGGGAGCTTCAGCGGCAAGTGACTTGCTATCTGTTGCGGCTGCTGCTTCCCGGTAGATCTTGTCGGCGCAGATAAGAGCGTCCTTCTTGTCGCCAGGGACAGAGATGACGCTTATCGGGCCTGGCATCTTCAGCATGTTGTATGCATAGTGAGAGGCTGCCATGAACTTGGCGAGTGCTGGACGGCCGAGTATCCCATTGTAAGGCAATGGAAAATCGGCAACGTCAAAAGTGACCCTCTCAGTTCTGAAGTTCAACTCGCTGCCAAATGTTACCGGCAACGTGACCTTCCCCTTTGGCTTGCTCCTTCCCGGGTTGATTCCTTGGAACGTGCCGGTCTCTCCGAGCTCGCTGTCAGGGATCTGGAGTTTCTGGAGTACAGCGGAGGAGATCAGGTTCAAGCCGGCCCCGCCGTCAACTAGCATCTTGGTGACCTTGAGGTTGCGGATAGTTGGTGAAACCAACATCGGCAAGCACCCGACCGCAGTTGTGCGATCAGGGTGGTCCTCAATATCAAAGATGATAGGCGTGCTGGACCATTTCAGAAGCTTGCGTGATTCGACAGGTGGTTCTGCCGCATTGACTTCCCGCACCCACTGCTTGAGTTGGCGGTGTGAATTATGCAGAGAAGCACCGCCGTCAACGCACAAGACCTCTGTGGCTTTCTGGAACTCTTGTTCACTGTTCTCAACATCATCCATGTCTTCGTCGTTGTCGTCATCTTCATCCTTGTCGCGGCCGCGGCGAGGTCTGTCTCCTTGCCGCTGCTTGGCCTTGCCCCAGCATCCTCCCCGGCCGGGGCGCTTCTGGCCGGATCCTCCACCACCTCCTCGGGCCTTCTCCTTGTCGCGTCGCTCGTACTCAGCCTTCTACTGCTCGACGAGCTGCTCGACCCTTTTGCAGTTCTGGAGGTCATGACCCTTGGTGCGGTGGATCTTGCAGTACTGCTTGTCGGTGCCGTCCTGCTTGTCGGCGACCGCCACAGCCTGGCAGTTGGTGCATGCGGCAGTCTCCTTGCCGGAGCTACCAACTTGGGCTTTCTTGGCGCCACCTTCGTTGCCAGACTACTCAACGACTAGTACCTCTTTGCTCTTCTTCTTCCTGTTGTTTCGCCGCCGGTTTTTCTTTGCCGGGGCGGCATCCTCACTGTCAGATCCTCCTGCTCCTGTATCCTCTCCGGGGAGTTTCCTCCCCTCCTCAGCACGTGCACACTTGTCGGCCAGGGCATACAGCTCGCTGACGTCCCTGATCTTGCACATCGCCATCTCCTCCTGCATCCTGCGGTTACGCACGTTCTGATGGAACGCGCTGATAACCGCGGCAGGGTGGACGTCTGGGATGTTGTGTCGTACACGGCTGAATCTCTGGATATACTTGCGCAGGGGCTCTCCTTCCTTCTGGGCGAGCAGATGAAGATCACTCTCTTGGACATGAGGTTTGTGGCCGCCTATAAAGACGCCAACAAAATGATGGCACAGGTCAGCCCAGGAGGATATGGAGTTGTCCGGCAAGTGCATGAGCCAGGACCTGGCGTTGGGCTTGAATACCAGCGGGAAGTAGTTGGCAAGGATCTTGTCGTCCCGCCCCCCAGCAGCTTGCACCGCGATGGTGTAGATGCTGAGGAACTCCGACGGATGCGTCTTGCCGTCATACTTTTCTGGTACATCTGGCTTGAAATTCTTCATGCTGGGCCACTGGACTTGCCGCAGCTCACGAGTAAACGCAGGGCAACCTCCCGCGTACGGCAAGTCGCCTGGTTCCCCTGGCGCATGCATGTCGACAGCGGGCCCAGCGCGCTGGTCGGATTGACGCCGCGCTTCTCTTCGGCGCTCGATGCGAGTACGAGCGTCTTCTTGCTGTCGTTCGTGGAGAACTTGGCGCTGATCGCGACGAGCTCGCGGATCTGATGACGCGGTGGAGTGGCTGTCAAGGTTGATCCGGCGAGTCGGCGATCTTGGCCTTCGGGGCGGAGAGTGCACGGTGGTTGCACCCCCACCGGTCTTGTCGCCATCGGCCCGTGCCTGGCTGACTTGCCGCGGCTGCGATGTGCTTGGCTGCCGTGGAGTGTCGTCGTTGGCGAAGGCGATGAGACTCTGAATGGTGGCCCTCTAGTCGTCGATCTTGTCTGCCGCTGGAGGGTAGTCTAGGAGCAGTTGAGCTCGTGCCAAAGCTTCTGCTGGAGTGGCGGGTAGCGGTGGCGAACGGTGCGAGGAGCGGGATATGCTCGGACTTCTAACCATGTTAGAAGGAGCAGTATCCCGTCCAGGCGACCGTGCCTTGCTCGTGCCGGCATGTTGGTGTGCATGCTGGTCTTCAGCATTCCGAGATCCGCCAGCTCGATCTTGGTCTAGCAAGCGTATGGTACCGTGAGTACCATGACGCTGCCGGTCCCGCGCCTCCTGAGATGGGCGCGGTGCATGCACGGACGCCGAGGTCTTGGAGTGCGTCCGGTCGTCGTGGGAGCCGGCTACGCCGCCAATGGCTAGCGCAGCCTTGTCCTTGGACCTGGCAGCATCGTGAGCTCCCTCGTCGGCGCCCGTTCTTCCGTCGGCGTCTACCCCACCAGCCGTTGGCTCCGGCGGTGGTGGGATCGACGCGGACGGAGCAGCTGCCTCCGAAGCCTTCTTCTTCGGCGGCATGTTGATGAAGATGATGAAGATCTAGCTCGTGTGGACGCCGGATCAGGTTCACACAACCTCGACGCACCCCCTACCTGGCGCGCCAAAGATGTCGGGGAAACTGATCCTCGCACACCTATGGGACCGGGTCCCTTTCGATTCGGCGGGGGCGGAGGTCGCACGAAGAGCAGATCGAGGCGAGGCACACGAGCAGTTTACCCAGGTTCGGGCCGCACGGATGCGTAAAACCCTACTCCTGCTTTGGTTTGTATTGAGTTCTTGCTCGGGAGCGCTGAGAGCTACAGTACACTTCAGCAGCTAACGAGACCGAGCGTGAGAGTTCTGAGTGTCTAACCCCCCTCTACGTTGCGCATGGGCCTCATTTTATATGCTCAAGGGGTCACCGACAGGTGGCGACGCAGCTGAGGGTAAAAATGGAAAGGTGGTGTAGTTGGTACAACCACCCGTACAGTGTTCCATACCTAACCCTGACGGCAGGGGACAAGGGCATTAAATGCCCGTCGGCGTCGCCCAAACAGTGCAAAAAGGGACCGTCAGGGGCGCCACCGTCCGCCACGATGGCAACCTTGTCAGCGCCGCTTGCCACCGCGTACCCCTGGCTGCACAGCCTCCCGCCACGTGCGCCTGGAAGGGTCCCAGAGCGACACGTTGGTGGATGCGCTGGAGCGCGGGTACAGAGTGGTAGCTTGCCGCGGTCGCTATCTTGTCGCGTCCGGGAGCTTGCCGCTCACCGGGCCTTGTCGGGACGCGTGGCGCGTCACGGCAAGTTCCTTGAGATGCCTTGGTTGGCCTTCCCGGCAAGATCCTCTTGCCGGGGTCTTGTCTCCTTGGCTTGAATACTTTGTTCTTGAATGGCTCCAAAGGAACCACAAAGGACCTTGGCGGTCACCCGGCAAGCCTTGCCGCTGGGTGCTGCGACTGCCCGTGCACAAGTTCGGGATACTAGGGTACCCCTACTCTAGTACACCGACAACCAAGGAATGAAAACCATTATGAAAAAACCTTAAACATAACTAACACCGAATAATGCACCACAAGTAGGATATAAATTCATTGCATAACTATTAACTTAATGTGCATAAATAGGGAATCAACAAGTTCATAGATGTATATATGGTAAGTTCACAGGCAATTATGCCGACCAACGTGACGTAGATTTTTTTATCTAGGAGCTATGTGAACCGGAAATTCCAACCGACCCTCTTGTGGAAAGGTTGAATTTAGTTGAAACGGAAAACATTTACTTGAAGAAAAAATTGAAAAAAACTGAGGTGGAGACGATGGAATTGGAGTAGCATGTTGCGGAAGTCATTGATGATCACAAGATCAAGATGGATGCAATGCGCTTGAAGATTAGAAAGATTAGAAAATATACCATCCATACCGAGGCTTGGTATCATTATACCATTGGATCAATTGTTACCTTAGTTACGATTATGATCGCATTTGTTGTTGCATTGAAATGTTTTACATAGTTTCAATGTATGGTTTAATTAGATGCTCTGGAGAGCTATATGTTGTTCAATGAGAACTATGTATGTACTTTGGTTTTAATGTGATGATGAACTTCTATTAATTTGATCACTTCTACATTCATGATGTTCTAAAATTTGGTCACTCCTTCATTTGCTTATTAGCTAGCGTGTCGAGTTCTCTTTATACGTATAGTAGCTAGCGCCGACCAAGCATAGGAGGTCACTTCTCTCTATTAGCTAGGTAACACAATATATGAAACCCATAAATTAACTCTCCAAAACCCCTAACCCCCACCCTCCTTTAAAAAAACCTGCTCCTGCTGCTGACGCGTGGATGCCCTTTGGTCCCTGTTGGTGTTACCAACCGGGACTAAAGGTTCTCCTGCCTGGGCGCCCCGCAGCGGCCACGTGGAGTCCTTTCTGTCCCGATTCGTAAGCGAACCGGGACTAAAGGTTTTGGGCTTTAGTCCCGATCCTTTAGTCCCGGTTCCAGAACCAGAGCTAAAGGGCCTCTGAAACCGGGATAAATGGGCTGTTTTCTACTAGTTTTTTTTTCGAGAGTACGCCAATGACGTACCATATCTTTATAGAAGGGAGCAGAAACAAACCATATGCTTGCAACTAGCACCGGACCAATGTGATTGCGGATGATAACACCAATGCCCATGGGTTTTGTCTGCGCAAACATCGCAGCATCAACCTTCTTGAAAATGCCCTGCTCAGCCGGCAGCAGAAACCACATGGGGATTGACGCCTGGTGCTCACGCCTAATGGAGAAACTCGACCTGAGGTTCTGAAATAAGACAAAATCAACATAAGCTTTCAACTTGCCCGTCACACATGTTCTTCCAAATGTGCCAAAAAGAAAATGTGAAGCACTATATATCCAGTCTTGTGGTCATTGTTGCATATGGGCAAAGGTTTTTCAGTTTTAAAGATAAATCAGACATCTTTTTAGATCTTCCCAGATTTCTTGAACATAATGACACAAAAGGAAACAATGTTCCGCTGTCTCAATCTTTTTACAATACATGCAGTAATACCTCACATTTGTGGAAGTGATCACGCGTAGGAAAGCAGTTGTGTGATGTTGATCCTTGCTGATCAGATGGCTGGAAGGCCGACGCGTAGCACCGCCCATTTTTTGTTGGGACTAAAAGACTGAATATTTTTGGAAACGAAAAAAAGCTTAGGTGGCAAAGAGCCTTATACAATTTTTTGCTGAAAGGATTTGAAGGTCTGTGGCAACGAAAATGGGCCTTATTCGAAGAAATAGTTTCAAATTAAAAATTGTAAGTCCTACCAAGCAAGAACAAGAAGCATGTAAAAAAAGAAATAAAAGAGAATATTGTTTCAAGCAAAAAAGTAACAGAAATACTATCAGGTCCAGTAACACAGGGACAAACAATTTCACCCGAATTTAAGGATCGATTGCATTCATCGGTTCTGAAACCAGCAACAAACACTCACACTCATTTAACTAAAGATGACGTGATACTAACATTCTGTTCTACCAGGGGCAACTAAGATAGATGTCGCAGAGGTGATCGATTAAAACCACCAGCAGCTCAACTGACAGACTCACGCTCAAAGCCTAACTGAATTTATTGATTTCTGCCTAAGGCAACCGGCCGATGCGCAATGAATGGCCCTAGTTGGGGGCGAAGAATATCTCCGAGTCGAGCCTCTTGGACCGGAAGAGCTTCTCCATCTCCGGCGTCGTGTTGAACGACGCCTCCAGCACCTCCGGCGAGATCGCCTTCCACACCGACGTCTTACCCGCCAGGTGGCTGAAGATTGGGCTGAAAAGATCATGAACACCGATTAGTTTTTGGAGAAGCAGAGTACAATGGCAACCAGTAGTAGTAGTAGTTTCGGTAGTAATTCCTTACTTGGGGGTGGTGATGATGGAGAACCACTCCATGCCGGAGGCATCGGCGATCTTGGACACGACATGGAAGCGGGGCACGATGAAGAGGCTGCCACCCTCGATGCGGGTCTCCAGCACGCGCTTGCCGTCCGGGCCGACGACTTGCACCCGCCCACTGCCACGGACGATGTACGTGACCTGGTACGCCGAGTCACATGAGAATCCAGGGGAGCACATGGAGTGAGCGTCGATCCTCACAAGGTCGGCGCCCAGGCCGACCTCCTTCACCAGCGGCAGGTTAGCCGTGTTGAGCACCACCACGCGGCCGCCGTTGGGGATGTCCACGTCGAGCTTGGCCTCAAGGCAGTTGAGGGCCATGTCCTTGCGGTCCTCGGCGACCGGCTGCGGGAGCTTCTGCCCGGCGGAGAGCTTGACGATACCGGAGGCGGGCTGGCTTGAGACCAGCTTGGCGGCGTCATCCTGCTTAAGGTCCCAGGCGCGGCCGACAAACTCCGTGGAGAAGCCCGTGAAGATGCCGCTGGCGCCCGTTAGCTGGAAGTTGGTGAACTGGCCGGGCCTGTGGCCCTTGGAGGTGTCGCCCAGGAAGAGGACGACAAGCTCCGTGGCAGAATCAGGGGTGTTGTGCCACCAGGTGACGACGCCAAACGGGAGCGCCAGAGCGTCACCCTCCTTGACGGCCAACACCTTCTCCTTGGTGGCCTCAGGTAGGACGATGCCACAGGTTCCCTTGCCTGTCAATCAAGGATCAAAATGAGCAGTATTAGTACGACGAAATTCGTGGAAAAACAACTTTAAACAGTTGATGAATCTTGCAACGAAATTCCGAAAACAGCGTGCATGTTAAGGTTATGATGTGGCAAACCAACATGCATGACCAAGTTGTGGCAAAACCAAATAGATGAAATATTCAGGACCTCTTAAGCAAGGAGATTTATTCAAAACGATAAGAGAATAGCTCTATAAACAAACGCAATAATAGTTCGTCTGTTATTATTGATTCGAAATAAGTGGGATCTGATGGAGACACTTAACCAGATGAAACTGAACCCAAAAAAAAAAAAAAAACTAGCACGATTTCGGGACTGATCACAACGTGTGCATTCGACAGATAATTCAGGAGTAAGATGTCTTCCCCTCAATCCCAATCTAGGTTAGCATTCGATCTAATCTGATTCCATAAATACGCTAGCATCTACGAACCAAATTTAACCTGACGAAACCAAACAATAAAACAAAGAATACTACAATTCAGCAAAGAACAACCATACTACGATCACCTGACGAAACTAAACAAAACTAGCGCGATTTCAGAAGTGATCACCAGTAAACAATGTGTATTCGACAGAGAGATAATTCAGTAGAGCTGCCATCTAAAATCAACGTTGGCATTCGATCTGCACTGATTCGATTAATACACTGGCATATACTAACCAAAATTAATTCAGGACCAGCAGAGAACAGAGTCGTTCGATCGGACTTGGTACGGGAGAAGATCGGGATCGATCGGTTCTCGGTTGGATGCACATACCTTGGAGGACGTAGGCGACCTTTGCGGAGTCGGAGTAGCTGGGGAGGGACATGCCGCCGGCGGCGAGCGAGAGCTTGGCGGCGCCGATGGAGGCGACGCCGAGCATTGGCAGCTCGGCCGGGCTCCACTCGTAGTAGGCGCCGCCATCGCCACCGTACGCCTTCGCCGGCTGCCTCGGGGTCAGATCCACCGCCATCGCCGCGAAAAGGAGGGAACACGAGCTACGAGCCTACGATCGAGCGAGGTTCTGGAAGAGGAGGAGTGTGTGATGAGACGATGTGTGGGATCGATGGGGCGCTGCCTATTTATAGCCGCGAACCGGAAGGATGGAAGGCTGCTCACGCTCATGGATTATGGATATTGGATAGGGTTAACGTACGGCCGTACTAATAGGACTGGATTAGGATTAACATAGGATAGTTGTTGCCATGACTAGATACGGTAGTTGCAGATATTTTTCTTGCAGAAAAAAATGAACGTATTGTCACCACGGATCGACTTGTAAAGTTATAGATTTTGGATGACCATAACTGCCACACGTGTGCCATCTAGGGGGATTGTGTCGCACGTCCTGTGTGGCATGGAGACAATCCCGCCCGCACGACGGCTTCCGGGCGCACTCAGCCACAGTTTTGATTTTCGGCCGAAAAAAACAATTTTCGGCCGAATTTCGTCCATCTCGGCTCGGCCCGGTAAATGTCTTGCCGGCCTAATATTTTCGGCCCAGTTTGAATTTTTGCTGGCCCAATTTAACTTCTGAAGCCTCCCACGGCCTGCCTAAGTTAAAACCAACGAAGCGAACGATCTAACCCTAAAAACTCACGTTCCCCTGCTCCTCCTCCGTGAGCGGCGGCGCTGCTGTGTCCAGACACCCCACCTCCCTCCCAGCTCGAGCCTCCCGTGCCTGCCCGGTTCGCTCCTTCCCGACGGCTCGGCCGCTGCTGCCAACCTCTGCGGGCTGCGGCTGAATCATTCGGCAACTCCTCAACGCTGCAGCACATCTCCCTGTCCATGCTTTATTCGTTTAATTTTGGATCTGATGGTGATGTTTGGCTGATGCACAGTTTTTAATACCCAAAGCTAGTCCGGTAAACATTTATATTCGTACTCTCAGCGTTGTTTAACTGCTATACTCTTCCTCTGCTTGTTTTCAAAATTTTCGGCCAGATTTCGGTTAAATTTTGTTTAAAATTCAAAGTTTAGTTTTGTATTTTCGTCCGAGATTTTGCCGAAATTTTTGAAATGGCCGAATTTCGGCCATCTCGTTCAAGGGCGAGAAAAAACACAAACCGAAATCCAAAACACAGCACTCAGCCACAGCCCGCATGGCCGGTGTGTGGCACAATCGCCCACACGTCCGGGCGAACGACCCCGCTGCCCGCAAAACCTAACGCGTCCGTCGTCCCTACCTTCATTCGAACCCCAGTGCGACCTGCTGCCGTCGTCTCCCACCCATCGATACCCTACCTCCATCGTCTTCCTTCTCTAGTTGGCATGGCAACCAAACCAGATCTCTAGCGCCATCCCACCCCCAGCCGTCTTCCCTCCCCGCCTACGAGTCAGAGTAGCCCCGCCGATCATCTCCAACCTCCACATTCGAAACTGCATGTGCCAAATTAAATGTATGACTGCCATCCGCCCACACGTGATTGCGCGCAGTTGTCATGTCTTAACAACTACAGCTGCCATGTCTGAACAACTGCAGTTGTCATGGCTAAACAACTACAGTTGCCACGTATGAACAATTGCAGTTGCCATGAGTGAGTTACTGATACGGCGCTACCTATATCAGTAGCGCGGGTTGGCCCACACTAGTAGAAAATAGGGCATTGGTCCAGCCCATTAGCCCCGGTTCAATCTAGAACCGGGTCCAATGGGGGTACTGGACCCGGTTCGTGAGCCCAGGGGGCCGGCCGGGCCACGTGGGCCATTGGTCCCGGTTCGTCTGGACCTATTGGTCCCGGTTGGAGCTAAAAACCGGGACCAATGGCTCTTGCTCCTGGCCCACCACTATTGGTCCCGGTTGGTGTTATGAACCGGGACCAAAGGCACCCCTTTAGCCCCGGTTTGTAGCACCAACCGGGACCAGTGAGTTGCCTATATATACCCACTCACTCAAGAGCAGAGCTCACTGCTCTTTTTTTTTCTGGCCGATGGGGAGAGGGGTTAGTGGTGTTCTAGCTCACCTCCTATGCACACAACGTGTTCGGTGGAATGCCCGAGCCACACTAGTTAAGCTTTTCTCCTCTCGAAGCTCTATTTTCTCCGAGATTTGTCTAGGTTTAGCGGTCCGTCACGTCCCGTCCCCGTCTTCGCCGCCGTCGATCGCCCCCGCCGATCTCGTCACCGGCACCACCGTGGTGAGCCTCTTGTTATGTCCATGCTTTTCTTACTTTTATTATTGCTTTAGATAGATATTTGTCTAATTTTCTTACGATTATTATTGCTTGTTATTATATAGTGCGATGGTTTTGATATCCGCCCACGTGGGCCCTCGTCCGGTCTACGATTCGGATGTGGTATATTATCTTTAATTTATAACTATTTGTTTTAGTGTTTATGATAGTTATGCCGACCAACCTGACATGCATAGGTGTTTTATTATGTCTAGGAGGTAGTTGAACCGGAAATTCCAACCGACCCTCTTGTGGAGAGGTTAAATTTAGTTGAAGAGGAAAACATTTCGTTAAAGAAAAAATTGGAAAAAATGGAGGAGGAGAAGATGGAATTGGAGTTGCATGTTGCGGAAGTTATCGATGATCACAAGATCAAGATGGACCCTATTGTCGAGAGGTTAAATTTAGTTGAAGAAGAAAACAAATTCTTGAAGGAAAAAATAAAAAAAAATTGTGGACGAGAAGATGATATTGGAGTTGCATGTTGCGGATGTCGTCGATGATCACAAGATCAAGATGGATGCAATGCGATTGAAGATTAAAAAGATTAGAAAATCTGCCATTCATACCGAGGCTTGGTATCATTATGCCGTTGGATCAATTGTTACCTTGGTTGCGATTATGATAGCATTTGTTTTCGCGTTGAAATGTTTTACATAGTTTCGATGTGTATGGAGAGCTATATGTTGTTAGATGAGAACTACATATGTATGTACTTTGGTTTTAATGTGATGATGAACTTTTATCCATTTGGTCACTTAATTATCTATTTATGATGTTCTGTAATGGTTTTTGACACACTTAATTATATATAAATGCACGCAGATGAACCGGCAATGGATGTACGGTGACAGACACACCTCCGAGTACATTAAGGGCGTGCGTGAGTTTCTAAATGCGGCTGAGGCAAACAAGCAGAATGGTTTTATGTGTTGTCCATGCACTAAATGTGTGAATACGATGTCTTACTCTAACCGGAAAATCCTTCACTCCCACCTGCTTTACAAGGGTTTCATGCCACACTATAATGTTTGGACGAGGCACGGAGAAATAGGGGTTATGATGGAAGACGGCGAAGAAGAACAGTACGAGGACAACTATGTGCCCCCTGAATACGGTGATGCTGCAATGGGGGGAGCTGGTGAAGATCAAGAGGAACCAGACGATGTGCCCAATGATGCTGCAACGGGTGAAGCTGCTGAAGATCAAGAGGAACCAAATGATGATCTTCGCCGGGTCATTGTCGATGCAAGGACACAATGCGAAAGTCAAAAGGAGAAGCTAAAGTTCGATCGCATGTTAGAGGATCACAAAAAAGGGTTGTACCCCAATTGCGAAGATGGCAACACAAAGCTCGGTACCGTACTAGAATTGCTGCAGTGGAAGGCAGAGAATGCTGTGGCTGACAAAGGATTTGAGAAGCTACTGAAAATATTGAAGAAGAAGCTTCCGAAGGAAAACGAATTGCCCGATAGTACATACGCAGCAAAGAAGGTCGTATGCCCTCTAGGATTGGAGGTGCAGAAGATACATGCATGCCCTAATGACTGCATCCTCTATCGCGGTGCATACAAGGATCTGAACGCATGCCCGGTATGCGGTGCATTGCGGTATAAGATCAGACGAGATGAACCTGGTGATGTTGATGGTGAGCCCGCCAGGAAGAGGGTTCCTGCGAAGGTGATGTGGTATGCTCCTATAATACCACAGTTGAAACGTTTGTTTAGAAACAGAGAGCATGCCAAGTTGATGCGATGGCACAGTGAGGACCGTAAGAAAGACGGGAAGTTGAGAGCACCCGCTGACGGGTCGCAGTGGAGAAAAATCGAGAGAAAGTACTGGGAGGAGTTTGCAAAGGACCCAAGGAACGTATGGTTTGCTTTAAGCGCGGATGGCATTAATCCTTTCGGGGAGCAGAGCAGCAATCACAACACCTGGCCCGTGACTCTATGTATGTATAACCTTCCTCCTTGGATGTGCATGAAGCGGAAGTTCATTATGATGCCAGTTCTCATCCAAGGCCCTAAGCAACCCGGCAACGACATTGATGTGTACCTAAGGCCATTAGTTGAAGAACTTTTACAGCTGTGGAATGGAAACGGTGTACGTGCATGGGATGAGCACAAACAGGAGGAATTTGACCTAAAGGCGTTGTTGTTCGTGACCATCAACGATTGGCCCGCTCTCAGTAACCTTTCAGGACAGACAAACAAAGGATACCATGCATGCACGCACTGTTTAGATGACACTGAAAGTATATACCTGGACAAGTGCAGGAAGAATGTGTACCTGGGCCATCGTCGATTTCTTCCGACGAACCATCAATGTCGAAAGAAAGGCAAGCATTTCAAAGGCGAGGCAGATCACCGGAAGAAGCCCGCCATGCGTACCGGTGATCACGTACTTGCTATGGTCAATGATTTACACGTAATCTTTGGAAAGGGCCCCGGCGCACTAGCTGTTCCGAATAACGCTAAGGGACAAGCACCCATGTGGAAGAAGAAATCTATATTTTGGGACCTACCCTACTGGAAAGACCTAGAGGTCCGCTCTTCAATCGACGTGATGCACGTGACGAAGAACCTTTGCGTGAACCTGCTAGGCTTCTTGGGCGTGTATGGAAAGACAAAAGATACAGCTGAGGCACGGGAGGACCTGCAACGTTTGCACGAAAAAGACGGCATCCCTCCGAAGCAGTATGAAGGTCCTGCCAGCTATGCACTTACGAAAGAAGAGAAAGAAATCTTCTTTGAATGCCTGCTCAGTATGAAGGTCCCGACTGGCTTCTCGTCGAATATAAAGGGAATAATAAATATGGCAGAGAAAAAGTTCCAGAACCTAAAGTCTCATTACTGCCATGTGATTATGACGCAACTGCTTCCGGTTGCATTGAGGGGGCTTCTACCGGAAAACGTCCGATTAGCCATTGTGAAGCTATGTGAATTCCTCAATGCAATCTCTCAGAAGGTGATCGATCCAGAAATCGTACCAAGGCTAAGGAGTGATGTGGCGCAATGTCTTGTCAGTTTCGAGCTTGTGTTCCCACCATCCTTCTTCAATATCATGACACACGTCCTAGTTCATCTAGTCGACGAGATTGTCATTCTGGGGCCCGTATTTCTACACAATATGTTCCCCTTTGAGAGGTTCATGGGAGTCCTAAAGAAATATGTCCGTAACCGCGCCAGGCCAGAAGGAAGCATCTCCATGGGCCATCAAACAGAGGATGTCATCGGGTTTTGTGTTGACTTCATTCCTGGCCTTAATAGGATAGATCTCCCTAAATCGCGGTACGAGGGGAGACTGACTGGAAAAGGCACGCTTGGAAGGGACTCAATAATATGCAGGGACGGATATTCTTGGTCTCAAGCACACTACACAGTTCTACAGAACTCTACATTGGTGACCCAGTATGTCGATGAACACAAGAACAGTCTGCGCTCCAAACACCCGGAGCAGTGCGACGACTGGATTACACGTGAACACATCAGGACTTTCAGCAGTTGGTTGGAAACACGTCTCAGAGGTGACAACACTGTTTGTGATGAGTTGTACTTGTCGTCCAGGGGACCATCTTCGAATTTATTGATTTACAAAGGATACGAGATAAATGGTATACATTTTACACGATTGTCCAAGATCAAAAGAGCACCAACCAAAACAGCGGTGTCCGCTTTGATGCAACAACCGAGAGGGGAAAGGACACATATTATGGTTACATAGTGGACATATGGGAACTTGACTACGGACATGATTTTAAGGTCCCTTTGTTTAAGTGCAAATGGGTCAATCTGTCAGGAGGCGGGGTACAGGTAGACCCACAGTACGGAATGACAACAGTGGATCTGAAAAATCTTGGATAAACTGACGAACCGTTCGTCCTAGCCAATGATGTGGCACAGGTTATCTATGTGAAGGACATGTCTACCAGACCGAGAAAAAGAAAAGATAAGGAAGCGAATACATCATACGATGAGCCAAAGCGCCACATAGTTCTTTCAGGAAAAAGGGACATCCTGGGAGTGGAGGGCAAGACAGACATGTCTGAAGATTATGAAAAGTTTCATGAAATTCCTCCCTTCAAAGTCAAGGCTGACCCAAGCATCCTGATAAACGATGAAGATTATCCATGGTTACGGCGCAATAAGCAAATGACACAAGCGAAGAAAAAGTGAAGACTTTTTTCCGCAACTATTATGATGATACCATGCCAACTTTGTAACAAACGAGTATGATACCATTGTCCGTTTGTACTATTCAAATTTCAATACTACTTGCACTAACAGAGAAAGTTTGTAATTGGTTTTACCAGAAAGAATTAAAAAAATAAAGCAAATAACAAAAGAAAATAAATAATGCAGAAAACAAAACAAAAAAACTTGAAAAAAAAAATTGCAACAATAAGTATTTTGTTGTAAGTAGAAACAAAATAAAATAAATAAAGCAACAAAGAAAATAAATAATTTCAAATTTAAACTATTCAAATTTGAATACTACTTGCACTAACAGAAAGTTTGTAATTGGTTTTACCTAAAGCAATAATATTCACAAAGAAACTCTAAATACAGTAAAAAACAACTTAGAAATAAATAAAGCAAAAAAGGAAAAAAAATGAGCGCTGCCCAGTGAGCCTGCAAGGCCTATAGCACAGGATCCACCTGTACTATAAGGCCCAGCAAGCTCACAGGGCAGCGCGCAGAGTTAGGCCCAGAAGCCTGCATTTGAGAGGAGCTCGAGAGGGTGGGAGCAGCAGCCCTTATAAACCACTCTCGAGCTCCCTCAGCTAGTGAGGTGGGACTAAACATCCCACCGCACCCGCGCCAGCACAGGGCCTTTGGTCCCGGTTGGTGGCTGAAACCGGGACTAAAGGGTGTATTAGTCCCGGTTGGTGGCTGAAACCGGGACTAATACCCCCCTTTAGTCCCGGTTGCTGCCACCAACCGGGACTAAAGGCCCCTCCTTCCCGCCCATTGGGCTGCTGAAAAGGGACCTTTAGTCCCGGTTGGTGGCAGCAACCGGGACTAAAGGGGGGTATTA
>LR738714.1:859081315-859100649 GCA_902687465.1 Secale cereale | reverse complement strand
GAGGTTGCCTAGCTAGCTAGTGTCAAAGTATTGAAGAAATCCATGACTTCATCATTTGCCAGAAGTAACCGGGGCATTTTGGTACGAAGTTATGCAAAGTTGTTCTGGAACGAAGTCCCTGATAGGATAATCCGTCTTTTGTTACGAATTATCTTATCCGGGACTCCGTTCCAAAACAACTTTGGAGAGCTTCGTACCATCATGCTACTGTTACTTTTGCCTAATGATGAAGTATTGGTTTTGTTGAATCTTTGACACTAGACAAAATGTGACATGAGGGGGTCTAGGGTTGTGGATCGCCGAGAAGTCGGGGGGGTCGAGAGGTTGCCTAGCTAGTGTCAAAGTATTGAAGAATTCCATGACTTCATCATTTGCCAGAAGTAACCGGGGCATGTTGGTACGAAGTTATGCAAAGTTGTTTTGGAACGGAGTTCCTGATAGGATAATCCGTCTTTTGTTACGAATTATCCTATCCGGGACTCCGTTCCAAAACCACTTTGGAGAGCTTCGTACCATCATGCTACTGTTACTTTCGCCTAATGATGAAGTATTGGTTTTGTTGAATCATTTGACACTAGACAAAATGTGACATGAGGGGTTCTAGGGTTTGTGGATCGCCGAGCAGTCGAGGGTCGAAGCTAGTTCTACGTCTGCCATTAATATATCCATCTGTCATGTTTGAATAATAATTGGCATGTTGTAAATATTTGTAGAAACAATGGACGACAACACCCGAGACCTAGCACAAGAAGCGATGTTGATGGACATAATCGCAGACGGACAAAATGCCTTCTTGTCATTTCTCAACGACACCGATGAGGAGGTCGAAAAAGAGCTGCAGCTGGAGATCTAGGCTATGATATTGATGGATCCGGTGACCCAATGCACATGGAAGAAGTAGACCGTGAGGACGGCTCCGGTGACCCAATGCCGGTGCAAGAAGGAGACCGTGATGCTGGCTCCGGTGACCGAACCGAGTCCGGCCAGGAGGTATATATGTTAGTTAAGCATGTGCTGACTAGTCAATTGATGCATTCATTAACTCTCGTCTTTGTTCCTTTTTCTAGCCCTCTAGATCGAGCAAATCTTCGGTAAAGAGACGAGGAGCGAAGAAAAAGTTGAGGCCGGATGAAAAGTTTGAGATCTCAGAAATCTCGCGCTCTGGCGAGCCGATTGAACCCATCCGGACAAAGAACGCATTTGTTAATCAGTGTGGGGTTCTGGTTAGGGACAAGATCCCGATCAGCATCCATCAATGGTTAAAGCCGGCTGCAAACGACGCTCAGGTGACTTATGTCACTGATATGCAGAAAGAAGATCTTTGGACTGAGCTGAAGTCAAATTTCGTCCTACCGTGAGAGGATGATCCGGCGAAGCCAGTTAAAGAGGAGTTAATCAAGTCTGCTGCACTTTCGAAGATGGCAGACCAATTCAGGGCATGGAAGAAAAAACTGAATACGTTTGTCAAAGAAAAAAAGTCTCCAGAATTCGTGGGCATATAAGAGAGGATCAAAGATGACTGGCCCGCATTTGTGGCCCATAAGAAGTCGGAAAAGAGTCAGAAGATGTCGGAGACAAACAGGATAAATGCTGCGAAGAAGAAGCATCACCATCGCACGGGGTCAGGTGGCTACCTCAGAGCCCGGCCTAAGTGGGCCAATGCTGAGAATGATCTGCTTCAGAAAGGGATCGAACTAGAGACAATGCACTGGCCAGACCGTTGCCGGACTTGGTTCTTCGGGGCTGGCGGAACCTTGGACCCTGTAACAGGGTGGTGCATTTGGACGGACAAGCAATTGGAAACACCACTCAGGAAGATGCGGCAGTATATCAAAGCAGCGCATGAAGGGACGTTCTTCCCCGACAGAGAGAACGACGAGCTGACAATGGCCCTCGGGAATCCTGAGCACCCTGGACGGACACGAGGCACGCCAGGCTCCCTTCCGTGGCGTGCTGGGTTTCCGGACGGAGGAGGCTGCAAATGCCACGACAGGAGGAAGAAAATGGAGCTGACCGAAATCCAGGCGCTGCGGGCCAGAATACAAGCGATAGAGGAACGGGAAGCAAATCGGGACAAAAGAATTGCCGAAGCTTCCCCCGAAGCTACCCCGCCATCTCAGCGGAGAAGCAGCGTGGCTTCCACCGAGCTGCTTCACCCAGAGCCTGTCTTGACGGCTACTGCCAGGAATCCCGTGGATGCTATCACGCAGGCACAAAATTGCCACCTTATGGCGCAGTGGATGAATCTGAAGGTCAAGGCGGCTGCTGGCTCTGTTTATCCTTCTGGACCCGGCGACACTTTTCACTGCCGGCCGATTCCAGAAGGATATGCTAGGGTGATGGTCGATGAAATAACGGAGGGATTTGAGGAGCTCCAGCTTGACCACCCTACCGGTGAAGGGGAGACTCGGTTGGGTTCTTCACTGAAGACTCCATGCCTATGGCGGAAGGACCTCATCAACATTCTCAACTGGACGCCTCCGCCTCCTCCTCCTCCTCCGGCGAGTCAGGGCACTCCGCCTCCTCCACCGCCTCCTCCTCCGGCGAGTGACCGTCAGGGCACTCCGGCTCCTTCTCCGGCGCGTGGCGGCACTCCGCCTCCTTCGCCGCCGGCGCGTGGCGGCACTCCGCCTCCTTCGCCGCCGGCGCGCCCGAGCAGCCAGCCTGCTCCTCCTTCTCCGCCTAGTCAGCAAGGGCGGAAGAGACCTGCCGCCGCTCTGTCTGCTCCTGCTCCGACGCGTAAGCAAGGAAAAATGACAGCCGCTTCGTCTGGTCCGGCGACGTCTAGCAGTACAGCCAGAGGCGGGAGGCGATGCAGATTCGGTCCTTCTCTCACGCCTCTAGAGAAGTTACCGTACGAGAGGTCCGACGAGGAAAACACGAAGATCGCTCAAGGCGAAGTGAAGGACTTTTTTGAAGGGTTGAAAGCACAGAGACATCCACCTCCGGAGGAGAAGATAGATGCGGTGAAAGCAAAGCGCACTCTTGCTGCCCTGAAGCAACCAGCGAAAAGTAAGCCGCAGGACAACTATGACCGCATGATTCAAAAGTCATATCAAGCAGCGAAGCGGTCGGGAAGTACTAAAAGTGATCAGAGGTTAGCAGAAGGACGAGCTGGTAAACAAATTGCCCAGCTCGGCGAACAAGCAGACCAATCGTGCCCCCCGCTCAAGGTGTCTAGCGACATGGTCGCTAATGATCCGAGGATGGTGCCCGGTTATACCAATCTTGCAGATTACGTGTCCGACGATGTACACTATGATTTCATGGACGTGCAGATAGAAAGATACGAGTACAAAAAGCCTCTCGTCAAAAATGAAAGATCTCTATCAACGAATATGCGAAGATTGCATGATTGGTACTTGAAAATCTGCAGAGAGTCTGAGGGGAGGGATAACTTGTATTTTAGAGTTAAACTGGAGCATGACCTCGTTGGAATTGAACTGTTGCATGTTTCATTTGAGGGGTTCTATCAGTTTTTCAATCAATTGGCCCTCGATAAAGCAACGGTCACCTGCTACTGTCTGTAAGTAGTACTACTTCTGTCATTAAGTCTCTCTATATAGCTGATCTTCATTGCATGTATTTATAATTATCCTCACTATATTATGCAGATTGAATATCGTCGAATTGAAGAAAAGACAAGTAGGTGATATTGGGTTTATTAACACATACCTCATAGATGCAACCGAGGTTAAATTGCGTCCCGACGATACCGAGACCAACTTGCTACGATCGTTGGTGGTAAATGAAAACAAAGATATAATACTCTTTCCTTACAACTTCAAGTGAGTGTTACTGTCTTGTGCATATTTGGTTTCCCTTATATATATATATATATATATATATATATATATATATATATCAGTCAAGGTTATAGTGATGTAATTGATGAGTTCATGCATTCGTGCGCAGCTTCCACTATATTCTCTTAGAGATTAAGCTTGAGAAGGGAGTAGTAACTGTCTTGGACTCTAAACGTAAAGATCCCGAGGAGTATGCGGACATGACTCAAATGCTCGTCAGGTAAGTTAAATCGATCAATATTATCCACCATGCATATATATCAGCAACTTCATTTCTGATATCAACTAATTGTTTTCTTTGTCTGGCAGGGTTTGGAGAAAATTCACCAAAAAAGCTCCGGGACTGCCGAAGAAGCTACAATTTAGATACCCGAAAGTAAGTACTATATAGTAGCATGTTCCGCGCACGCATCTCCTATATCTTGATTCAAGCGCTAGTTTCATCAATACCAATTTGGCATTCTTGCTTATCAGTTTGATTGACCTCTATTTCTTGTAAAGTGGTTGTGGCGGGAACCCGGGAATGATTACTGTGGATACTACATTTGCGAGTCCATCCGCCACACGACCTGTGAGCGGGGCTACACTGAAGAACAATTTGAAGTGCGTAAGCAATCAATAATATTCACAAATTTATAGCATCATTTCATGTATTGACCCCCTACTTCAAATTAGATGTTTCGGATGCGGGATGAACTCCTAACACCAGATCGTCTGCGAGCAATTCAAGAGGAATTGGCGGCATTCTTCCTTGAACACGTGATCGCTGAAGACGGAAAATACTATGTGGACCATGCATCCATATGATAGGAGATTATATTTGTAAGAGATAATTATTGTATATATGTGCCCGGTAGTGTCGGATAGATATACGAGAACTTGTTGTTCGACCAATCTCTCGGAGAAGGAGAGGTGGTCGATATTACTTCTCTCTGTATGCATATATATATATATATATATATATATATATATATATATATATATATATATATATATATATATATATATATATATATATATATATATATGTTGATTATACGATCTTCTGTTTCCTTCGTTTGCTTTACTAGCTAGCTAGCTAGCTACCGTGTCTAGTCATCTCTATACGTATGTGTAGAACGTAGCAAGCACGGACATAAGAGAGGACACTTCTCTCTATTAATTAGCTAGCTAACACAATATGAAACACCTAAATTAACCCCCCAAAACCTCCAACCCCCCTCCCCTTTAAAAAAAAAACAAAAACCACAGCCACAGAAATGCTGACGCGTGGATGCCTTTTGGTCCCGGTTGGTACCATCAACCGGGACTAAAGCCCCTCCTGCCTGGGCTCGGCGCACAGGCCACGTGGACACCCTTCTGCCCCGGTTCTGGATTGAACCGGGACTAAAGGGTCAGAGCATTAGTACCGACCCTCTTGTCCCGGTTCAGGAACCGGGGCTAAAGGCCCAAATGAACCGGGTCTGATGACCCTTTATCTACTAGTGCCACGCTACTGCGATACGTGGGTAGCAGTAGCAAGCTTTGCAGAAACACGCTGCTGATAATAGCTGCAACGCTTTTAGTAAAGCCATGATGCTGCTAATCTAACTAGTAGTAGTGTGCTTTCTGTACAGCGCTACTAGTATAGTGTTTTTCATTTTTTTAGCATATTTATACGCCGTTATATAAATTTTGATACAATACCAATTAAGAGGTTGTTATGTCATTATGTCCATGATGAATTAATATATCATTGTGAGGAAGAAATATGGATTAGATTCTTTTGGATGAATCAAAAGTTGAATTAGGACTACGATCCTACTAATTCAACTTTTGGTCACTTTTGATCCATCCACATGAATCTAATCCGCGTTCTTCCATCAACACTAGCTAATAACAAATCATCATGATAATCATACATGATCAACATCATCATCATATTAATATAAAAACTCTTGCATCATATCATCACAAAAAACACTAGCTAATAATCATCATAGTCATTACCACCAACACTATTTAATCATCATAGTCATAGTGTAGCTATCTAATCACCATCAACACTAGCTAATAATAATCATCATAGTCATTACGATCACCACTAGCTATTTAATCATCATAGTCATAGTGTAGCACATTGTAGCTAGCTAATCACTCATGCATTTTCATCATCTTCAAACTCATTCTAGCTAGCTAATCACTCATGCTGCTCTCTCACAGGTAAAATAGCATAACACATGTGTAGCACTCCTTCTTCATCATATTAGAGAATGCAGATGAACTCTCCTAATTGTGGGTTGTGTTTTTGATTGCTGCCCCCTAGTACTTTTCAGCTGCGATCCTTCACGATTTTGCTCCAGCCTTTGATTATTAAGACTTGCTCATTTCTAGAAACCATGAATGCACTCATGTGCAATACAGGAAATATTGGTCGTATGCTAACTATTGTCATGTGAACTTTAGTCTCAATCCAATGAGGCACAACATTCATCGGGAGTCACTGTTGAAGAATATCATACTAACATACTTAACAATGAAGTTTAACTTAACAAATAATCTATGCCAAAGATGCACTGAGGATAAATAGTAAAAATCTTACCATGTTTCCTAAAAAGATGTGACCGTAGTTCAATACGCACACTAGTGGTCGCACCTATTGAGTAGAAATATTTTGAAATCCAGGAAAATAACTTGTCTTGACAGTATCAAGATCCTCAAGGCATGAAACATAATGACTTATCTCCTCGCAGTTAGTTCAGCCCCGGGACAGTAGTAGGCAATGCACACTGATGTCTGCTAGAACTACGTCAGTATTTCCCCAAAGACGAAGAGATGATGCAGTATAGCAGCGGTATGTATTTTCCTCAGTGACGAGACCAAGGTTATCGAACCAGTAGGAGAACCAAGCAACACAACGTAAACAGCACCTACACACAAATAACAAATACTCGCAACCCGATGTGTAAAAGGGGTGGTCAATCCCTTTCCGGTAATGGACGTGATAGAGTTGGAAATATTGATAGATTTATTGATAAATAAGATACATTGCAGCAAAGTATTTTTGGATTTTTGGTTCAGTAGATCTGAAAATAAAAGCAAAGGAAAATGGATCGCAAAGGCAGATAATATAAGAAAGAGACCCGGGGGCGTAGATTTCACTAGTGCCTTCTCTCAAGAAAATAGCAAACAGTGGGAAAACAATTACTGTTGGGTAATGATAGAACTTCAAATAATCATGACAATATCCAGGCAGTGATCATTATATACGCATCGCGTTCAAGATTAGTAGACCGACTCGTGCCAGCATCTACTACTATTAATCCACACAACGACCGCTATCCAGCATGCATCTAGTGTATTAAGTTCATGGAGAAACCAAGTAATGCAATAAGAACTATAACCTAAATATCAGAGAAGAGGTATGAGGCTATAAGAAGTCATGCATATAAGAAATCAAAGAAGACTCAAATAACTTTCATGGCTATAAAAAGATAGATCTGATCATAAACTCAAAGTTCATCGGATCCCAACAAACACACCGCAAAAGAGTTACATCATATGGACCTCCAAGATACCATTGTATTGATAATCAAAAGAGAGAGAGGAAGCCATCTAGCTACTGACTACGGACCCGTAGGTCTACAAGGAACTACTCACACATCATCAGAGAGGCACCAATGGAGGTGGTGAACCTCTCCGTGATGGTGTCTAGATTGCATCTGGTGGTTCTGGACTTTGCGGCGGCTAGAATAGAATTTTCTCGACTCCTCTAGGGTTTCTGGAATATCTGAGTATTTATGGAGCAAAGAGGCGGTGCAGGAGGCCACCGAGGTTGGCACCCCACAGGTGCTGCTCTGGCCCATTGGGTGTCTTCTGGCCCATAAAAATTCTCCAAAAAGTTTCGCGGTGTTTGGGCTCTGTTTGATATTGATTTCCTACGATGTAAAAACATGCAGAAAACAGCAACTAGCACTTGGCTTCAATAGTTTAGTACCAAAAATGATATAAAATGACTATAAAATGATTTTAAAACATCCAAGAATGATAATATAATAGCATGGAACAATCAAAAGTTATAGATACGTTGGAGACGTATCACACACCTCCTCGTGCCTTTGACCCCCTTCCCTTTTTGTTTTCGCATTGCTAGTACGCTGATAATGGGCCTTATGTTGAATGGGCCGCATCTTACTTTTTTCGGACAGTCCTGATGTGATAGTTTGCACGGATGCATGATTTGTATACATGTGGTCTCGTACATGTCAAATAGCTATGTTGACACGTGTTGTGCCGGGATGGCACACGTAGTGTAGAATTATAATTGTCTCATGCGTCTAATAGAGTCTCTCTCCTACGCGGTGAGGATATATATGACTTGTTGCAAGCGCATATGTATATCCATGGAATGTGTTGGGTTTTTGTTTGGTGTCTTTGATGAGCCTCTTCTCTTGATTGTAAGTTTCTCCTGCCTTTTTGTATATGGGAGTTATATATCAATTTATTAATTCTTCCTACCAAGTAAGATGACAACAAATTTCCTATGCTTCTCAATTTCAAATGGAATATAAATTACGAGGGAGCAACGATTTGGCTCGTGAGCCACAAAGCTTGGTATTTTATTTAAAAAAATTGGGTATTCAAAATGTCAAAATGTTGTATATTCAAAATGTCAAAATATTTTTCTGGAAGCCTATAACTTTGATTTTGGCGATTATGGCACCATATTGTACTAATTGTAAAATCTATTAAATATCTTGCGTAATATCATAGATTAATTATAACTTGGAGTTTTTTAACATATAGAATTAATAATTGTTCTATATAACATGGCAATATCTAAAATATATAGAGGATAGAAAATCTGATCCTTGTTGCTTTGAAAATCAGTGATGTTGTCCTCATCCTTAACTTGCAAGAATAAATCTTTTTGATGAATTGTGATGAAGCAATCATTCTAGTAATATATTTTTTTCCGTGTCTTATTTCTTATCTTATAGTTTATATAGTTCATTGTGGAAATTATTGTCACAAAATAGGAGGTCTGAACTCTCAAAAAAGTTTGAGAATTCAGCATATTTATGCAATGTAATATTGTACTTAAATAACTAGTCAATTAGCTAGATTAACTCAATCAAAAGTGAAGAATATTTTTCCTTGATAATGGAAGAAGCACCGATGTCTGGAGAATGGTAGATGAAAAAGAGGGCGACAATGGAAACAATTGATGAGGATTCAAGCACAAGGTAGACTGTAAATGATAGAAGAGAACGCAATGGTGTGGTGATGGACAAGGAGGAGGAGGCGAGCATTGTATAGAGTGGAGGCGAAGGAGGCAAGAACGATCGTACTCTTCTGCCCCTATATGATTTAGACCTATGATCGTATTATGGCAGGTAATTAAAGTTGATGAATTGGAAAGATCTCCCCGGGTGAAAATTTGGCTTATTATAGCAGGAAGCTCCTAATTTTTGAAGATTTTCTTCTTTTATCTTTCCAAATCTTCCAAATCATAGAATATCTTCCCAAATATTAGGCTTGAGAATATCTTTCCAAACCTGATATTCTCAAGCCTAATATTTGGGAAGATATTCTAAGATTTGGAAGATTTGGAAAGATAAAAGATGGACACTTCCTAAATCGCGAGCTTTCTGCTATAATAAGCCAAGTTTTCTCTCATGGATATCTTTCAAATTCATCGACTATAAATATCTACCATGATATGATCATAGGTCTAAATCATGTAGTGGGTAGAGGAGAGTCATCGTTCTTGCCTCCTTAGCCTCCACTCTTTCCAGTGCTCGCCTCCTCCTCCTCGTCCATCACCTCACCATTGTTCTCCCGTCTATCGCTTCTACTATACCCTGTGCTTGACTCCACATCCATTGCTGCCATTGTCACTCTCGTCATACTCCCCTCCATGGTTCCGCCTCCACTCTTGCTTGTGCTCCTATTCACTTGGTCAAGAGACATCCAAAGATTCGGAGGTAGCTCATGTTCTTAGATGCACAATGATAGTAGGTTTTCTCTCCTTCAAAGGATTCTGTATGGAGAAATGGAATGCTTGATAAATTGTATGCCCATATGACCTTTCATCGGATTTGTTTCCTAATAATTCTTTGTACCATGTAAAATCACCATTAGGTTGAAACCCTCAAAAAGGTCCCTTTTTCTACACCACAATCGAATGACCTAACACACCATTTTGATGTTGGGAATCTCTTGCATTTTTCATCATTGATGTATCTCTACATGGACGATTTGCTTTGCATATGAGGTTTTGGTGGTTTATTTAATCACAAAAGGTTGTTTCTCCTTTCCTCGGTGTGTCCCAAACTGTAGAATTTGATCTTGCTTCAACATGTGCTAATTGTATTTAGTTATTTATTTATTTACAGTTGATTGCTTAAGTTATATCACGGGACTACATTGGTGACAACGATGGCACTGAGAAGCTTCATTTGGGAAAGTAATGGTGAGGCTGAACCGTCATTGGCTTTGGCCATAAGGAACTTGGATGACGAGGAATCGTCTAAGCTGGTACAATATGTAGTAATTGAGTGAAACAATTTCTTTAAGAATTGAAGCTAGCCATTATTTGTTATTACATCATCATCATCATCATCATCATTATTATTATTATTATTATTATTATTATTATTATTATGTGATATTTTTTTCCATGTGATTGTCAAAATGATTTTGATTAGTGGGCCAAATGAGAAACACCATCCACTTTGATGGTCGAGGAGTATGTTTATTAATGGTTTTCCCAAAATAGAATTTCATGGGGGCATTAAGGAGATTAGTAATACTTAAACCAGTCATTTTCAATTCATTTGTTTTTTGTGCATTGGAACCTTCTGTTTCAACCAAGGCTTTTTGCCTTCATGCCACAGTGAGCAAATGCATTGTTGGAGCTACTTCTCATGTATAAGGTATTTTCCATGTGATTCTGCCACTTGGTTTACCCTAAGGTGATATTGATAGCACATTAACACAAAGTGGCAAACATATCCTTTAAAAATGACAAGTGGTAAGCAATTGTTTTGAATTGGAATGAATTGCCAAGAGATTCGTTTCTGGATGTCATGTTGACTACCCTTCTATGGTCCCTTGGAAAACCGAGTAGGTATTTCACCTTATCTAGCTCCAAAGGGGAAAACTTGTTTTGTCAAAACAATACAAGGTTTCATTTTCTCCACTCATGCATGATATTTTTTGAAAACTTCGATAGGGTTGTTTTCTTAAGCTTCTAAGAGCATACTAGATTATTTCTAATTTTTTTGCACTTGCCACACATATCTACAAGGAATTGAATTAATTTCTTGTGTACCAAGAAGGACAACACTTCATACCATGAGGAAATGCCTAAAATATGGTCTTTGGAAGGATAGAGGAGAGAGGAATCTATTCTGAATTGGAAAATTGTGGATGTATCCTCTTTTTCAAGCAACTGCACATGAATGTTTAGAATACACTATGGTTCCAAAAGGTGTATGGAAAGCAATCTCAAGATTCTAGTATTACATGGAACAATAATTTGTGGATGATAAGCACTTGCGTGCAGCTGCTCGAAGTGGAGGATATATCTATAATTTGCCAATTGAGTAAATTTTTCCTCTCTTGCCTCTCCCTCCAAACAACATAAATGCGGCATTTCGTCATTATATGAAGTGGTCGCATTCTTTGTACATAGGAGGTTAACTCAATTCCTTGCAGACATGTGTAGCAACTTCAAAATAAATAGAAAGAATCCAGTGTGCTCTTGCAAGCTAAAGAAACCCACCATCTTGAAGTGTTCAAGAATATCTTATGGAAGAGTCCAAGAATATGGAACCTTGCATGGTTCAAAAGAATAAGGTTTCTCCTTTGGATCTAGAGCAGGAAGAATTTGTAATTGGTTTCCCAAGGGACGACACAACGGAAGTCAGCACGACATCGATGAAAATATCTCTCGACAATTCATTCCAAGTTGACACAGTTGCATGCCACTTGTCGGTGTTAAAGGATATATTTCCCATTTCAAGGTGGAGAGGTAGCTTTGCACATGATTTGGATTCACATGAGGATTGTAGAAAACCGGCACAACAGTGATGGTTCTTTGTTCCACAATTACTTCAAAATATTGGATATCATGAAGTCATCTATGGTGGGGATGTAGCCTAATAATTCTAGTGCATGTTTTATCATTGAATCACAACTTGATCTATGTTAAACAATTTGTTTCATGAATGAACTGTTAAAAGTTGAGTTGTCGTGAAAGATGTATGAATGATCCATTCAACTATTTTTTGAGTCTAATTTTTTACATCAAGAAAGTAAGTTTAGTTTTCCTCATCTCCCCATTTATACTTCATTCCTACAAACATTCCTCGTTCCTATATGGAAGTGATATATCTCCAACGTATCTATAATTTTTTAATATTCTATGCTATTATATTATCAAGCTTGGATGTTTTATATACATTTCCATGTCATTTCATATCATTTTTGAATCGAACCTATTAACCTAGTGAAAAGTATCAGTTGCTATTTTTTTGCTTGTTTTTGGTTTTTCAGAAAATCAATACCAAACGAAGTCCTAATTGCACAAAACTTTATGCTAATTTTTTCTGGACCAGAAAACACCCTAGGAGCTTCAGGAGTAGTCCAGGGGCCCCACGAGGAAGCGATAAGCTAGGGGGCGCCCCAGGGGGCGTGTCCCTAGGGCTTGTGGGCACCTCGTGGCAGCCCTAACCCTAATCCAGCTCAGTAAATATCTAAATATTCCTACCACAAGAGAAGCCAAAATACACTTACTGCCGCCGCAAGTTTTTGTTCCCACAAGATCCCATCTGGAGGTATTTTCTGGCACTCTACCGGAGGGGGGTTCGATCACGCAGGGCTTCTACATAAAACTTGTTGCCTTCAGATGATGCTTGAGAAATTTACCTTCGACCTACAGGTCAATAGCTAGTAGCTAGATGGCTTCTTCTCTCTTTTAGAACATCAATACAATGTTCTCCTTGATCTAATGGAGATCTATTCGATGTAATCTTCTTTTGGGGTGTCTTTGTTGAGATCAGATGAATTGTGGTTTCATGATTAGACCATTTATGAATATTAATTGAGTCTTCTCTGAATTATTTTATGCATGATCGTTATAGCTTTGTATTTCTCTCTGATCAATCGGTTTTCTTTGGCCAACTAGATATATTTTTCTTGTAATGGAAGAGGTACTTTGTCATGGGTTCAATCTTGTATTGCTCAATCCCAGTGAAAGAAAGGGACATGCCACATATTTGTATTGTGTACATTAAGGATCATATAATAGGGTTTATTTCATATTGATTGGATCTACTCCTCTATATCTTGTCATCTTGCTTAAGGCATTACTCCAATTGTAATGAACTTAATACCCTAGATGCATGCTAGATAGTGGTCGATGGTTGGAGTAATAGTAGTAGATGCAGGATCGTTTTGGTCTACTTGTCTCGTACGTGATGCATATATACATGAGCATTGCCTTAGATGTTGTCATAACCATGGCTTTTTATCAATTGCTCAACAGTAATATCTTTATCCATCATATACTTGCTATCATGACAGTAGCCTCTAGTGAAAGCTATGGCCCCGGGGTCATTGATCTATCATATATAAAAGCCAAAAATACTTTCTGCAATTTTATTTAATTTATTTTTATTGTGCAATCTACTTTATCCGTCTACCATTATTAGATTTAATCCTTGCAAATAATCGCCGAGGGGATTGACAACCCCCTTGTTCGCATTGGATGCAAGCGTTTGCTTTTTTGTGTGCAGGTGTTGTCAAAGAGGCTTTGCTTTGTTCTCCTACTTGATTGATAACTTAGTTTCATAAATGAGTTAACTACTTATCTCTACTCAACTGCATCATCCTCTCCTCTTCGAGGAAATCCCAACGCGGCTCACAAGTAGCAGGAAGAATTTCTGGCGCCGTTGCCGGGGAGACATCGTCAAAACCTATCAAGTACTTCGCACAAACTATCATCCACTTGAATTTACTTTTTTGCCTTTTCCATTTACCACTTGCCATTTGCCTCTCGTTTTCATATCCCCCACTTCTAAAACTGTTTTATCAAAAAACACAAAAATATTTTCGTTTGCTGGTTTGCTTGCTTGTATTGCCTTCCTCACTCAAGAAGAGAAATGAAAACAAGAATTTAAGGATAACTATGGATCCTTATCCACTTGCCAATATTTTCAAAAGATCTAATTATATTGAACTAATTGCTAGTGAGTTGAGTGCACTTGATTATCTCTATGAAGTTTTGCTTGAAAGTCATGAATCTGAAAATTGTAATGAAGTCCTTCATGATAGCTCCTTGAATGAAAAGCATGATTGCAATGATGTTATTATAAATTCTATTAATTTCAATTGTGCTAATAATACGCAAAGCTACAAGCTTGGGGATGACAATTTTGTTTCGTCCAATACCTATTGTAATTGTTCGAGATATGCCCTAGAGGCAATCATGTATGATGATATTTCCTATGTGTTTATGAATAAAGATAGTCCTTGGATGTAATCAATGATACTTGTTGGCAAGTACGTGACTTGTTCGTGAGATCTGGTGTTGTATGATACATCCTAAATGGTCCCTAGTCGCAAGTGACGTGTAGGCACACGTCGGACTAGACTAGCATGCAATACGGTGGATGGATTTGTCTCAGTAGCCATGAAGCATGTGATGCTGCTGAACTGCATGGATCAGATTGGATCCATGGTTGGATCAGAGGTGACTGGATCGAAGCTCGTATGGATATCGGATTGGACAAACCCAACTATGAGACGTATTGATATGTCATCTGTGGGTATCTACTACAACATACGTTCTATGTCCTAAGACCCGAGCTGATGCATGTACTCGGGATGGTGATAGACTTGCTTTTGGCCGACCAGACGCTACTCCGTTACTGGGTTGTTATAAAGGTAGGTTTTGGGCTTGTCCACGCATGCTGTGAGACATGGTCGAGCGAGATGGGATTTGCCCCTCCGATCAGGAGAGATATACTCTGGGCTCCTCGTGTGATCCGACCAGGATAAGCATGGCTATGTGACAAGGATTGTGAGATAATCCAGTTTGTGGTCGGCATCCGTGGAATGATAAAGACATTGGGATAGCACTAGGATGAGAGTCTCTCCTTGGGCCCGACAACATATATCGTGTGGCAATGGGAATGGAAGTGTGACATGTCAAACATGTTCGCCTAACCAGCTTCATAGTCTACTTGGTGGTAGGCACGTCTTGCTAGAGGCCGCTACCAGCCGAGAAGGTCGGAGGTGATCCGACCTGCGACCAAGCCGACTTAAACCTAAGGGGTCGCGCACTTAAGGGAAGGAACCATTGAGGTTGGATCCGACTCCACGAGTGATACATGGTCCTACTCGGACTCGGATACAAACCGAACATATTTTGGGCTTTAGGATCCGTGCGAGGCCCAAGTTTTGAGCCCGCGATGGATACCTATATATAGTGGAGGTGCGTCACATCATTCGATTGATCGCTTCGGAGCCGTCATTAGGGATTTCCATGTGTTGCAACTAGCCACCTCCACTCGCCGCCGGTTGTGTGATCGGACCTAGCAGTCTGTCGCATGACGTTCCTCCTGCACGTGCGGATACCGTTAGAGGCGGTTCATTTGCGCCGCTCTGACGCACCTCATCGCGGGATCCGATCGGCTACGTGGGAAATCGGCGAGGAGGAGGCGATTCCGGAGACGCACTGCCCCAACTCTACTTCCGCTGCACGGCACTGCGCGTCAAGTGGTAACAACCTGTGATCCATCTTTGTTGCATGTTCCTGGATATTATGTGCATAGGAATTTTAATTTGCAGCCGACTCACCCTACCATAGAACTCAACAGTAATAATCATGATTGGGGTGATGTTTCGTATGATCTTGAAAATTTATTTAAGCCTCATGATGAATACGATATTTATAATAATGTTTGCGATAATACTTAAAGTGGGTTTGGAAGAGTGTCAACTTTAGGTAATAGCGATCCCACTACTTTGGAGAATGATCAATCTTATGGTTTTTTTTTTAAAGTGGGTTTGCAGAGGTCATGACTTTAGTTGATGATAATCCCACTATTTTGGAAGAGTGTGAACTTTGCATGCATATGGATCATGTAGAGAATATGTTATGTCGTCATAGCTATACTGTTGGATTTGAATGTGATCCTACATGTAATTATTATGACAGAGGAAAATATGGTTGTGGAAATACTCATGTTACTCAATTACCTCTCTTGATTCTTAAATTGTCAATGTTTTGTCTTTCTTCATTGCATATGTTAGATATTTGTTGTCTTGATAGTTTGTTTGCTTATAAAATGCCTAAGCATTAGAAGTAAGTAAGACTTAAATGTGTTGTTCACATGCTGCATGATGCTCTCTTCGTGTTTCAATTACTATCTTTCATGTGAGCATAAATAAATCTCAAGCCTATCTTAATGGCTATAAATAAGAGCTTGTTGGGAGACAACTCAGAAGTTTTCTTTTCTTTTCTATTTCTGTGTGTTCATACAATTATGTTACTATTATGATTGTGTTTTTTTAATTAGTGTTTGTGCCAAGTAAAGCCTTTGGGATGATGAGATTAATTGTTGATTTGTTTCTGTGCAAAAAAAACTTTTGCGCCCATTCGAGAATTGTTTAGAAACCCTGGAAAGTGCTTTTGCTCTGATTTTTTACGCATGATTCATATACAAATTTCTCACGTTTTTCTAATGTTTCAGAATGTTTAGAGTTTTAGAAGTATTGTGTTTGTTCCATATCACTACAGACTATCTAGTTTTCACATATTCTGTTTTAGTTGCATATTTTGCTTGTTTTGATTAATCTATGGATTGTATCAGGGGATATAAGCCATGGTGAAGGTACAGTGCAGTAGGTATTATGCAATAATAAAATATGAATGGGTTTAAAAGAGTACCTATAGTTTTGGTTTACTCTATTTTACTAACGGATATCACAAAGTTTTTTGTTGAGTTTTGTGCATTGAAGTTTTGGTGTTTTGCGAGAGATATCGTGATGGATAAGTGAATATGGAGTGGCAAGATCCTAAGCTTGGGGATCCTCGAGGAACCCCAAGGTAATATTCAACGATGGCCAAGCATCTAAACTTGGGGATGCCCTAGATGGCATCCCCTCTTTCGCCAACAATCCATCGGTATATTACTTGAAGCTATATTTTTATTCATCACATGATATATGTTTTGCTTGGAGTGTCATACATTATATGAGTCTTTGCTTTGTTTGATTTTTACTGTGCCACAATCATACTTGATGTACACACCTATTGAGAGGGACACCCATTAATTCATGATTTGTTAGAATACTCTTTGTTCTTCACTTATATGTTTTGTGCTAGGCAGTTGCTCTAGTACTTCACGTCTATCTTTCGACCATGGTGGTGGTTATATTTAAAATAAATTATTGAACTCTCATGCTGCACTTATATCATTTTGAGAGTCTTATAAATAGTGATGGTAATATGCACATGTTATGAAATTGGTCCCAATATGATAAATATTCAAGAAGGATATATTAAAAACTTTCATATAGATCACTAAATATGATAAATTTGATTCCTTGTAGTAGTTTTGAGATATAAAAGATGATGATATATGGATAGTACTAGTGAGTAATTGTGGTTTAGTAAGAATATTCGTGTTAGAGTTTGTGATTCCCTGTGAATGCATGTAATGTCAAAAGTTAAGCAACAAAGTTATATCCTACTTATGGTTCTTATCCAGTGTTAATTATTCTCAATGTATGTTTATGACCGTTTTTGCTCTCTGGTTGGTCACTTCTCAATCTATTTGCTATCATTTTCTTGTACTAATCGGGAATATTGCTTGTCCATCCACTTCTTTAATCCTAAGTTGTTCTAGATAAGAACACCATACCTACCTATATGCGGTATTTACATGTCGTTCCAATTAAATTTGCATGTTCCAACTATAACCATTAAAAATTATCCATTTTGTGTGCCCATACCGCTCATGGAGCGATGGGGGCGGTCAATATCTTTCATGCTAAGAGGGTTATTATCATGATGAGTGTTTATTCACTTGTCATTGCACGAGAAATTGGCCGTTAATAGGGATGCCCAGTCCCACAATAAAAAAAGATGAAATAAACTCCCCCCTTAGAAACTTGAAAGTTTGGAAGGCACCCATTGATACAGCTAGCCATGGATTGTGAATGAATGGTGGAGGGGAGTAAAACTTCACTTTTCTGTTTGGGAACCGCCTATAATGTGTTTAGCATGGAAGATATTGGAAACTCACGGTCGTGACATTGACAGAAAAAGCTTACCTCTCAAAATAATTTATCTCAGTTTTAAGCTTTGAGCTCTAGCACCTCTGCAAATTCCCGTTTCCCTCTGTGAAGGTCCTATCTATTTTTATTTTTATTTTGAGTCATCACCTTCTCTGATAATAAGCACCAATTAGAGAGCACTATTGTCATTCTTGTGCATTGGCTATAGTTATTGTTGGGTGTGCGACATTAATGGATTAATGATTGAGCATGACGGGCTAGGGATAACTTTCTTTAGCATTTTTACTTTGAAAGACATGATTGTTTGTTGGTATGACAAAGTATCGATATCTTCATATCAAATATATACTATTACTTTGAATCATTCGGATCTTAATATTCATACCAATAAAGAAAGATTACATGATGAACATGTTGGGTAGCATTCCACATCCAAAATTATGTTTTCATCATTTACCTACTCGAGGATGAGCGGGAATTAAGCTTGAGGATGCTTGATATGTCTCCAATGCAACTATAATTTTGTATGGTCTCATGCTATTATATTATAAATCTTGGATGTTTAATATACAATTTCATGTCATTTTATATCATTCCTTGGGATTCACCTATTAACCTAGTACCATGTGCCAGTTGATATTTTTTGCTTGTTATTTATTTTTCATAAAATCAAAACCAAACAAAGTCCAAATTCCACGAAACATTACGATCATTTTTTCTGGACCAGACGACACCGTAGAAGCTTCGGGAGGAGTACATGGACACCAGAAGGAAGAGGCAAGCTAGGGGGCACGCCTGTGGGCCCCATGTGACAGCCCTAACCCTCATTCCAGCATGCATCTTCGCTTAGGGTGTTACTTTGTTTCCTATGTACTTCATACCGTAGATGCATGCTGGATAGCGGTCAATGGGTGGAGTAATAGTAGTAGATGCAGGATCGTTTCGGTCTACTTGTCTCGGACGTGATGCCTATTGATACACCTCTGTCGTATCTACTTTTCCAAACACTTTTCCTTTTGTTTTGGACTATAATTTGCATGATTTGAGTGAAGCTAACCCGGACTGACGTTTTTTCAGCAGAACTACCATGGTGTTGTTTTGTGCAGAAATAAAATTTCTCGGAATTGGACGAAACTTTGTGGATATTTTTAATGGAAGAAACAAGAAATACTACAAGCAAGATCTACCAAAGGGGGGCCATCTACTGCCCCCACGAGGCACGACCCCCCCCCCCCC
>LR738714.1:859067694-859081230 GCA_902687465.1 Secale cereale | reverse complement strand
CCCCCCCCGCCTAGGGCGCGCACTTATGGCTTGTGGGGCCAACAACACTCCGCTGACCCTATTCTCGACACTACAAATTCATATTTCCCGAGAAAAAAAAAAGAAATATCATCACATTTTACAATACAGAGCCGCAACCACTTCCTATTCTTCATCGGGAGGGCAGGTTTGTAGTCCGTTTGTGGCTCCGGAGAGGGTGATTCGTCCCCATCGTCGTCACCAACCCTTCTTCATCGCGAATTTCATGATGCCCACTATCGGGAGTGAGCAATTCCTCCATACTAGACTGTGATGGGATGGATGTGATTTATCATGTAATCTATTTATCTTTCTTAGGATTTATCCCTAGTATCCACTATGTTCTCAGATTGATGTTGCTATGACTTTGCTATGCTTAATACCTGTCACTAGGTCCTGAGTGTCATGATTTGAGATCTGAACCGTTTGTGTTTTCACCAATATATTTTTGTTCTTGATCCGATCTTGCAAGTTGTATGCACCAATTACGTGCCATGATCCGTATACCCCAAGGTGACAATAATTGGAATTATTTCCGATGTTTACCATAATTTGAGGATTTCATGTATTCACTAAGTGCTAATGCTTTGTTCCGGTTCTCTGTTAAAAGGAGGCCTTAATAACTCTTAGTTTCCAATAGGGCCCCACTGCCACGGGATGGTAGGACAAAAGATGCCATCAATTTCTTTTTCATAAGCACGTATGACTATATACGGAATACATGCCTACAGTTCATTGATGAATTAGAGCAAGTTCTGTGTCGCCCTAGGTTATAACTATTACATGATGAATGTTATCCAGCATAATTATCAATCACCGATCCAATGTCTACAAAATATTCACATATTGTTCGTTGCTAAGTTACTACTGTTGCTGCTACTATTACAATCACTACAAAATTGCTACTGCTACTCCTACCATTAATGTTGCTTTTTGTTGCCACTGATATCAAAACTATCATAATATTGTGCTATTGATCACTTGCTACATATATTTAGTCTCCAGGTGTGGTTGAACTGAAAACTCAACTACTAATACTTGCAAATATTCTTTGGCCCCCCTTGTGTCGAATCAATGAATTTGGGTTGAATAGTCTACCATCGAAAACTGTTGCGATCCCCTATACTTGTGGGTTATCAAGACCTTTTTCTCGCGCTATTGCCAGGGACCATAGCTCTATTTTTCGAGTCACTTGGGATTTATATCTGATTATCAGCATGAGGAATCTGAAAGAAGACAGGACAAAGATCGTCCCCTCTAAGACGATGGGAGGTAAGGAACTGCCATGACACTCTGCACTTCTTTCACCTTCTGTTTTAAGTATACTTGCAACACCACCACATGTTTGATACTAGTACTATGCTTGATAAAATTGTACCACTAGGTGAATTTCTTGATGGGCAACTTGCTAAGGCTAAAGGAATTTAGAATGCTGAAATTGTTGAAACTAATGAAATTATTCAAACTAAAGATTATGAAACACCTAGATATGAATTCCTTGATATACCTGAACGTTACATTATGTATGGAGAGATATCTAGAGAGTTTCTTCCTTGCAATTATAGTGGTGATCTTAAGAAATTACTATGTAAGCTGAAAGAAAAATCTCTGAATGCTAAAATGAAATATGATCCTAAGTTTGCTACTTCATCTATCTTGGTTACCGATAAGGATTATGAATTGTCTGTTGATCCTGAGCTAATTACTTTGATTGAATGTGATCCTTTTCATTGGTATGAATCTAAAAATGTTGTGGCACCTCTTACTAAATTAAATTATATAGCCACCTACTACTTGTGATCCACGTTGGTAAATTCCCTGAATAGGAGGGGATGATGCAGCACAACATCGCTAAGTATTTATCTCAGTTATGAAACCAAAGTTATCAATCCAATAGGAGAAAACCAGGCAACGATATGTAATCAGCACCTACACACAAACAACAAAAACTTGCAACCCAATGCATAGATGGGTTATCTCCCTCGGCAGTACTTAGATTTGATAAATAGGTAGACTGATAGATGCAAACAAATTAAAAATAAATAAAACTCGGTGAGGTATTTTTGGGGTTTTGGTAATATAGATCTGAAAACATATGATAGGAAATAAACCCGGGGCCGTAGATTTCACTAGTGGCTTCTCTCGAGAAAATAGCATGCGTTGGGTAAACAAAATATGGTTGGGCAACTGATAGAAAAGAGAATAATTATGACGATATCCAAGACGATGATCATGTATATAGGCATCACGTCCAAGATTAGTAGACTGACTCCTGCCTGCATCTACTACTATTACTCCACATATCGACCGCTATCCAGCATGCATCTAGTGTATTAAGTTCATGGGAAACGGGGTAATACAATAAGAATGATGACATGATGTAGACAAGATCTATTTATGTAGGAATAGACCCCATCTTTTTATACTTAATAGCAACGATACATGTGTGTCATGTGTCCTTCTATCACTGAGATTGAGCACCGCAAGATCAAACCCATTACAAAGCACCTTTTCCCATGGCAACATAAATCAATCAAGTTGAACCAAAGCAAAATATCAGGGAAGAAATACGAGGCTATAATAATCATGTAGGGATAGATCTGATCATACTCACAATTCATTGGATCCTAGCAAACACACTACAAAAAAGAGTTACATCAAATGGATCTCCAAGAACATCGAGGAGAACATTGTATTGAAGATCAAAAAGAGAGAAGAAGCCATCTAGCTACTAACTACGGACCCGTAGGTCTGAGATAAACTACTCACGCATCATCGGAGGAGCGCCAATGAGGATTATGAACCCCTCCGTGATCGCGTTCCCCTCCAGGAGAGTGCTGGAAAAGGCCTCTAGATTAGATCACGTGGCTTTGGAACTTGCGATGGCTTAAACAATTTTTCATTGACTCCACTGGGGTTTCTGGAATATTGTTGTATTTATAGGGTTGGAGGTTTGTGTAGAAGGTTCCCGTACACCCCACTACCCATCATGGCGAACCAGGGCGCGTCAAGGGCCTCTAGTGCGCCCTGGTGCCTAGTTGTAGTGACCACGATCCGAATGGACCGAAGTCTCTGTGTTCTGTGTCATCCCTGGATCGGTAATGCTGACACACACAGTATTTGAAGGATTTATAAGAGAGTAGCAATCACACACTTATTATATCGAATGTCTCAAAAGAGAACTTATTACAAAACATATGGCATAAGGCCATCTAACACGATAACAACGGAAGGCTTGGAAGATGAGTGAGCCCATCAACTCCAACGGCATAGCTGAGTGCATGACAAACGACCTAGCGCACCTTACTCTTCTTCTGAAAAGTCTGCAACATGATATGTTGTAGCCTGAAACAGGTCAGCACATGCAATATGCTGGCAAGATAACACAGTAGAGCAAGTAACAGATAAAGGCCAACACTATATGCATATATGGCTGGTGGAGGCTCTAAGGTTATACAGTTTTTGCATAAAGCCAATTTTTTCCTACAACAAAGGAATGAATTTATTTTAACTATCATGGTAGTTGAAACATCATTGAGAAGGTTCCTCCAACTCAATCCCAATTAAAACCATCTTTATTAACCGAACAAATTAATTTTAGAGTGATGAGATCAATCCAATAATTCAAGTACCAGATACTCAAGATATCCATAACCGGGGACACGGCTAGTCATGATTAGTTTATACACTCTGCAGAGGTTTGCGCACTTTTCCCCACAAGACTCGATCTCCTCCGTTGGATTTCTCGCACTGCATGGTGTTTGAGAAACGAATGACTGAGACACAGTCTTTCAGAAGCATTTACTCTTTACCCCGAGTGGGCCGGTACTCCTACTTTCCCCTACATCTGCTAGTCCACCACTGAAAGAGCTCACACAACATACTCAACTATGCCAGAGCCCATAATGGCATTGTGGCTGCACACTGAAGTTTCTAGCATGAATAGTCTTATGATCCCTTAGAGCCTGGGTGGCATTCCATTGGATAATCACACGGTTCCTCCGGGATTTCCTAGGACAACACTGGATTCTCCAGGTGCCTTGCAACCAATCCACCCAGATGTTATTAAAGTTGCCACCTTAAGTTGAACCATTAATTAACAAACTCACATCTGTCAGGGATACTCTCAAACCCAATCCACATTTACGAGCATAGCATGGAAACCTAGGCATAGCGTAGAAGTAACTCCCAAGGGTTTGAAAAATAAAATAGTGTAATGCCCCGGATGTAATACTTTCCCTTTTGGGCTTATAATAAATCTCCGGCTTCATCTATTTCCATTTCGGGTTCTTTGTCTTTCGGGCTTTCGTCGTTTTGTTGTGTGAGTGTGTGGCATTCATTCATATCATGTAGACATGTGCATTGCATTGCATCTGTGTTGTGGGTTGTTTCCGGTTCGTGGCGTTTCTTCCCGTTGTCCGTTTCGTGTTCCGGAGCTCCCTCACGTGTCCGTGACGTCCCGTAGGCCTTCTTTGTTGTTCGGGCGTTTTTCGTTACCGGTGTGCCGCGAGGTTGTGTTGTGTGTTGTTGTTTTGTTGTGTGCAACCCGCCTCTCAAATCTCGTCTCGTTTGGACTCCGTTGACTTTTCCCTCCGTTGTCCGTGTGGGTCCGAAGTGCCTTCGCTTCGTGTCCCGGAAATACCCCTGCTGCTCTCTTTTATATCCGTCTGGTCCTTTTTAATCGTCCCCGCGATCGGATCCGTTGGATCCAGATCGGAGGGCTCCTAAACACCCTAGTCTCCTAACCCTAGTCTAAAGACTGCTATATAATAGACCCTAGTCTATTGTGGTTTTCCCCTTCTTCTTCCCCTCTCCACCATTTCGTTTTTTTTTTCCTTTTTCATTCAGATCCAAAACCAGATCCCGAAGGATCCCGAGGAACCAGGCTCTCCGGCCAGTCCCTCGACCGACCGCGCCGGCCTCGACCGAAGTCAACGCGCCAGGCTCACCGCTCGCTCGGCGCCTGACCGCACCGGGCCATCGCATCCTCTGCCTCGCCTCCTCAGCTGTCGAGCGGGCCGGCCCGGGGGACCACTTCCCCGCCGAGCGGCCGATCGTCAGCTCCTCCATCGCGCGCGAGCCAGCCCGCTCCCGCATCCCAGCGTCTACCAGATCGCCCCGTCGGGCCCGTACCAACGTCCCCGCTCGGAGGACCACTTGGCCGACTCCGCGTCGCCGCATCGGGCCCTCCCGCACCGCATCGCGTGGCCCGCCTCCCTTCGCGCCTCGCTCGCCCGCGGGCTGGGCCAGCCGCGCCAGTCCGGGCCTCCGCCGCCAGTCGGATCGCCGCGAGCCGCCCTCTCCTGGGCCGCGCCGCGCCAGGGGCCCAGCCGGTCGCCTCGCCACCTGGGCCGGTTCGCCCCGCGGGCTCCCTCTCCCGCGGCCCAGTGGCCTCCAGCCACCGCGGGCCGCCGCCGCGCGCACCGGGCCAGATCCCGCGCGGGCCTGATCCGCCGCCGCACTGCAGATCTGGGCCGCCGCGACACTGTTCCCCCCCGGGCTTCTACTGTTCATCCGGACCGGCCCGTACTGTTCACCGAGGTTGTTTTTTTTCCTCTAACTCCCCAGATCTGTTATCTGAGTATGTCTACTTTGCACTGCTGTAACTTTTTACCTGCTGCTCCGTTTTGAGCGTGTGATATGTCCAGATGTTCGTGGAGATGCCCTCTACGTTTTACCTGTTGTAGTCATGCATGTTAGGGATCATCTAGGGCTTTGTTTTGCTGTTGCAAGAGTGTATGATGATATAAACTGCTGCTATGTGTTATTTTCATGCCACCTTTGACATGTGGTATCTTTTAGCTCGTTTGTCCAAACGAAGCAAATGACATGCCCACGTGTTCGTCTTGCCACGAACTACGTGTTGGGTGTGATAGGTTGCATGGTAGATGTTTTGTTTCCTTGTTATCATCGTTGCAAGATGCCATGTTCACATGTTGTGTTTTCACTTGTTATGAAATGCCATGTTGTTGAGCTCGTTGTAAACGGTGTGATCACCACATTGATGCATGCTTGTGTGTTTCGGGATCACCGTCATATGTATTTTGATGAGGTGCTTACCCTTTGCCATGTTTAGTTTAGATGTGACTTAAACATGCTCTTTTTGTTGCTATGATGATGTTGCTGTTTTAGGACTTAGTGAAATTTCACTAAGTCTGAAATCTGTAACGTTCCGATGCCATGTTCGTGTGATGTTGTAGGACAAAGCATGATAGTTTTGGGGTGGATTTTGATTGTTCCATGAAGTATATATTGTTGTCTTTCCATCCATGTCCTCACATGTCCTTTTGAGGTGCTGTAGCATGTTTATCTTTTGCTCCAAACTTTCAATAAAATTCTGCTGCCAGAATTTTATTTCAAAGTTCAATATGTCCAAGATCATTGCTAGTGATCCGTGACTCCGTTTGGGGTGCACTTTGGACCTAGTTGCTGTACATTATATCTAGTTTATGTTCAAGTCCTTTGCCATGCTTTTTGGGTGCTGTAGATTAATTATTTTGTGCTCCCAAGATGCTATGTTGCTGTAATTTGCAGTTTTCGCTCAAATCTTGTTTCGGGCATAACTTTTAGCCCGTAACTCCGATTTCAGCGAACTTTATATCAAACTTGGGTGATTTTCTGTGTAGATTAATAATATCAGGTTGTTATCTTGTTTTGAGGTGTTTTGCTTGAGTGATGTTTTCCGTGCTCCATGTGCTTCACTAGTGCATCCATCATGCATACATGTTTTTCGAGTGCGCATTGCATTGTGTTGATTGGTGCTGGTGTGTTTGTCTTGTTTAGACCCGGAAGTTGAGCACGAGTTTTCCAACGAGGTTGAGCACGAGGTTTCCAACGAGTTTGAGCAAGAGGACCCTTCTTTCGATCCGAACTTCTTCTCTTCAGGCAAGATGACCGAACCCCGATAACTTTACTATCTTCGCCTATTGCTAGTAGTCTCGATCTATAGTTTTGCCTCGATGCCCATGTTCTTCTTGTCAGCCTCCTACTTGTAACCAAATGCCATGTTTAACCACCTTACCTATGCAAATCGTTGCTTGGCTAAGTACGCTTCGCTCAGCCCTTCTTATAGCGTTGCTAGTTGCAGGTGAAGTGAAGATGCTTGCTCCTTGTTGAAGTTTGGTTGGGTTATATCACACTAAATAAATGCTTTAACTGAAATCACATATATATTGGCAAGGGTGGAAGGCTAAGCCTTTTGCTTGGTGTTTTGTTCCACTCATGCCGTTAGGATCTGTATAAGCCGGTTTTATGTTCCTTGATTATGCGTTCCTAACACGGTTGGGGTGTATGGGACCCCCTTGATAAACCGCTAAGTGCTAAGTCTTTTCCAGCAAGTCCCAACCTTGGTACTATTTGCCTAAACAACTAAAACCTTTCCGAGGGAGTAATTAACCCGAGGCTTAATTAATTCAACCCCCTGGGCCAGTGCTCGACTTGAGTGTTGGTCCAACCTAGAGCCACTTGCGGATACCACCCGGTTCGCTGGGGTTTTTGGTATCTGTACGTACTGCTCATCCGGACGTGTCCTGAGACCTAGATACGCGCGGCTACTATCAGGGTGTCGACACGCCGGGAGGATTTGCTGGATTAGCCTTACCTTAGTTCGGTTTAACTTGAGCACGGGATTCCGAGGATACTCGGGTCTTCCCACTTTGGAGTTGCGACTCCGCGGATCGTGGGCTTGTAATGGGTCAAGTTGGAACACCCCTGCAGGGTTTGAACTTTCGAAAGCCGTGCCCGCGGTTATGTGGCAGATGGGAGCTTGTTAATTCCGGTTGTAGAAAACTTGACACAATGATACTAATACACTACCAGCGTGTGTTCCGTGACTGTCAATTTCCGAATAGGGATTCGGGAGTTGAACACGGAGGGGTTATGTTTGTGAGCTTGTAGCTAGGATCACTTAGTGATCACTTCTCGCCGTATGCCTTCTCTTCTCGCTCTCTCTTGCGTAAGATAGTGCTAGTTGCTGCTGCAGACTCTTTGTTGTTCCTTCACCTCATTCCTTTCTTCAGCCTTTTCCTCACCTAAAGGCTTTGATAGTTCTGTTACCCGGGAACGGGATTGCTGAGTTCTCTGTGGCTCACAGTTACTTCACACACCAGATGCAGGTCCAGCCGTGAGCTATCCAGGAGATGGCACCGAGCTGGATTGGGAGTACGACGAGGAGCGTAGTCGTTACTACGTGCGCTACCCGGACGATCAGTAGTGGAGACTCTTACTAGGATTCGATCCGCCTGTGGTTGTTATTTATCTGAGTTTGGTACTTTGACATTTGGTTTTGCCCTTAGAGGGTTGAAGTGATCTTTTGTATGATGTTTGAGACTTGTACTGATTATTCTGTGACGTGGCGATTGTAAGCCGACTATTTTAAGTTTACCATCCCTCTTTTACATGAGTTGTGCAAAGATTACCAAACTTGAGATCATTCTAGGATGGACTTATGCCTTTAAGTCGGGCCTCGACCCGTAGGAGGTATAACTCCATCCTGGGCATTACAAATAGGTAATAGGTTCTACCTCAATCTACTTCCCAGAACCACATGTTAAGAGATCCTACACATGCAATGTGTGAGGGTTGAACTAATGCATAAAAACTGGGTAATGAAGGGTATGATCAAAGTGTTACTTGCCTTGTTAACCATTCGCAAAACCTAGGGACTCGTAGTAGCATGCTTCGCACTCCGGTTTGAAGCAACAAGCAAAGATGCACGGGTAAATCTCAAATAACAAGATCTAACCAGAGAGTTCAACTGAAAAACTCCGGTTTGCAAAAAGAAACAAATCAAACGGAGCAACAAAACTCAAACCACGAAAGAAACAAAATCCATTCACTAAATTGTACTAAAGTCAAATTTTACAATACCAAAATCTTGTTCAAGTTGGTTAAACATAAAGAGGGCCTCGAGACGAAGATCTAGGCGCTTGTTTCACCTGATTCCGACTAACGAGCGAAAAGTTATACTGAAAGGAAGTTCAGGGCAAAAATCGCGATCGAAAATAATCGCGGCAAAACCCTGAAAAAGAAAACGTGACGCACAGACTAACGAACGAACGTTCGCTGTCTGTAACTAAAAGAAGAAAAGCGTTCGTTAGAACGAACGAGCGGACGAACGTCCGCTAAATAACTAAACCGAAAAAATGAACCGATCTAAACCGAAAAGAAAACCGATCCAGGGTTTTTATTAAAACCCGCGGTTTTTACCTAAAATTAAAAAAAAGCGGCAGCTCCGGTGGATCGGAACGGCGACGGCTCTGGCGAGGCGGCGGCTCCGGCGAGGCGGACGGCGGCAGCAGCGGCGCGGGCGCCGGGGCTGGCGCTGGCGGCGAAGGCAGCAGCGGCGGGCGGTGCCAGCGGCGGTGGCGCGGCTCGGCTGCGGCGGTGGTGGCTGGCGGTGGGGCGAGGTGGAGGCGACGGGGGGTGGCGGTGGCGTATTTAAAGGCCGGGGGGCTGGCTTGGGGAGGGGGCCAGACGACGGCGGTAGCCGAGTCGGCCACGGCGACGGCCTCGTGCGGGCGGCGGACTCCGCCTGGGACGGGAAGGCGGTGCGGTGCGACGGGCCGGCTGGGCCTTCGTCCCAGTACAGTCCGAACCTTTTAAAAAAGCGAATTTCGCTAAAAAAAGTCCTAGAAAAATAAATAAAAATCTAAAAATGCGAAAACAAATTTTCACTGTCTAAATAAAATATTTAGAACATGATGAACATTTTCTTGGTCCTAAAATGCAGTTTTTTAAATATGCACATTTTTCTAATTCAAATAAAATAGCAGAAAAACCAAAGAAAAATAAAATATTTGATTTTAATATTTTTCTTCCAGTATTCCATTTAGCTTGGAGAAGTCATATTATCCCCACTCATATATTTCAATATGAAATATTTTCGGAGAGAAAAGCAATTAAAACCAAAAATGATCCTAGTTCCGATATTTGAAGAAAAAAAAATCAAATACGAAAAACGATGAAATCCCGAACTCTCTCCGTGGGTCCTTGAGTTGCTTAGAATTTCAAGAATCACAACACACAAATGCAAATAAAATATGATATGCAAGATGACCTATGTATAACATTCCAAATTGAAAATTTGGGATGTTACACTAGTGAGCCCCACGGGCTTCCTCCGGTGCACCTCTTTGGACTCCCTAGGTGTCTTCTAGCCAGAAAAAAAATCTTCAAAAAGTTTCGTAGCATTTGAACTCCGTTTCGTATTCATATTCTGTGAAGTAAAAAAAGCAAAAAACATCAACTAGCACTGGGCACTATGTCAATAGGTTAGTCTAAAAAATGATATAAAGTTGCTACTAAATGAATATAAAACATCCAAGATTAATAATGTAACAACATGGAACAATAAGAAATTATAGATACGTTGGAGACGTATCAGCATCCCCAAGCTTAATTCATTAATTCATGCTCGTCCTCGAGTAGGTAAATGATAAAAATAGATTTTTTTTATGTGGAATGTTGCCTAACTTGTTTGTCATATTATTTTCTTTGTAGCTTGGACATTTGAACTTTTGGACGATTCAAAGCAATAGTATATAATTTGACATGAAGTCATCAATACTCAAGCATATCAACAAGCAACTATGTTTTTCAAAATATCAATACTAAAGAAAGTTGTATCTAGCCCATTATGCTCAATCGTATGTTTCATACTTGTAAAATTGCACCGCCCAAAATCAGCAGCCAGGCTGAGGGCGACCAGGGCGACCAGGGCGACCAGGGCGACCGTGGCGACCGTGGCGACCAGGGCGACCGGCGCCCCGGGGACTAGGCCGGCCGGAGGGCGGTTCTGGGCATTGGTTGCTTGCGCCGGTGATGACGAGGACGACGACGATGCCGGGCCGCCGGACCCCTCTTCTCCGACGGCTTCGGATCTCATTTGTGAGGCCTTAGAGGCGGGGTACGAGGAGAGGGATTTGGCGTCTATGGTGGAGGCGGTGGTGCCTCGGGAGGATCCGGCGCGGGTTGGGGTCGCGAATGAGGAGGTGGAGGAGATCGTGCGGCGCGTGGCACACCGGCGGACGGCGGCGTCGGCACTCCGGCCATGGCGTGGTCCACTTCCAAAGGTGCGTCTCCCTAATCTAACGTTGTTCGATCTCATGCCGATCCATACGTGGAAACAAGTTCGTAGCAGAAAGTTTAGAGGTTCTAGCAAGGGGCCGGCGGCGGCGCCGGCGGCGCCGTCGACCTGCCAGGCGATCGATGCTCGGGAGGCGCGGAGATTGCGCTTGAATGCCTTACTCGGCCTAGTTGGGCCTGAGTGTAGGGATGTCTCGAGTTTTGGGCCTATTGGGGGTGGTTTCTGTTCGGCTGGGCCGGGGGAGGGTGGTCGCGGAACGAGGGCAGTGGCCCGTTCTCCCGATCGATCCAACTGTGATAGAGATAGCGCCGCGACTGCATGCACGAGAGTTCTCGTTCATCCTTCGCCGCCGTCTAGGGCTCGCCCTATCCACCCCAAGCCGGGCTTCCCTCGCGGATCGGCGCCGCGGTTCTCTGTGATGGCTGGCCGGGGTGGTGATGGCCCCCCTCTTGCCAGGCCGTCGGTCCCCAAGGCTGCTGCAGCCGGGGCGCCCCGCGACGCTGGACCGCAGCCGGCGACGAACCCGCAGCAGGGCGGAGCCGGGGGAGTTGCCCGTCCGGGCGGCCCGAGGCCGAATGGGCGAGGGGCTGCGGCTGTTCCCCCTGCGGCAGAGGTGGGCCGGGGCCTTCCCGGACGTGGTGCGGCGCCGGCGCCGGCTGGACCATCGGTTGGCCGTGGGCAGTTTTCTCAGGAGGATGGCGGAGGTTTCTACAACAGGAACCCACCGAGGCGTAGGTGGGGTGATGATGGCTATGATGCATATGGTGAGGGCCAGCACCGAGGTTCTTCGTCTACCGGCGGCGGCCGGGGATATGCTTGGTATGGCGACGGCGGTGCTGGTCGCGGCAACGGTCAGCAAGGTGGCTTTCATGGACCTACTGGTGGTTTCGTTGAGGGAGCTTCGGGGCCAAATCAGCGCTTCCGGGGTAGGTACCGCGGAGGTAGGGGAGGGGGTAGGCGACATCCCCCTCCACCACCAAGGCTAGTTGTTGAGACGCCGGTCGTGCCTTCGGTGGAGACGTCGGGGGCCGCCACCCAGACTCTTCCTACGGTTGCAGTCGAGGTGGTTCGTGCGCTTGCTTCAGTGGAGGTTCCGGATCAGGAGGCTGGTGGTTCTGACAAGGCTGTTGACAAGCCGGCTGTTGATCGTTTGTCCAAGTGGCTGCGCAAGAAGGAAAAGATGATCTGTCGCCGGTGCGGTGTGGCGGGGCACTTTGCGGCCGAGTGCACCACGGTGATGTGTGATACGTGCCAGAAGCCTATGCATGATTCAGGGGAGTGCCCTGATCTCCAGGGGCCTATGCCGGCAGTGGCTGTGTATGGTGTCTGTTCTGCGGATCTCATGTTTTTCGAGTCTCCTTCAGAGGCGGCTGAGACAGCTGTGACGGAGGCATCGCTCACAGGGATTGTTAAAGTTACGAATGGTACGTTGTCTGAAGCTCAGATCGTGCATACGCTCAGCGAGTTGATGCCAGGAAACTTTCAGTGGAAGCTGGTCAAGCTTGAGGGGCAGTCCTATAAGGTTGAGTTCCCGACTCTAGACGATCTGAATCATGCGCTTAAGTATGGTATGTGTCGGGCAGCCAGTACTAGCTGTATCATTGAGTTTGCTCCGTGGAAGAAACCGGAGCCTCAGGGGAAGGCCCTCCCGCAGATCTGGGTTCGTTTTATGGGGGTGCCCCCGAAGGCCCTTCTGAGTGCTCGGACTACCTGGAGCCTTGGTGTAACATCCCAAATTTTCAATTTGGATGTTTATAAATAGATCATTCATATGCATCCATGATTTATGCATTTTTGCCCCATTTGTATTATTTGATTCTGATCCAAGGAACTTTGAGCAACTCAAGGACCAAAAGAGAGAGTTGGAAGTTTCCCTAAAACCCACTTTTGAAATTTCAAAATTTGGAAATTGATCAAACTTGGTTCCATAAAAAAAAAAAAAGATCATTTCCATTATTCCAAAAATAAAGAGAGAAGATAAAATGACTTCTTCAAAATCAGAGGGAAAATATTGGAATTTGAATTTGGAACCAAAATATATTTGTTGGGTTTTATTTGCAATTTATTTTACTAGTTTAACAAAAATGTTTTTTTTATTTGCATTATAGGCAGGATAAATGTTCACAAGGTCATATATAAGACCATATTATTATGTGAACATTTTTCTTCAGATCTAAATAATATTTCTGATAGGAGCGAACATGGCACTCCAAAAAAAAGTCAGAAGAAAACAATGCCAAAAAATTTTGAATTCAAATTTGACTTTCTTTTGAATTTTTTTTTAGAAAAATGTTTTTTTATAAAGTTTTTATTTAGCCTCTGAAAAATAGTTCATCATGTAGGATTTATTTTTCTGAATATTTTGATATATATATGTCCTATATTAAAATATTTTTATTTTCTATCTATACATTTTTTTTCTCTCTGTCAAA
>LR738714.1:859043226-859064937 GCA_902687465.1 Secale cereale | reverse complement strand
ACAAGCCATTATGGGCTCTGGCATAGTTGAGTAAGTTGTGTGACCTCTTTCCGTGGTAGACTAGCTGATGTAGGGGAAAGTAGGTGTACCGGTCTACCCAGGGTTTGGAGGAAATACTTCAGAAAGACTATGTCTCGATCTTCCGATCATGGAGGTGGTCGAGTCTTGTGGGGAAAAGTGCGCAAACCTCTGCAGAGTGTACAAACTAATCATGATTAGCCGTGTCCCCGGTTATGGACAACTTGAGTATCTAGAAGTGAATTATTGGTTGATCTCATCACTCTTCTTAATGAAATTATTGGGTTACTAATAACTTGGGAATTTTGGGATTGAGTTGGAGGAACCTTCTCAATAATGGCATTTTAATTTTGTAGTAAATAAAAATTTATTCCTTTGTTGTAGGGTAAACTTGGCTTTATGCAAACATTAAACTTAGAGCCTCCACCAGCTAAATTTGCATATAGAGATATTCTTTTTCTTTATTATTATTTCTATGGTGTGACATTGCCAGCATATTCCATGTGCTGACCTACACGGCTGCAACGTCTCATGTTGCAGAGTTTTCCGACGTGGAGTAAAGGTGCGATAGGTCGTTGTTCTGCACTCAGTTTGCCGTGGAGTTGATGGACTCATTGTTACTTTTGATGCTTCCGCAGTTATTTTATCCAGATGGCCTTGGCCATATTATTGTAATAATACTCTTTTGAGGATCTCGATGTAATAAAGTGTGTGATTGAACTCTGTTATAATTCATCGAGTACTGTGTGTGTCAGCATACCGATCCAGGGATGACACTTAAGCACAGAGACTCCGATCCATTTGGATCGGGTCGCTACACTTGGTTCGCTTATTGGTAAAACTGAGAAGGTCGACATGCCTTTCTCGCGAGCTAATGGCATTGCTCGCTTATTGGTGAGCGTTCTGGATATCGAGCTGGTGCCTTTTTTTGTGAGATGGTACTATGCTGGTCTGATGTACGAGCTGGAGATTGAGATTGAGCTTGAGAGTTCTGTTCTCGCCCAGGCGGCTGATGGGAGTGGAGATACTGATATGACGGACGGGGATGAGGCACGTGGGGCAAGCGAGTCGGCTGCAGGGGCGCCGGCCCTGCCTAGTCAGGCATCGACTCAGGATCAGCCTCAGCAGTCCTCCGGAAGCTCTGGAGGGAAGGGGGAAGCTCCCCCTGCGACCTCTGTGTCTGCTCTCCGGTTTGGGTCTTTTGGGGCGGCTTCGGCCCCCAGTCGTTTATGGGGCACCAGTGCCGAGTTGGAGGATCCGGTGGAGATGGTGCGCTCACCGCTTTTGCCGCTGATTCTGGATACAGATTTATCTGGGGAGATGGGTTTCAGGGGGGAGTCCCCTCAGGTCACGCCAGCTCCCACCATTCTGCATCGCGAGGGTACCATGGAGGGTGGTGCGTATCGTGATGCGTATTCTGATTCTGGAGGTCAGATTTCGAGTTTTTTGTTACCCGCTTACAATGAACTTGTTTGTGCTCCTGTTTCTAGCTCAAGTGTGGTGGTTTCTGCAGATTCGGTGCCACGAGAGGAGTACTCTCTGTTGGCGCACGGGGCGGCTAACGAGACACCCGCGGTAGGAGGCCCCGGCTCGCTTGGTCTGGTTGGTGGGGGTGCTCTGGGGCCTTCAGTGGGAGGCCCCTCTCCGAGTGGACCCTCCACTGCCGATGTCGTCGCTTTCGGAGGGATAGCGGACCCCGTGTCTGAGGGACGACGCCTCAGCAGTCGTCTGCAGGACCAGCCGGATGCGGATGCTCTGCAGATGGGCCGTGCAATGCGGCAGGCCAAGCTGCGGGACATTGAAGAATCGACTGGTATGTCAGTCTGCGTTTCCAATTCGATTTTGCATTTTTCTGCTGATGATGTTATTAATAATGCAAATCAATTGGGGGTTTCGTTGGGTGAAAATGGGAAGGAGGTTGCTCAATCTGTTAACGATTTGTTTGATCGTGAGGCTGAGCGGGCGATCGAGGTTATTACAAACTTAGCAGCCGTTAAGCCTTTAAACAATTCTGATTTCATTGCTCTAGGGGTGAGGGCTTTGGATAGTATGTGTGCGGATCTGGATCCAGCTAGAGCTCAGTCGGAGGGTGAGGGGATTGGAGAAGGCCTAGAGGAGTGCCTCCAGGCTGATTCCGCGGTTGCTCTTTTACCCGAGCAGGGTTGTGCGGAACGGACAGAGGAGCAATCGATACACAAGCGGAAATGGAACCGCAAGATCTACCCTGTATCGGCTGTACGGAGGAGTGTTCGGATTCGGACTGCCAAGAAATTCCATGATGAAAAATGAGAGGTATTTTCTGGAATAGCAGAGGTCTGAAAGACTTGGCTAAACGTAGGTTCTTGGCTGAGGCGTCGGTTGAACACAAGCTTGACTTCATAGCCCTTTCTGAAACGGGTAGAGACAATTTCACCTCCCAGTTTCTGGGTACGCTATCTGGTGGGGTGGCTTTTGACTGGCATTGCCTACCCCCGAGAGGAAGATCCGGTGGGATCTTGCTAGGGGTAAGAAGGGAGTCTTTAGAAGTTCGTAACGTGGTATTGGGTGAGTTCGCGGTAAAATTCCGGGTGAGATCCAGAGTAGACGGATTTCAATGGGCGTTGGTGGCAGTTTACGGAGCTGCACAGCCTGAGCTCAAACCAGACTTTCTCGCGGACCTAGTTCGGATCTGTGGAGATGAGCAGCTCCCACTTTTGGTGGGTGGTGATTTTAACATTATTAGAAGGCGGGAGGAGAAGAATAACGATAATTTTGACGGCAGATGGTCGTTTATGTTTAATGCTATTATTGAGAGCTTGGATCTCCGGGAGATAGAGCTTTCAGGCAGACAATTCACCTGGGCCAATTCACTACCGAACCCGACTTACGAGAAGTTAGATCGTGTCCTCGCTAGTGTGGAGTGGGAACAGAAGTTCCCCCTGGTTACCGTTCAGGCCTTGTCGAGAGCTATTTCGGACCATACTCCACTTTTGGTAGATTCGGGAGAGGCAACTTATTCGGGGAACAAGAATTCGTTCTCGTTCGAGTTAGCGTGGTTTGAACGAGAAGGATTCCTGGACTTGGTCGCCAGGGAATGGGCGAAGGGTGCAGGCGGTCGGTCGGCTATAGACAGGTGGCAAAATAAGATTAGGCATTTGCGGCAGTTTTTACGAGGTTGGGCTAAACATCTCAGTGGTGTGTATAAGGTTGAAAAGGAGAGGCTAATCAACCTTATTCAAATTCTAGATGTTAAGGCGGAGTCGTCTATCCTTGAGCCGGCTGATCTGGAGGCTAAGAGATTGGCCGAATCTAGGTTGAAAGAGCTGCTGCGAGAGGAAGAATTGAAATGGGCACTCCGAGCTAAAGTGCGTGACGTCATCCAAGGGGATGATAATACACAATTCTTTCACTTGATAGCAAATGGTAAGCATCGAAAGAAAAGAATTTTTCAGCTTGAGCAGGACGAGGGCACGATTGTAGGGCACGAGAACCTCAAAATGTACATCACTGACTATTATAAGAGGCTGTTTGGACCTCCGGATGATAGCTTCGTGTCTCTGGATGAGACTCGCATTCAGGATGTCCCTCAATTGGCGGCAGATGAGAATGCAATCTTATCTGCGCCGTTCTCGGAGAAAGAGGTGTTAGATGCGATCTCGCAGATGAAGAATAATAAAGCTCCTGGTCCGGATGGTTTTCCGGCAGAGTTTTATAAGAGGTGTTGGCATATTATTAAGGATGATTTACTTGCGATGTTCCATGACTTGTTCGATGGACATCTGCAACTATTCCACCTTAATTTTGGTACAATAACGCTGCTACCTAAGAAGACGGAGGCGACTCGAATAGAGCAATTTCGACCAATCTGTCTACTTAACGTCAGTTTTAAGGTGTTCACTAAAGTAGGAACAAATAGATTGACGCAGATCGCACATAGTGTGGTGCAGCCTTCCCAGTCGGCTTTCATGCCTGACAGAAATATCCTGGAAGGGGTTGTGGTCCTGCATGAAACTCTCCATGAAATCCACACGAAAAAACTTGACGGGGTTATTTTCAAGGTGGACTTTGAAAAGGCTTATGATAAGGTCAAGTGGCCGTTCCTTCAGCAAGCCTTGAGGATGAAAGGATTTGATGCATCCTGGAGAAAACAGGTGGACTCCTTCACTCAACAAGGCTGTGTTGGAATAAAAGTCAATGACGATATTGGTCATTTCTTCCAGACTCACAAGGGTTTAAGACAGGGGGACCCGATGTCTCCTATCTTGTTTAACATTGTAGCCGACATGTTAACAATCCTTATTGGTCGAGCAAAGGAGAATGAGCAGGTAGGTGGTCTCGTTCCTCATCTAGTGGATGGAGGACTCTCCATTCTACAATATGCGGATGATACGATTCTTTTCATGGAGCATGACTTGGCTAAGGCGAGAAATATGAAACTTGTGCTTTGCCTTTTTGAGCAACTCTCGGGGTTAAAGATTAACTTCCATAAGAGTGAATTGTTTTGCTTTGGAAGAGCCAAAGATGAACAAGAAGCTTACATGCAGCTTTTTGGATGCGGGATAGGGTCGTTACCGTTCACATACCTTGGCATTCCAATCCACCATCGGAAACTCACTAATAAAGAGTGGAAGAGTCTAGAAGACCGTTTCGAGAAGAAACTTAGCTGCTGGAAGGGCAAGCTCTTGTCGTATGGGGGCCGATTGATTCTGATTAATTCGGTTCTCATGAGTATGCCCATGTTTCTTCTGTCATTTCTCTTGATCCCAGTAGGGGTGAGGAAACGACTAGATTTTTATCGGTCGCGGTTCTTTTGGCAGAGTGATGAGGTGAAGCGCAAGTATAGGTTGGCTAGATGGGATGTTATTTGCAGACCGAAGGATCAAGGAGGTCTCGGAATTGAAAATTTGGAGGTTAAAAATAGGTGCTTACTCAGCAAGTGGTTGTTTAAGTTACTCTCTGAGACCCAAGCCACTTGGGCCCAGATTCTCCATAACAAATACCTTCCAACCAAGACACTAGCTCAGGTGACAGCTAGACCGACTGATTCACCGTTTTGGAAAGGCCTGATGAAGGTAAAGTCGGCCTTTTTCAACAGAACTCAGTTCTTGGTTGGCAATGGTGGATCTACAAGATTCTGGGAGGATACTTGGTTGGGAGAAACGCCCCTAGCCACCCAATATCCTTCTCTTTACAACATTGCTCAACGTAAAGAAGACTACGTTGCATCAGTGTTACAGTCAACTCCTCTCAATATCCAATTCCGAAGAGCGCTGGTTGGACATCGTTGGGAAGCCTGGCTCCATTTAGTGAGAAGACTGATGGATGTTCAGTTGACTCAACAGGCAGACCGTATTCATTGGAAATTGACCAAGAACGGGATGTTTTCAGTGAAATCGATGTATTTAGATTTAATTAACTCGGTACCTATCCCTAGGTCTGCTCACATTTGGAAGGTCAAAGTACCCCTCGGAATTAAAGTGTTTATGTGGTTTGTTCATAAACAAGTAATTCTCACTAAGGATAATCTAGCCAAACGCAACTGGGGGGGGTCTTTGCGATGTAGCTTTTGTGACAAGGATGAATCTATTAAACACCTCTTTCTCGATTGTCCTATGGCTAAAGTTTTATGGCGTTCGGTCCATATAGCCTTTAACATCACTCCACCAACTTCTATCACCACGCTTTTTGGGACGTGGTTGAATGGAATCGCGAAAGAATCGGCGAGCCATATACGTGTGGGTGTTTGTGCACTACTATGGGCTATCTGGAAGTGCAGGAATGATTTGGTTTTTAACAGATCAACAAATGTTCATTTTTTGCAGGTTATTCACAGGGCCACTGCACTGATCCGTATGTGGTCGCTACTCACTCCGATGGATGCCAGGGAGCGTTTGGTTACTGGGTCTATCCGATGGGAGATGGTAGCTCGGGCTATCTTCAGCCGGTTTGGATGGCGGTCATGTAATAGGCTAGGAGTCTAGGCTTGTTTGCATTAGCGCATCCGCTTGTGGGGTACCCACGTTTTTTCTAGCTCAGTCTGAGCATTTTGTACTCTTATTTCACGTACTTTTGAAGACCTTGACATTTTGTTATTAATAAGATGGCCGTATGCATCAGTTTGATGCAGAGGCCGGGGAATGCCCCTTTTCTAAAAAAAAAAATTATGCTCAATCGTTGATCCATTCGTGAAACATACTCAAATATTAGCTACATCCAATGCTTAAGTATGATAATAGTGTTTCGTAGTTGGTGTTTTATGAGGGAAGATGGAGACTCGATAAAATAAAAAATTTATAAAAGTAAATAGGTAGGCCATTTGCAGAGGGAAGCAAAGATTAATTTGTAGAGGTGGAAGAGCTCAAAGCTTAAATTGAGAATAAAATTGTTTTGAGAGGAATGGTTTTCCCATCAACGAGAATGACCGAGAACTCCCAATATCTTTCATGCTAGATAAATCATAGGCGGTTCCCAAATATAAAATAAAGTTTATTTCCTTTTTCATCATTCTTTCACAATCCATGGCTAGCCGTATTCACGGGTGCCTTCCATACCAACACATACCAAAGGAATTTATTATAGTATTTTCTTTTTGCATTTCGGGACTAGGCATCCCTATTACCGCCACACTCCCATGCAATGACAATTGAATAAACACTCATCTTAAGAACAACCTATGTAGCATGGAAAATATCGGCCAACCCCTGCCGCTTCGTATCGTGAGCTTTGAAAGGCAGATGCCACTGAACATTGCTTAAGCTAGTGAAAGGTACCACATTTCGGCGGTGAGTTTTGTTTTTCATATGCATCTACTATTATAGAAAGTATTATTCAGCATTGGTTCACAATTATTTTATGAAGAATCCTTAAGGTTAGATTGCTTAGTATCTCGGCTTTTTGTGTTTCCTTGAGTCACTTTTTTTAATTGTTAGCTGTGTGGCATCTAATCAAGTCGGACGAGAGAAAAACGAGTAAATTACATCTGTACTCGGCAAGATAATTATACATTAATAAACTATGTAACAATACAATCCTTAATGTTGCTACGTGTACGTCTGGCACTGATGTGGCACTGTATTAGTCCGTTTTTTAGATGATGGGCAGCATTCTTCGTTCTTTTCTCTTTGAGATTTGTTCAGTACAAACTACAAAGTAATAGTCATGGTAACATAAGGAGATACATTAAGCAGGATGCTGCATCATGTTCAGCAGACTTGTCTAGAACATGAGCAAAAATCAGACTCCACAATATATTCTTGGAAACGAGGTTCTTCAGCAAAAATCAAAGCATGGCACACTGCAATAGCTTTACCCAGCTCTGGGTTATCAACATGATCAGCAAACCATATGCTTGCAGCTAGCACCAGACCCAGGTGATTGCGGATGACAACACCAATGCCCGGCTCAGCTGGCAGCAGAGACCATTTGGGAATTGACGCCTGGTGCTCACGGGTCACGGCTAATGGAGACAGTCGACCTGAAGTTCTAAAATAAGACAAAATGTGCCAAAATGAAAATCTGAAGCACTATAGATCCAGCACAGCATATGGGCTGAGCTACAAAGAAACTTTGTGATATCTTTTTAGCTCTTCCTAGATTTCTTGAACATATTGGCACAAAAGGAAACAATGTTCCGCTGTCTCAAATCTTTTTACAACACATGTAGTCGTACCTCACGTTTGTGGAAGCAATCACGCGTAGGAAAGCAGTTGTGTGATCACCCGTAGTGTTCATCCTTGCTGATCTGATCGCTGCGAGGGCGACGCTTAGCACGGCCCATTTTTTGTTTGGACTAAAAGACTGAATATTTTTGGAAACGAAAAAACGTTTAGGTGGCAAAGAGCCGTATACAATTTTTAGCTGAAAGGCTGTGAAGGTTTGTGGAAACGGAAAATGGCCTTTTTTTCCAATAAAAGAACTTTGGAAGAAATAGTTTCAAATTCAAAACTGTATGTCCTAGCAAGCAAGAACAAAAAGTGTGTAAAAAATAGAAATAAAAAAGAATATTCTTTCAAGCAAAAAAGTAGCAGAAACACTAACAGGTCCAGTAACTAAGAAAGTAAACACAGGGACAAACAATTTAACCCGAATTTAAGGATCTATTGCATTCATCGGTTCTGAGACCAGCAGCACCAAACACTCACACTCATTTAGCTAATGACGACGTGACACTAACATTCTGTTCTACCAGGGGCAACTAAGATAGATGTCGCAGAGGTGATGGATTAAAACCACCAGCAGCTCAACTGACAGACTCACGCTCAAAGCCTAACTAAATTTATTGATTTCTGCCTAAGGCAACCGGCCGATGCGCAATGAATGGCCCTAGTTGGGGGCGAAGAAGATCTCCGAGTCAAGCCTCTTGGACCGGAAGAGCTTCTCCATCTCCGGTGACGTGTTGAACGACGCCTCCAGCACCTCTGGCGAGATCGCCTTCCACACCGATGTCTTCCCCGCCAGGTGGCTGAAGATCGGGCTGCAATAAGACACACATAACGTATCATTAGATCATCACCACCATGGATTAATTTTCAGAGAAGCACAACACAATGGCAAGTAGAGTTTGTTTCACGGATTAGTTTTCGGAGAAGCAGAGTAAAATAGCAAGTAGTAGTAGTAGTAGTTTCGGTAGAAATTCCCTACTTGGGGGTGGTGATGATGGAGAACCACTCCATGCCGGAGGCATCGGCGATCTTGGACACAACGTGGAAGCGGGGCACGATGAAGAGGCTGCCGCCCTCAATGCGGGTCTCCAGGATGCGCTTGCCGTCGGGGCCGACGACCTGCACGCGCCCGCTGCCACGGACGATGTATGTGACCTGGTACGCCGAGTCGCAAGAGAATCCAGGGGAGCACATGGAGTGGGCGTCAATCCTGACGAGGTCGGCCCCGAGCCCGACCTCCTTAACCAGCGGCAGGTTGGCCGTGTTGAGCACCACCACGCGGCCGCCCTTGGGGATGTCCACGTCGAGCTTGGCCTCCAAGCAGTTGAGCGCCATGTCCTTGCGGTCCTCTGCGACCGGCTCGGGGAGCTTCTGCCCGGCCGAGAGCTTGACAATGCCGGAGGCTGGCTGGCTGGAGACGAGCTTGGCCGCGTCATCCTGCTTGAGGTCCCAGGCACGGCCGACGAACTCCGTGGAGAAGCCAGTGAAGATGCCGCTGGCGCCGGTGAGCTGGAAGTTAGTGAACTGGCCGGGCCTGTGGCCCTTGGAGGTATCGCCCAGGAAGAGGACGATGAGCTCCGTGGAAGACTCCAGGGTGTTGTGCCACCAGGTGACGACACCGAAGGGGAGCGCCAAAGCGTCGCCCTCCTTGACGGCAACCACCTTCTCCTTGGTGGCCTCGGGCAGGACGATGCCACATGTTCCCTTGCCTGTCAATCAATCATGGATCGAAACAGCATCAATGAACGGTTAGTAGGCAGCAATTCGTACAACAATGGTTCCAACAAATCAGGGACGGTGCCAGAAAAGTTGTATGAGGAGGGCCAATTGTTGCTGCATCATCGTTGGGGAGGGCCAGAACAGCTAAAAATACCAATTTTTTATCCCAAAACATCATATTAGTAGCTCTAACAGTGTTGTTTTATCAATGTTGGCCCGGGCCATGGCCCCAGCTCGCCCCCTGCTGCCTCCCTCCCTGCAACAAATTACTACTACTACTACAACTAAGTACCAAAACAGAGCAAATATTCGGACATTACTCTGCTTAGGGCATGCATGATCAAAACAAGTAGTGTGTTGGTACGAAATTTCCAGCAAAAACAAGTCTGAACAATTGGCTATAATAATTTACGGCAACGAAATTCCCAAAACAGAGAATCATACTGATCGAAATTCCCCAAAAACACACAAAACGCGACATGCATGACAAGTTGTAGCATTACTAGAGGATTTGATTAAACCAACATGCTGGAGTGTGTTGAATAGATAAAAGAAAAGAAGAGAACCTCTTAAACAATGAGATTTAATCTGAAGGATAACAAGAACAGTTCAGTATAGTAATGTAATATTATCTCCTTTGTTGTTATTGATTCCAAATAAGTGGGATGCGACCGCTTGACCTGACGAAACTACACACCTAGAATGATGTCAGAACTGATCACATCAATTAGTCGGATAGATAATTCCGGAGAGCGTCGATTCTACTCAATCCAATGAGCAACTTCATTCCATCCAAACTAGGGACTGAACCCAACAAGTTAGATTCATGCAGCACCATCAACGATTCAGAAAGTACTGCAGTACTGTTTGTTCGTTTTAAACTGAAGAGACTAAACAACTACACGGCTTCAGAACTGATCACATCGTGTATTGTACAGATAACTTAGAAGAGCAACGACTCTGTTGTATTCGAATCTACTAATGCATTCGATCTAAACTAGAGACTCAAACCATCAGCCACCATCTGCGAACCAAAACTAATTAGCAGCAACGAACAGTTCCGATCGATCTAACTGCGAACGGCACAACAAACAAACGATGTGCAAGCACAACGAGGAGATCGATCGGTTGCATGTACATGCGTACCTTGGAGGACGTAGGCGACCTTTGCGGAGTCAGAGTAGCTGGGGAGGGACATGCCGCCGGCGGCGAGCGAGAGCTTGGCGGCGCCGATGGAGGCGACGCCGAGCATGGGCAGCTCGGCCGGGCTCCACTCGTAGTAGGCGCCGCCCTCGCCGCCGTACGCCTTTGCTGGCTGCCTCGGGGTCAGATCAACAGCCATCGCCGCGAGAAGAAGGAGCACGAGCTACGATCGATCTAGCGAGGTTCTACAAGCGCCGGGAGCAGGAGGAGGTTGTGATGAGACGATCGATGGGGCGCCCCCAAATTTATAGGCGCGGAACCGGGAAGGAAGGCCGGTCACGGACTAGGATAGGATTAACATCCCTAGGAATAGGGATGGATTACGATTATTAACGGAGTTAGTTGCTGATTTATTTCTTGGAAAGGAAGGGTGAGCACATTGTCGCCGTAGTATATAGGCATAAAAGCTGGAAAAAAACATATTATAGGCATATGTATAGTGCAAAGTTTTAGGTTTTCACCACACAGTCATGGCACATATTCCACGTAGAAAAAGGACATGACACATCACAATTATTTTTCCAGTAACAATAAATTTCAACGTCCGTGGAAAATGTCATCCATCTCCGTTCTACTCTCAGAAAATGTCAACACTGCTATTGACAAATTCTTTTTACTTGTGGGAGGAAATTATTTCACCATTTTAGCGGAAAAACGTTATGACAATGAGCGAAAAATGGCGACAAGTAATATGGCTTGGATGGAGTACCAAATTTACACCAGGATCTCGTGTTTCCATATGGAGAACAGAAATATGCTTGTCCTTGTAGAATAATAAGAAATTCTTAAAAACAAAGCCTGGCAAATCGAAAAAAACTCAAGCTAAAAACCTAAAAAGAGAAATAGATTGGCACCGAGAATACAAATAGGGCGACACTACGCGTCGGCCGGTGGATCTTTTTAAAACATCCGCTGTCTCCACATCTGTTTGATATAGCGCCATCTAGCGGTCCGGTCCTTTCTCACCATTGCAACAAAGCGAACTCCTCGACATAGCTGGTCGTGATTGTAACCATAGTTTAAAAAACGGACTGGACCGGTGGTCAAACCGGAAAAAACCGACACCGGCGGCCTCAATGGTTTTTAATCTAATAAGTCTGTTCTGCAATCAGATCGGAGAAAACCGGTCGAACCGGAAAGTTTTCTAGGAAACCGGTGAAAAAACCAGGCCATTGAACCGGGAAAAACCAGAAAAAATCTTTTAATAGAAATTGGGAGAAGTGAAATTCAATCCCAGGACGTCATATGCAGATTATAGAAACCATATTAAACTACGGTGAAGGCATAGAACAAGGAAAAACTTAAGAAAACAAACAAAAATAGTAAACAACCCACACGCCACTCTTAAAAATAATATGAAAATTAGTATCTCCCTGATCACAGATGTTTGGATATCAACTAAATTAACTTAAACACACATATGCACGTGTGCGGAGACACAAATACTCCCTCCGTTCCAAAATATAAGTCTTTATAGAGATTCTAACAAGTGACTACATACGAAGCAAAATAAGTGAATCTAGACTCTAAAATATGTCTATATACATCCGTATGTTATGGTTCATTTGAAATGTCTAAAAAGACTTATACTTAGGAACGGAGGGAGTACATATCACCACCACATGCGACAGATACACAACATGGTGCCAAAGAAAGAAGTCAAGGAGTTATTTTGTTGAACAGTCAACCGGGGGGGGGGGGGAGGATCCCCACCTGAATATATTGCTCAAAAAGGTGCCAAAGCCAAGAGTGCCCCCTTAAGCTTTGGCTGATCCAGTTTATTAAGGAAACCGGATCAAAAACCTGAACAAGTAGACCCTGTTTATGAGGAAAACCAGGCCGAAAAACCATACATGTAACAAGGTTACAGAAGATGAGAATAAAGAGCCAATATTACATCAAAGAGTCACACCGAGGGAATACTAGCTGCCAGAAAGCTTAGCCAATGCCTAGCATAGTCTCTAAGCTCCACGTCTTTAAAGCGAAAAAACCCAAAGGGATAAATCAGCAACAATATTCCTCAATGTGATCCTAGCAGGGAGATCTTCATGCCTGAAGACAGTTGCATTCCTTGAGTCCCAAATTTTCCACAAGATAGTTAGGGCTACCGAGGGCCAGATATTGTGGTTTAGCCCTGCAGGGGATGCAACTTCTTGGATGTTCATCAGAGAGTTTGGGGGGGGGGTATGCCAATGAGCTGCCAGACCTGAGTAGCATAGGAGCAGAAGAAGGAGAGGTGTGATGCATCCTCACACGGGTCCTGGTATCGTGGGCATGCAGCAGACCGAGTAATATGCTTGTGCGCCAAGTTTTCTTTGGTGTTGAGCCTGTCCCTAAACAAAAGCCAGGTGTTTTCGTCAGTAGCATCGGTGTTTTTCTCAATTGAGGACATTGTCACCGCAGAAACAGTTGAAGAATTTTTAACAGTATAAACATTTGAACTTTCATGTGAAGAATTTGCAGTTTCACGTTCAATGCATTTTAGACATGGTGGAATGAATTCCTCCTGAGCAGAGCTGATCTGTTGAGCCAGCAATAAATCATTTTTCTTCTGAAGATCTTCATAACTCACCCTAAGCTTTTCAAGATCTTGCTTTCTTTGAAAAAATCATAAGAAAGTTTCTCATGATCAGTTAGGAGAGTAGTATGAATATCCTGAAGGTTATCAAACTTGGACTGAAGTCTCTGAAGATTCTCAGTCAAGATTTTAGACCGATCCAATTCCTCACCCAACAGGTCATCACTTCTTTCTAGCAGATTTTGAATCTTATCAAAGGTTTTTTGCTGTTTTATGGCAATTTTAGCAAGTTTGGAATAGCTAGGTTTGAGGTTTTCAACAGATTCATCTTCACTAGAATTAGAGGAGGGGCGGTTGAGTACCTTGGCACCTTTTGCCATGAAGCAATAGGTGGGAGCGAAGTCATCGTTGCCGTTGTCAGCAGTGTCGGGGAAGTCATTTTCCTCAGTGTTGAAGATGGACTTGCTGACGAATGCGGTAGCGAGAGCTAGGCTCGCCACACCAGAGTCTGATTCCTTAGATTCCTCCACTTCCTCAATTTCTTCAGATTCTGCTAAGTCCATTCCCTTGCCAATGAATGCCCGAGCTTTCTTGGAACTTCTCTTCTTGTTAGAGGAAGAATTTGAAGTTTTGATGATGAGGACTTTGAAAATTTCTTCTTTTTCTTTGAGTCGTCTGAGCTGTAATCCTTGTATTTATTCTTCTTCAATTCCTTTGCCCACTGAGGACAATCAGTGATAAAGTGACCAGGTTTCTTGCATTTGTGGCAAGTCCTCTTCTTGGGATCACGAGATGAAGAATCGGATCTCAAGTCATCACCTCTTGAAGATTTTACAAAGCGGCCACATCTTGAGAACTTCTGAAATTTCCTCACGAGCATTGCTAGCTCCTGGCTTAGTTCTTTAGGATCGCCAAGGGTGCTATCAGAATCTTCACCTTCACATGAGGAAACTGCCTTGGCCTTTAGTGCACGTGATCTACCATAGCTTGGACCATAGAGATCTCTCTTCTAATCAAGTGGAAACTCATCAGTGTTCAACCTCTCAAGGATATCAGCTGGATCAAGTGACTTGTAGTCTCCACGCTCTTGAATCATCAGTGCCAGAGTGTCAAATGAGGAGTCAAGTGATCTTAGCAGTTTCTTCACCACCTCGTGGTCTCTGATGTCTGTAGCACCAAGTGCTTGTAGCTCGTTTGATATGTCAGTGAGGCGATCGAAGGTTTGCTGAACGTTTTCGTTGTCGAGCCTTTTGAAGCGGTTGAAGAGGTTGCGAAGAACATAAACTCGAGAGTCACGTTGAGTTGAGACTCCTTCGTTGACCTTGGACAGCCTGTCCCAGATGAGTTTTGCAGTCTCCAAAGCACTCACTCTGCCATACTGCCCTTTGCTCAGATGGCCACATATGATATTCTTCGCTTGAGAGTCGAGTTGCTTAAATTTTTTCACATCAGCAGCGTTCACGGAAGGTGGGACGGATGGAATACCAGTTTCCACAACGTACCAAAGATCATTGTCAATTGCCTCAAGATGCATGCGCATCTTGTTCTTCCAGTAGGGGTAGTCCGTCCCATCAAAGGTAGGACACCCAGCAGAAACTTTGATCATACCTGCGGTCGACATAACTAGCTAAAACTCCATGCGGCTAAACCACAATCACACAGAACAAGGGAGTACCTTGCTCTCACACCATTTGAAAGTGTGTTATATCGACAAGAGGGGGGTGAATAGGCAATTTTTAGAAATTCGTCACTGAGGAAATTCTAGCTGAGGAGTTTTCTAAGCAACGAACTACTTAGCAGTGGAATGGATACTCAAGTGCAAGCATAACAAGACAGTAGCATGGTCATCATGATGAAATGAAAGCAAGCACAGAGTACAAGTAGCGTGTAAACATGATAAGCAAGCTGAGGACTGAGGACTGAAGAAATTGGGTTGAGTAAATTGAAAAGGTCTTCAGTCAAAGTCTTCAAACAGTACATATCAAGTTCATCAACACATGAATGAGTAAATGGAAGAGTTGAGGAAATAGAACCAGTAGGCTTGATGAAGACAATGATTTGTTTGACCAGTTTCAACTGCTATGACAGTTGTACATCTGGTTAGGGCGGCTATGTATTTAAACCTAAGGACACACAGTCCCGGACACCCAGTCTTGGAAACACACTCCAAGACACCACGTCCTCACCGTATTCCCCTTGAGCTAAGTGATACGTCTCCAACGTATCTATAATTTATGATTGTTCCATGCTATTATTTATGATGTTTTGGATGTTTAATGGGCTTTGTTATACACTTTTATATTATTTTTGGGACTAACCTATTAACCCAAAGGCCCAGTCCAGATTGATGTTTTTTGCCTATTTCGGGGTTTTACAGAAAAGGAATATCAAACGGAGTCCAAACGGAATGAAACCTTCGGGAGAGATATTTTTGGAGCAAAATACGCACGGGAGCCTTGAGAACCACGGAGTAGGGCACACGTGGCATCCACGAGGGTGGGGGTGCGCCCCCCCCCCTCTACACGGTGCGCCCCCTGCCTCGTGGACCCCACATTTGGCCCCCGGTGCCCTCCTTCCTCCTATATATACCTACGTACCCCAAAACCATCAGAAGAGGAGAGAAAACCCTAGTTCCACCGCCGCAACCTTCTGTACCCGTGAGATCCCATCTTGGGGCCTGTTCCGGAGCTCCGTCGGAGGGGGGATCTACCATGGAGTGCTTCTACATCATCATCATCGCCTCACCATGAGTTGTGAGTAGTTTAGCACAGACCTTCGGGTCCATAGCTAGTATCTAGATGGCTTCTTCTCTCTCTTTGGATCTCAATACCAAGTTCTCCTCGGTCTTCGACGAGATCTATTCGATGTAATATCTTTTTGCGTTGTGTTTGTCGAGATCCGATGAATTGTGGGTTTATGATCAAGATTATTTATGAGAAATATTTGGTTCTTTTCTGAAATCTTTATGCATGATTATAATATCCTTGCAAGTCTCTTCGAATTATTGGTTTGGTTTGGCCTACTAGATCTATAGTTCTTGCAATGGGAGAAGTGCTTGGCTTTGGGTTCAATCTTGCGGTGTCCTTTCCCAGTGACAGTAGGGGCAGCAAGGCACGTATTGTATTGTTGCCATCGAGGATAAAAAGATGGGGTTTATATCATGTTATTTGAGTTTATCCCTCTACATCATGTCATCTTGCCTAAGGCATGGCTCTGTTCTTATGAACTTAATACTCTAGATGCATGCTGGATAGCGGTCGATGTGTGGAGTAATAGTAGTAGATGCAGAATCGTTTCGTTCTACTTGTCTCGGACGTGATGCCTATATATAATGATCATGCCTAGATAGTCTCATAATTATTCGCTTTTCTATCAATTGCTCGACAGTAATTCGTTCACCCACCGTAGAATTATGCTATAATGAGAGAAGCCACTAGGGAAACGTATGGCCTCCGAGTCTATTCTCAACATATTAATCTACAATTTACTTTACTTTTCCGCTTTTACTTTCTGTTCTTATATCCAAAAATACCAAAAATATCAAACTATCATCTCTATCAGATCTCACTTTCGTAAGTGACCGTAAAGGGATTAACAACCCCTTATCTCGTTGGCTGCGAAGTTCTTATTTGTTTGTGCAGGTGCGAGGGACTCGCGCGTGGTCTCCTACTGGATTGATACCTTGGTTCTCAAAAACTGAGGGAAATACTTACGCTACTGTGCTGCATCACCTTTCCTCTTCGAGGGAATACAACGCAAGCTCGAGAAGTAGCAAGAAGAATTTCTGGCGCCGTTTCCGGGGAGGCTTACACAAAAGTCATATAACAAGTACTTATCACAAACCCTTATCCTTCGCATTACATTTATTTGCCTCTCTTTTTCCTCTCCCCCACTTCACCCTTGTCGTTTTATTTGCCCTTCTTTTTGGCGTGTGTTTACCGTTCGCTTGCCTCTTGTTTGCTTTTGTTGCTATGTGCCCTCTATTAGCTTGCATCTTCCCCTGCTAAATTATGGATCCTCATCCACTTCCTAATCTTTTTAAGAGATCCAATTATGTTGAACCTGTTGCTAGTGAGCTGCGTGCACTAGATTATCTTTATGAGGTTTTGCTTGAAATTCATGAGTCCGAAAATTGTGATGAAGTGTTTAAAGAAGAAAATTATGAAGTGATTCACGATAGCTCTTTTAATGAAAAACATGATTACAAGGATACTATTATAAATTCTATTAATGTCAATTGTGTTAATGATATGCAAAACCCTAAGCTTGGGGATGCTAGTTTTGCTATGTCCACTACTTGTTGCAATGATCATGATTGGGGTGATTCTTCTTATGATCTTGAAAAATTATTTAATCCCCATGATGAATGTAAGATTGACAATGTTTGCAATAATTTTGAAAGTGGGTTTGGAAGAGTGTCAACTTTAGATACCACATATTTGGAGAGTTTTCAATCTTATGAAAATTTTGACAAAAGTGGGTTTGGAGAGGTCATGACTTTAGTTAACGTTAATCACACTATTTTGGAAGAGTATCAACTTTGCGTGCATGTGGATCGTGTTGAGAATATGTTATGTGATAGCTATATTTTTGAATTTGCTTATGACCTACATGCAATTATTATGAGAGAGGAAAATATAGTTGTAGAAATTTTCATGTTACTAAATTACCTCTCGTTATGTTGAGATTGCTATTGTTTCTGTCGTCTTCCTTGCATATGCTAGATCTTGCTTGTCTTGCTAATTTGTTTTCCTATAAAATGCCTATGCATAGGAAGAATGTTAGACTTAGATGTGTTTGTCACATGCTATACGATGCTCTCTTTGTGCTTCAATTCTTGTCTTTCATGTGAGCATCATTGAATTCTCAAGCCTATCTTAATGGCTATAAAGAAAGAGCTTGTTGGGAGGCAACCCAATTTATTTTCTTTGTTTTTGCTTCTGTTTAGGAATAAATATTGCATCTAGCTTCTGTTTAGATGTGGTTTTGTGTTTTACTTAGTGTTTGTGCCAAGTAGAACCTTTGGGGAGACTAGTGTCAAGTTTATATGATCTTACTGTGAAAAATAGAATCGTTAGCGCTCGCTAGAATGGTCACCAGATTTTACTGGAGCGTGCTATTTAGTTGATTCTTTTTGCAGATGATTAATAGACAAATTCCTCACGTTTACCAATTTATTTCAATTTTTTGGAGTTACATAAGTATGCGAAAGTTACAGATTACTACAGATTGTTCTGTTTTTGACAGATTCTGTTTTTCGTGTGTTGTTTGCTTATTTTGATGAATCTATGAGTAGTATTGGGGAGTATGAATCATAGAGAAGTTGGAATAGAGTAAGTTTAACACCAATATAAACCAAGAATGAGTTCATTACAGTACCTTTGAGTGGTGGTTTGTTTTCTTATACTAACGGAGCTCACAAGATTTTTGTCTAAGTTTTGTGTTGTGAAGTTTTCAAGTTTTGAGTATTGCTTTGATGGACTATGGAACAAAGAGTGGGAAGAGCCTAATCTTGGGGATGCCCAAGGCACCCCAAGGTAAAATTCAAGGACAACCAAAAGTCTAAGCTTGGGGATGCCCCGGGAAGGCATCCCCTCTTTCGTCTTCATATATCGGTAACCATACTCGGGACTATATTTTTATTCACCACATGATATGTGTTTTACTTGGAGCGTCATGTATTATTTGGGTCTTTGCTTGTTAGTTTGCCACAATCATCCTTGCTGGACACACTGTTTTGAGAGAGATAAATATGGCCTGAGAATCGTTAGAATACTCTATATGCTTCACTTATATCTTTTGAGTTGAATAGTTTTTGCTCTAGTGCTTCACTTATATCTTTTAGAGCACGGTGGTAATTTTATTTTGAAGAAATTGTTGATCTCTCATGCTTCACTTAGATCCTTTTGAGAGTCTATTAAAATAGCATGGTAATGTGCTTTGGCTATAAAACTAGCCTTCACATGATGGGCATCCAAGATGAATGTAGTAAAAACTTTCATACTAAGTGCATTGAATATGATGAGAAGCTGGATGCTTGATGATTGTTTTGAGATATGAGGATAGTGATATTAGAGTCATGCTAGTGCAGTTATTATGAAATTGAGAAATACTTGTGTTAAAGTTAGTGATTCCCATAGCATGCACGTATGGTGAACCGCTATGTGACGAAGTTAGAGCATGAGGTATTTGTAGAGTGTCATCCTTTGTGTGGACGTCGGGGCGCGCGATGGTTAACTCCTACCGACCTCCCCCCTAGAAGCATGCGTTGATTGCTTTGTTTTGATGACTCGTAAATTTTTGCAATAAGTATATGAATTCTTTTGACTAATGTTGAGACCATGGATTATACGCACTCTCACCCTTCCACCATTGCTAGCCTCTCTTGTACCGCGCAACTTTCGCAGGTACCATACACCCACTATATACCTTCCTCAAAACATCCACCATATATGTTCCTCAAAACAACCACCATATCTACCTATCATGGCATTTCCATAGCCATTCCGAGATATATTGCCATGCAACTTTCCACTGTTCCGTTCATATGACACGCTTCATATTGTCATATTGCTATGCATGATCATGTAGTTGACATCGTATTTGTGGCAAAGCCACCATGCATAATTTTTCATACATGTCACTTTTGATTCATTGCACATCCCGGTACACCGCCGGATGCATTCATATAGAGTAATATTTTGTTCTAGTATCGAGTTGTAAATCAATAAAAGTGTGATGATCATCATTATAGAGCATTGTCCCATGTGAGGAAAGGCCAAACAAAAGAGAAGGCCCCTCCAAAGAAAAAAGACAATGCTACTATCCTTTTTTCCACACTTGTGCTTCAAAGTGGCACCATGTTCTTCATGATAGAGAGTCTCATGTTTAGTCACTTTCATATGCTAGTGGGAATTTACATTATAGAACTTGGCTTGTATATATTCCAACGATGGGCTTCCTCAAATGCCCTAGGTCTTCGTGAGCAAACAAGTTGGATGCACACCCACTTAGTTTCTTTTGTTGATCTTTCATACATTTTTAGCTCTAGTGCATCCGTTGCATGGCAAACCCTACTCACTCACGTTGATATCAATTGATGGGCATCTCCATAGCCCGTTGATACGCCTACTCGATGTGAGACTATCTCCCTCCTTTTTGTCTTCCCACAACCACCATTCTATTCCACATAGTGCTATATACATGACTCATGCTCATGTATTGCGTGAAAGTTGAAAGGTTTGAAAGAATAGAGTATGAAAACAAGTGCTTGGCTGAAACCGGGGTTGTGCATGATATGAATATTTTGTGTGATGAAGAGGGAGCATATAGCCAAACTATATGATTTTGTAGGGATAACTTTCTTTAGCCATAGTATCTTGAGAAGACATGATTGCTTTGCTAGTATGCTTGAAGTATTATTATTTCTTATGTCAATATATATTTTTGTCTTGAATCTTTCAGATCTGAACATTCATGCCACAAATAAGAGAACTACATTGAAAATTATGTTGGTTAGCATTCCACATCAAAAATTCTGTTTTTATCATTTACCTACTCGAGGACGAGCAAGAATTAAGCTTGGGGATGCTTGATATGTCTCCAACGTATCTATAATTTTTTATTGTTCCATGCTATTATTTATGATGTTTTGGATGTTTAATGGGCTTTGTTATACACTTTCATATTTTTTGGGACTAACCTATTAACCCAAAGGCCCAGTCCAGATTGCTGTTTTTTTTTGCCTATTTCAGGGTTTTACAAAAAAGGAATATCAATCGGAGTCCAAACGGAATGAAACCTTCGGGGGAGATATTTTTGGAGCAAAATACGCACGGGAGACTTGAGAACCACGAAGTAGGGCACACGTGGCATCCACGAGGGTGGGGGCGCCCCTCCCCCCCCCCCCGTCAAGGCTGGCCCCCTTGCCTCGTGGGTCCTACGTTTGGCCCCCGGTGCCCTCCTTCCTCCTATATATACCTACGTACCCCGAAACCATCAGAAGAGGAGAGAATACCCTAGTTCCACCGCCGCAACTGATACGTCCAAAACGTATCTATAATTTCTGCTTGCTCCATGCCACTTTTGGGTGATATTGCTATGATATTCATACACTTCCATACACTTTTGATCATATTTGGACTAACTTACTAATCCAGTGCACCCCAGTGCCAGTTTCTGTTTCGGCTGTTTTTGTATTTCAGGTTTTCACGTTTCGAGAACTGCCCAGAAAAATCCAGAAAAAATATATAAAAAATCAGCGATACGGAAACAACACTGCGTCTGAAGGGCAGCCTGGGGGGGCACAGGGGCTTTAGGCGCCCTATGGGCGCCCCCCCCCCCCCCCGGGCCGTGCCGGGGGGGCGCCTGGGCCCCCCGAGGCTCCCCCGGTGCCCTACTTTGGCATATATTTAAAGGGTTCCCCGTAACCCTCGGAACAGGACTTCTTTTCGCGATCCCATCTCTGTTCCGCCGCCGCCGCCGCTTCCAAGATCGGGAGCACCAGGAGAACTCTTCCCGGCACCCTGCCGGAGGGGAGGATCACCACCGGGAGCTTCTCCACCACCATGGACGCCTCCCGGATGACTCGTGAGTAGTCTCCCTTGGACCATG
>LR738714.1:859024262-859043216 GCA_902687465.1 Secale cereale | reverse complement strand
GTAGTGACTCCAAGAGGGAACGTTATGCTCGATTGTGGGTTCATGCCCCTCGATGACTAGCTTGAGTGACAGAAACATGAGTCTAGGGGATGTGCTGTTGCCACAAGGGGGGAAAACAACGGTGCTTGTGCCCGCGGGTGCAAGGATTGTTTACTTTACGCAAAGTTCTTTTAATGCAGTTGTCTGTTGCATTGAGTTTACACTATGGGTGGGACTCGCAACTTAATACCAGCGAGATGTTCTGGATAGATATCTCAAGGTGGATGATTAGTAGTAGATATTGATGGATTTCGGTCTACTTACTTTGGCGTACCGCCCATGCTTTGAACCTCAACCTTTCTTGCAATGTAGTCAGCATTGGTTTGCGTTCGTGGTCCTGTCAATTGCCCAGCTGTAATTTTTTTACCTCACATAGCTGTTTTATCGTCTTTTGGGAGAGAGACATCACTAGTGAACATCATGAGACTCCGGCCCATATTACCATCATTGATCACATACACCATTTACTTTCCCGTTATTATTTACTATTGCAAAAACTATCTATCACTACTATCATATTGCTTTTAACCCTTTGTGAACTACAAGGCCGGAGAGATTGACAACCTCTCTGTACTCGTTGGGAGCAAAGTTATTTGTATCTGTGTGCAGGTCCACGTTGATTGCTAATTGCGCCGTTAGCAGTTGACACCTACCTGTTGAACCTAGGAGTCTCTGGGGATTCGATCCTTGGCATCTTTGCTAGGGGAAAACACTTCTACTTACTGCATCTTACACCTTCCACTTGGGGTAACCAACGAGGGGTTCGAGGCCCATCAAGGAGTATTTTCTGGCGCCGTTGCTGTGGACTCCACTCTTCAGGATAGGGGAGTTGCATGCTATCTTTTACCTTTGCTTTTTAGTCTTGTTAGTTTACCTATCATTTTTGCTTTAGTTCCTTTTATCGAAAATCACAAAAATAGTTATCTTGATTGCTTGCTATTATGGGTTCCACCGAGAACACCAAGTTGTGTGACTTCACTAGTCACAACAACGATGACTTTATCAGCACACCTATCACTACACCTGCCACTTCAGCACCTTCATATGAAATTAAACCTGCTTTACTTAACTTAGTCATGAGAGAACAATTCTCCGGTGCTGGAGATGATGCTGCTTTACACTTGAACAACTTTGTAGATCTTTGTGATATGCAAAAGTACCAAGAAATAGATGGTAATATTGTTAAGCTTAAGCTTTTTCCTTTCTCCTTGAGAGGAGGAGCTAAAATTTGGTTTCAGTCTTTGCCTAGAAATAGCATAGATTCATGGGACAAGTGCAAAGATGCTTTTATCGGAAAATACTATCCACCTGCTAAAATTATCCAACTTAGAAGTAACATCATGAATTTTAAACAATTGGATAATGAACACGTTGCCCAAGCTTGGGAACGTATGAAATCTCTTATCAAAAACTGCCCTACTCACGGTTTGACTACTTGGATGGTTATCCAAACTTTTTATGCAGGCTTGAACTTTACCTCGCGGAACTTGTTAGATTCGGCTGCGGGAGGAACTTTTATGTCAACTACACTTGGTGCTGCCACAAAGCTTCTCGATGAGATGATGACCAACTATTCCCAATGGCACACCGAACGCGCTCCAACAGGTAGGAAGGTAAACTCTGTCGAGGAGATTTCCTCCCTCAATGAAAAAGTTGACTTGATTATGTCTCTACTTTCGAAGCAATCTACTGTTGATCCTCGTGATGTTCCTTTAAATTCTTTGATTGCTCAAGAACAAGTAGATGTTAACTTTATCTCTAGAAATAATTTCAACAATAATGCTTATAGGAGTAACTTTGGTAACAATTCTAGACCGTTCCCTTCTAATTCTTATGGGAACAACAATGCTTATCCTAGTACCAAGAACTCCAATACTGAACTAGAGACCATGCTTAGAGATTTCATCACTACCCAAAAAGCCTTTAATAAGAATGTAGAAGAGAAACTGCATAAACTAGATGATCTTTCTTTTAAGGTAGACCACTTAGCCAATGAGTTAAAATTACTAAAAATTGAAACTTCTCCTCTTAAGGAGAGGGAAGTCATCCCTATTAATGCTACTCAAGTACAAATTAATGAAAACATTAGGATGATGGCTAAACTTAAAGAAAGATGGGCTACAGAAAGGGAGGAAGAGGAAAGAATTAAGAGCCTTCCTACCCACCACACTGTTGCTACTATCCAAGTTATTGAAGATGTTCACACTCTTAGCACCCAATGTACTCCTGGTCCCAATGGACCTATTAATGGTGATGCTATAGAAACTACCAAACAGGTGAACCTTAAGGACACCACTACTACTTTACTTGATGCTCGTGACCTTGATTTTGATAATTGCACTCTTACAGAAGTTATTGATTTCCTTCACAAAATGTCTAGAGATCCCCGCACTAGCACGCTTAACCTTGCCTTCACAGAGCATATCACTAATGCTCTCATCAAAGCTAGGGAGGAGAAACTTACAGTAGAAGCCTCCATACCTAGAAAGCTAGAAGATGGTTGGGATCCTATGATAAAAATTTATTTGAATGACTTCTCTTGTTATGCATTATGTGATGTTGGTGCTAGTACCTCTGTTATGCCCAAAAGGATATATGATATGCTTAAATTGAAACCTTATGATTCTTGTTATTTTGGTGTTCGTCTCGTTGATTCTTCCATAAAGAAACCTTTGGGGAGGATCGATGATGTTCTTATTGTTGTCAATGATAATTATGTGCCTGTTGATTTCACTATTATGGATATTGAATGTGATCCTTCATGTCCAATTATTTTGGGACGTCCCTTTTTGCGTACCGTTGGTGCTGTCATTGACATGAAAGAGGGTAATATAAAATTTCAGTTTCCTCTCAAGAAAGGGATGGAACACTTCCCTCGTAAGAAGGTCAAGTTACCTTTTGAGTCCGTTGTACGGTCTAGCTATTCTTTTACTCTTGATAAAACTTGATCTATGCATTATGCCTAGCTTAAAGGCATAAAAGAAAGCACTTTTGGGAGGCAGCCCACATGAATAAAAATTTTGCTTTTGTTGAGTCTTGATGTTGTTTACTGCTGTAGCATCATCATTGTATCTTTGCTTTTCATATTTGTGCCAAGTATAGCCTCTGATTGCTAGAAAGTTCAAAAGTTGTGAGGTGCTGTCCAGGAAACAGATTCTGTCCTTGGATAGAAAAATTCGTATAAAATCACCAGATCATCTTTTTGGTCTGAATGTTTTCGACAGCGTTCTCTATATAATTTTCTTTCGTGCGTCAGTTCTGAGTTTTTTGATTTGAGTTGCAGAAGTATCCCGAACAGGTCAATTACTGCCTGCTGTTCTGTTTTTCACAGATTCTGTCCTGTTTTGCCTTACCTTCACTTTGCAAATTAAGAACTTGCTTTTTCTTTGCAAAAACCTTTTGGCAATCTTGAGAAACAGTAGAACTTCAAGAATATCCTTATTTCCAGCAAGGTATAATTATTTTATTAAGGGTACTAACCTCGCTAATCAGATTATGATGAGTTATGTATGAAGGGAGTTTTCAAGTGTGCGAGGGAAGATGATAAAAAGATTCAGGAGTGTCAAGCGCTCAAGCTTGGGGATGCCCCCGTGCACCCCCAAGAAATATTCAAGGAGACTCAAGCGTCTAAGCTTGGGGATGCCCCCGTGCATCCCCTTCTCCATCAACATTATCAGTTCGTCTTTCGTTCCGCTATATTTTTATCACTTCATGTGTTATGTGCTATGCTTGGAGCGTCTTGCTTTTAGTTTTCTTTTTAGTTTTTCATAACGAGTCGGAACCTAGCATTCCTTTATGTGGGAGATAAACACGCTCCACCTCTACCTAGGACATAACATAGAATTTTCATGTCTATCTATGCTGTGCGTGTTCTTTGTCTTTTAATAGCTACTATCGTGCTCTGCTCTTAGTATTCATGCTTATCTTCTCAAGAGCTTTTATTTAGTTGGTTGCTTGAACTCTCTTTAATTACCATGCTCACCTTATTAAGAGAGTTTGCTTCCGTTGCATGGGTTAATGTGTCTATGATAAAGATGCTACTTTCATGATGGTGCTTAGTAGTTCAGGTTTTCTTTTGGTTGATCTCAAATAGCTGGGGGGTTCCCAATGTGCTATTGGAGTACCAACTTGGTTTGTTTGCCTATGATGTGGTATGGTTTAGTAATATCTTCCTTCGAGAATTTATTTTGATTGACTTGGCGTATGCTCACGCATATTCAAGACTGTAAAGAAAGTCTGTCAAGCCTTGATGATCTTTTGTTTCTGAGTAGCGATATAACTACCATGCCTGATTCAATATTGCTTTGTCGCTCTGCATGATTATGACCGTCATTGCTCTCTTAGTTGGTCGCTCCCAGTCTTTTGCTAACCTCCACCTGCACTAAGAAAATTAACCATGCAATACATAGCTCATGGGAAAGTAGCCTAAAAACTATTGTGGTAAAGAATATGTTGCCTATGTATCTTATTTCTTATGAGTTGCTTGCTGAGCGGTAACCATGTTTCTGGGGACGCCATCAACTGTCACACTTTTGTTGAATATCATGTGAGTTGCTATGCATGTTCGTCTTGTCTGAAGTAAGGGTGATTTACCGTGGGTTGAATTAATATGCATATTGTTAGAGAAGAACATTGGGCCGCCAACCAAAGCCATGCATCATGGTGGAAGTTTTAGCTTGGACCTTAATCCTCAATCTCTCATGAGAATATGCTTATGCATTAAAGAGGAGTCCATCATCGTCGTAGTCAATCCCTTGAACTTGTCGATAACCTCTAGCGACAAGTCGAGCCTTATAGATGGTCACATTACCATCCGCGTCAGTCTTCTTCTTAAATATCCATTTATTTTCTATGGCGTGCCGATCATCGGGCAAGTCCACCAAAGTCCATACTTTGTTTTCATACATGGATCCTATCTCGGATTTCATGGCTTCGAGCCATTTGTTGGAATTCGTACCTGTCATCGCTTCTTCATAGTTCGAAGGTTCACCGTTGTCTAACAACATGATTTCCATGACAGGGTTGCCGTACCACTCTGGTGCGGAACGTGTCCTTGTGGACCTTCGAAGTTCAGTAGTAACTTGATCTGAAACTTCATGATCATCATCATTAACTTCCTCCCTAGTCGGTGCAGGCACCTCAGGAACAACTTCATGCGCTGCGCTACTTTCTGGTTCGGAAGGTGTGACTATCACCTCATCAAGTTCCACTTTCCTCCCACTCACTTCTTTCGAGAGAAACTCTTTCTCCAGAAAGGATCCATTCTTGGCAACGAAGACCTTGCCTTCGGATCTGAGGTAGAAGGTGTACCCAATGGTTTCCTTTGGGTATCCTATGAAGACGCATTTTTCCGATTTGTGTTCGAGCTTTTCAGGTTGAAGTTTCTTGACATAAGCATCGCAACCCCAAACTTTCAGAAACGACAACTTAGGTTTCTTGCCAAACCAAAGTTCATACGGTGTCGTCTCAACGGATTTAGACGGAGCCCTATTTAAAGTGAATGCGGCAGTCTCTAAAGCATAACCCCAAAATGATAGCGGTAAGTCGGTAAGAGACATCATAGATCGCACCATGTCCAACAGAGTACGATTACGACGTTCGGACACACCATTATGCTGAAGTGTTCCGGGCGGTGTCAATTGTGAAACAATTCCACAGTTCCTTAGGCGCGTGTCAAATTCGTGACTTAAATATTCGCCTCCACGATCCGATCATAAGAACTTTATTTTTCTGTCACGTTGATTCTCGACCTCGTTCTGAAATTCCTTGAACTTTTCAAAGGTCTCAGACTTGTGCTTCATCAAGTAGACATACCCATATCTACTTAAGTCATCCGTGAGGGTGAGAACATAACGATAGCCTCCGCGAGCTTCAATACTCATTGGACCGCACACATCGGTATGTATGATTTCCAATAAGTTGGTCGCTCGCTCCATTGTTCCGGAGAACGGAGTCTTGGTCATCTTGCCCAAGAGGCATGGTTCACACGTATCAAATGATTCATAATCAAGAGATTCTATAAGTCCATCTGCATGAAGCTTCTTCATACGTTTGACACCAATATGACCAAGGCGGCAATGCCACAAGTATGTGGGACTATCATTATCAATTTTACATCTTTTGGCATTCACACTATGAACATGTGTAACATCACGTTCGAGATTCATCAAGAATAAACCATTGACCAACGGGGCATGACCATAAAACATATCTCTCATATAATTAGAACAACCATTATTCTCGGATTTAAATGAGTAGCCATCTCGCATTAAACGAGATCCAGATACAATGTTCATGCTCAAAGCTGGTACTGAATAACAATTATTAAGGTTTAAAACTAATCCCGAGGGTAGATGTAGAGGTAGCGTGCCGACGGCGATCACATCGACCTTGGAACCATTCCCGACGCGCATATTCACCTCGTCCTTCGCCAGTCTCCGCTTATTCCGCAGCTCCTGCTTTGAGTTACAAATGTGAGCAACTGCACCGGTATCAAATACCCAGGAGCTATTACGAGTGCTGGTAAGGTACACAACAGTTACATGTATCTCATATATACCTTTGACGTTGCTGGCCTTCTTATCTGCTAAGTATTTGGGGCAGTTCCGCTTCCAGTGACCCGTTCCCTTGCAATAAGAGCACTCAGTCTCAGGCTTGGGTCCATTCTTTAGCTTCTTCCCGGCAACTGGCTTACCGGGCGCGGCAACTCCTTTGCCGTCCTTCTTGAAGTTCTTCTTACCCTTGCCTTTCTTGAACTTAGTGGTTTTATTCACCATCAACACTTGATGCTCTTTCTTGATCTCTACCTCCGCTGATTTCAGCATTGAATATGCCTCGGGAATGGACTTCTCCATCCCTTGCATATTTAAGTTCATCATGAAGCTCTTGTAGCTAGGTGGGAGCGACTGGAGGATTCTGTCAATGACCACTTCGTCTGGGAGATCAATTCCCAACTGAGACAAGCGATTGTGCAACCCAGACAATTTGAGTATGTGCTCACTGACAGAACTATTCTCCTCCATCTTACAACTGTAGAATGCGTCGAAGTGGTCATATCTCTTGACTCGAGCATGAGCTTGGAAAACCATTTTTAGCTCTTGGAACATCTCATATGCTCCGTGGTGCTCAAAACGCTTTTGGATCCCCGATTCTAAGCTGTAAAGCATGCCGCACTGAACCAGGGAGTAATCATCATAACGCGACTGCCAAGCGTTCATAATGTCTTGGTTTGCTAGGGCGGGAGCGTCACCTAGCGGTGCTTCTAGGACGTAAGTTTTCTTGGCAGCTATGAGGATGATCCTGAGGTCACGGACTCAATCCGTATAGTTGCTACCATCGTCTTTCAGCTTGGTTTTCTCTAGGAACGCGTTGAAGTTGTGGGTAAAATGAGCGTGGGCCATTTGATCTACAAGACATATTGCAAAGAATTTAGACTAAGTTCATGACAATTAAGTTCATCTAATCAAATTTAATGAACTCCCACTCAGATAGACATCTCTCTAGTAATCTAAGTGAAACATGATCTGAATCGACTAGGCCGTGTCCGATCATCACGTGAGACGGACTAGTCAACAACGGTGAACATCTTCATGTTGATCGTATCTTCTATACGACTCATGTTCGACCTTTCGGTCTTCCGTGTTCCAAGGCCATGTCTGTACATGCTAGGCTCGTCAAGTGAACCATAACTGTATTGCGTGTGTAAATCTGGCTTACACCCGTTGTATGCGAACGTTAGAACCTATCACACCCGATAATAGGAATCACGTGGTGATCGGGTGTGATAGGTTCTAACGTTCGCATACAACGGGTGTAAGCCAGATTTACACACGCAATACAGTTATGGTTCACTTGACGAGCCTAGCATGTACAGACATGGCCTTGGAACACGGAAGACCGAAAGGTCGAACATGAGTTGTATAGAAGATACGATCAACATGAAGATGTTCACCGTTGTTGACTAGTCCGTCTCACGTGATGATCGGACACGGCCTAGTCGATTCAGATCATGTTTCACTTAGATTACTAGAGAGATGTCTATCTGAGTGGGAGTTCATTAAATTTGATTAGATGAACTTAATTGTCATGAACTTAGTCTAAATTATTTGCAATATGTCTTGTAGATCAAATGGCCCACGCTGATTTTACCCACAACTTCAACGCGTTCCTAGAGAAAACCAAGCTGAAAGACGATGGTAGCAACTATACGGATTGAGTCCGTGACCTCAGGATCATCCTCATAGCTGCCAAGAAAACTTACGTCCTAGAAGCACCGCTAGGTGACGCTCCCGCCCTGGCAAACCAAGACGTTATGAACGCTTGGCAGTCGCGTTATGATGATTACTCCTTGGTTCAGTGCGGCATGCTTTACAGCTTAGAATCGGGGATCCAAAAGCGTTTTGAGCACCACAGAGCATATGAGATGTTCCAAGAGCTAAAAATGGTTTTCCAAGCTCATGCCCGAGTCGAGAGATATGACGTCTCCGACGCATTCTACAGTTGTAAGATGGAGGAGAATAGTTCTGTCAGTGAGCACATACTCAAATTGTCTGGGTTGCACAATCGCTTGTCTCAGTTGGGAATTGATCTCCCAGACGAAGTGGTCATTGACAGAATCCTCCAGTCGCTCCCACCTAGCTACAAGAGCTTCGTGATGAACTTAAATATGCAAGGGATGGAGAAGTCCATTCCCGAGGCATATTCAATGCTGAAATCAGCGGAGGTGGAGATCAAGAAAGAGCATCAAGTGTTGATGGTGAATAAAACCACTAAGTTCAAGAAAGGCAAGGGTAAGAAGAACTTCAAGAAGGACGGCAAAGGAGTTGCCGCGCCCGGTAAGCCAGTTGCCGGGAAGAAGCTAAAGAATGGACCCAAGCCTGAGACTGAGTGCTCTTATTGCAAGGGAACGGGTCACTGGAAGCGGAACTGCCCCAAATACTTAGCATATAAGAAGGCCAGCAACGTCAAAGGTATATATGATATACATGTAACTGTTGTGTACCTTACCAGCACTCGTAATAGCTCCTGGGTATTTGATACCGGTGCAGTTGCTCACATTTGTAACTCAAAGCAGGAGCTGCGGAATAAGCGGAGACTGGTGAAGGACGAGGTGAATATGCGCGTCGGAAATGGTTCCAAGGTCGATGTGATCGCCGTCGGCACGCTACCTCTACATCTACCCTCGGGATTAGTTTTAAACCTTAATAATTGTTATTTAGTACCAGCTTTGAGCATGAACATTGTATCTGGATCTCGTTTAATGCGAGATGGCTACTCATTTAAATCCGAGAATAATGGTTGTTCTAATTATATGAGAGATATGTTTTATGGTCATGCCCCGTTGGTCAATGGTTTATTCTTGATGAATCTCGAACGTGATGTTACACATGTTCATAGTGTGAATGCCAAAAGATGTAAAATTGATAATGATAGTCCCACATACTTGTGGCATTGCCGCCTTGGTCATATTGGTGTCAAACGTATGAAGAAGCTTCATGCAGATGGACTTATAGAATCTCTTGATTATGAATCATTTGATACGTGTGAACCATGCCTCTTGGGCAAGATGACCAAGACTCCGTTCTCCGGAACAATGGAGCGAGCGACCAACTTATTGGAAATCATACATACCGATGTGTGCGGTCCAATGAGTATTGAAGCTCGCGGAGGCTATCGTTATGTTCTCACCCTCACGGATGACTTAAGTAGATATGGGTATGTCTACTTGATGAAGCACAAGTCTGAGACCTTTGAAAAGTTCAAGGAATTTCAGAATGAGGTCGAGAATCAACGTGACAGAAAAATAAAGTTCTTATGATCGGATCGTGGAGGCGAATATTTAAGTCACGAATTTGACACGCGCCTAAGGAACTGTGGAATTGTTTCACAATTGACACCGCCCGGAACACTTCAGCGTAATGGTGTGTCCGAACGTCGTAATCGTACTCTGTTGGACATGGTGCGATCTATGATGTCTCTTACCGACTTACCGCTATCATTTTGGGGTTATGCTTTAGATACTGCCGCATTCTCTTTAAATAGGGCTCCGTCTAAATCCGTTGAGACGACACCGTATGAACTTTGGTTTGGCAAGAAACCTAAGTTGTCGTTTCTGAAAGTTTGGGGTTGGCGATGCTTATGTCAAGAAACTTCAACCTGAAAAGCTCGAACCCAAATCGGAAAAATGTGTCTTCATATGATACCCAAAGGAAACCATTGGGTACACCTTCTACCTCAGATCCGAAGGCAAGGTCTTCGTTGCCAAGAATGGATCCTTTCTGGAGAAAGAGTTTCTCTCGAAAGAAGTGAGTGGGAGGAAAGTGGAACTTGATGAGGTGACAGTCACACCTTCCGAACCGGAAAGTAGCGCAGCGCAGGAAGTTGTTCCTGAGGTGCCTGCACCGACTAGGGAGGAAGTTAATGATGATGATCATGAAGTTTCAGATCAAGTTACTACTGAACTTCAAAGGTCCACAAGGACACGTTCCGCACCAGAGTGGTACGGCAACCCTGTCATGGAAATCATGTTGTTAGACAACGGTGAACCTTCGAACTATGAAGAAGCGATGACGGGTCCGAATTCCAACAAATGGCTCGAAGCCATGAAATCCGAGATAGGATCCATGTATGAAAACAAAGTATGGACTTTGGTGGACTTGCTCGATGATCGGCACGCCATAGAAAATAAATGGATATTTAAGAAGAAGACTGACGCAGATGGTAATGTGACCATCTATAAGGCTCGACTTGTCGCTAAAGGTTATCGACAAGTTCAAGGGATTGACTACAACGAGACTTTCTCCCCCGTAGGCATGAAAATATTATATGATCCCTTTGAGCCAAACCCCGGGATTTCCTAGGACAACACTGGCAACCCCAGATGTCCGGGCAATTCACTGGTTCACTCCCAGGATGCCCCAACCAATCCACCCAGATGTGTATTAAATTACCATCTCAAAGTTTCCCTTAAATAACACTCACATCTTTCATGAAACTCTTATACCAATCCACGTCTACGAGCATGGCTAAGAAATAAGTAACAAAGCATATACCCCCCCCCCCCCTTGGTTTATATCAGGTCAGTGGGTTCCTACCTCATGAACTACAAAGCATCATATTATGCAACCAATCCTACTCATGCAAGTGTTTGAGGATATAACTAATGCAATGAAAACTGGGTATTGGGAAGTATGATCAAAGTGTGAACTTGCCTTGTATTGACGATGTAGATTCTTCGCACTCAAAACTCGTCATAGTTCTACTCGGCACACTCCGATAAATCTATCGTAAGCAAGCAATAGTAACCACGCATAAGCAATCACTCAGAAAGATGGGACAGAACGAATAAACACTTTGGAAAACTTTGAAAACAAACGAATGACTCTTGAACAGAAAACAATTTCTAACAGTACCAAAATTATGTGAATTTGGCCTTATCAGAAAGTTTAGGTCAAGAGCTTCGATTTGCAAAAAGAATCAACTCAAACGGAGTTATAAAACTGAAGTTATGATCAAACCAAGCTCAAATTCCAATATAGTTGAATTCAAATTTTAAAACTTCCAAAAACATGTTTAAGTTATTTTACTGGAAAGAGGGGATCAGAACGAAGACGTGGGCGTTGGTTTCGTTGGATTTGGACCAACGAGTAAAAAGTTATGGCCGTTTGAAGTGTAGGGACTAATCAGTAAATAAAATATTCACATCTAAGTCCCTGACCGAAAAACTAAACAGAAAAAGAAAAGGACTACCGAACGAACGTTCGTTTTGTAAGCCTAACTAGTGAACGTTCACTAGATAACTAAACCTAAAAAAACTAAACCGATCTAAATAGAAAACCGAAGAAACAGAGAACCGAGGGGTTTTTACCTAGCGGTTTTTTCTTTGAAAACCGCCGGTTGGAACGGGTCCGGCGCGGATCGGGTTCGGGAAAACGAACCGGCCGGCGGCGAACTCCAGCGCGGCTCCGGCAAGGCGTCGACTAGCGGTGAACTCCCGTCGGCGTGGCGGGCAGTGCGGCGGCGTCATGGAGCAAGGCGAGGCGCGCGGGGCGAGGGATGGGGCGCGGCGCGGCAGCAGAAGCAAGCAGCGGCGGCGGCGCTCAGGCGACGGCGGCGCTTGCTGCGCGACGGCGGCGGTGAGATGCGACAGCGGCAGGAGGGGGAGAGAGGGCAGCGGGGCGGCGTATTAATGGGGAGGGGGGAGGAGATGTCGTGGAGGAGGGGGCACGATGAGGTGGCCTAGTGCGGCACGGCAGCCAGCCGTGGCGGCGGCGGCCTCCTCGAGCGGAGTCCCGCTCGGGGACGACGGGGGCGAGCGGCGCGCTGGTCTGGGCCGTGGCATGGCAGCAGCTGGGCCGGCCCAGTCGACGAAGGAGATTTAAAAAAACAGACAAAATAAAATAAAATAGAAATATTCCTAAAATATTATATTGGCATATAATATATATCAAAAAATTTAGAAAAAGGAATCCTACAAGATGAACATTTTTCTACAGCCAAATAAAATCCTCAAAAATTCTAGTAAATCAAATAGTGCTGCTGTTGCAATAAAATCCAATAAAAATCATTTTTAAAATACCTAAAATACTTCAAATTTATTTATCTCCAATTTTCTTCTGTAGGGAATCATGTTACCCTATTTTCCATATATTTTACTTGTGGAGAAAATTAATTTAAATAAAACCCAAATAACTCAAATTTGAAAATGAGTTGCAGAAAATTTCAGAAAAACTTCCAACACATATTTCCTATAATTTGAAGAAGTCATTTTATCTTCTCTCGGGAAAAACATTGAGTTGCTTAAAGTTTCTGAACTGGAAATATTTCGAGAATGAAATTCAAATCCTTTCAAAGCCCTTTATCATTTAGAAATAAATGGAAGAAGTCATATTATCTTCACTCCAGGGTTTTGTGTTGAATAGAATTTGAATTCCCAGAGATCAAAATGCAAAGTGAAAGTTTCGGGAAAGTCATTTTATTCCCTCTCATTTAACTTTCAAAAGTTTCAAATTTCACTCAAATTCACTCAGCACATCAAACAAGCAATCACATCTATCTTTTTATTATAACATTCCAAAATTTAGAATTTTGGGATGTTACAGATAGGCTAGTATTTATTATAGACGTTGCATTACTGGAAGGGATGCCGCCGCGTCTGAATAATTTGCCTTTATTTTTTCCTCCATCTTGGTCATGCTCTAATATGTGATGCTGGAGAGATTTCGGTCTAGTGGTCGGCGCTCTTCTGGGTGGTGTTGGCATTGGCTGTTGTAGTTGTGTTTGGTGTCTTGCATTGGGATACGTGGATGTTGGCAGACGACACTCCACTTCTTCAACCATGTTGGATGAAACTGATGCTGTTGGGATCTAATGGACATGGGGAAGAACCACTGCCGACGTGCCACAAAACCTCGGTATTTTCACTTGCGGCGGTCCGGTTCATCGGCTCAAAAAGCTCCCTCGGATCGAGGGATGGTGGATGTTCTCCTTTTACTTTGGTGTTGCCTTAGTGATGGCGGAGGACAATGGCGCGCAATGAATCAGCGAGTCACAAGTTTCTTCACTCGTGAAATTGTAGTTTTACTGATTGCAGGATCCTTAGTGCAAAAAAATGTAAAACATCTATATATGTCTCATGTGGTGACCGTGTATGTACTCTCTGTATATATTTGACTAATGGAATATACGTGGTTATTTCCAAAAAAAACTAATTGGATGTCTAAGGACAGTAGTGTTGGTTTCTGGTTTGGTGTGCATGATGGGTTTCTTCCCTGGATTGTAAGTTTTCCGTGTGGGAGTTATAAATCAATTTAGTTGTTGTTTTTTTTGCGAGAAAACTTCCAATCTATTAATCTTCAATCATGGCAGTACAACGAACACAAGAAATAAAAATTACATTTAGATTCGTAGACCACCTAGCAACGACTACTAGCACTGAAGCGAGCCGAAGGCGCGCCGCCGTCATCACCCCTCCATATACATGCTTCTATATTCAAAAAAGAAGATAAATGCAGGGAGAAACACTGAGCTCCATTGACCTTCATATTTTATTTTAACAAGATTGTAATATATTTTTAAACGTAACTTTTGTTGAGTCTTTTCTAAATTTTATTAAATAATACATTGGTACATAGCCACGTAGGCTACATGAGAAAAATAAATCTGACCCTTATCACATGCCCCCCCCCCCACCCCTAGATCTCCTTTTCCTCTGGCTCCTCCCATCTCTCTCAGCCTTGATGGTGGCGAGCGTGGCGAGGAACCTGCCCCTAGCTCCTCTCTCGCAGTGTAGTTAGGTCTTACTTAGTCCTATGGGGCAGCTTTTTGGGTAAGTTTGTTAGAGCAAATACAATAGGGTGACATAGATGGGCTCTAAGAGATGTCACGTCAGATTTGTGCTTAGTTGAAGCTAAGAGGAGAGGAGAAGAGAGAGAAAAGAAACAGGGTACAGAATTACCGGTTGTAGCACGAGTTCGAACACTCTTTGGAAGATAAAGATGTGGGCTATATGTTAATGTTGTAGCATACTAGTATGACTAACTATTGTATGAGTAGACTATTAGGTTGGCTATAAGTGACGGGGCAACTCCATACAGCCGGTTGTTGGCTATACTATTAACCATGATCATAGAGAGAAGGCTCCCACAAACAATGTTCAAAGCTTTTTTTTGTCTGAAGATTTATGTCGTCCCAACGACAACTTTTTTTATCCCGCTTCAAATAACCCTATAGATCTGTTCGGATCCATGCGCTCTCCATGAGAGTCGGAGATGAGCACCTTGTCATCAGATCGTCTAGTTCTTCTAGCTAATTTTCTTTTCCTAAAATAATTCATGCTTTCCTTTGTTCCTCTAGTCGGATATGGATATATTCATCCTTTTCCTTTGACCCTTTTCGTCAAGTTCTCCGGTGCAACATCCTCTCAATCCATATGTAATGCGGGTTTGGGAATGTTCTTCTCTCTACAAATTTGTCGCATGGTTTGTTGTCTTCATGTGCTTCGCTCAATGTCTTCTTCGTGTCCCCTTCTTATTTTTATGTATGTATATATTTTGCAGAAAAGGGTGTTTTTGGTTTATATCTATGTCGTTTTATCATTATGGTGTTGCTTTTGGTGCTAATAACGTATATCCAATTTCCTTTTACGGTTTATTATACTACTAGTTGATACCAGAGGGGAAGTCAGAGAGATGGACACCGGGACAGAAAGGGGAAGGAAGATGTGCAATACTCACCTCGTAACCGAGGGCATCATGACCAGCGTGGCAATTTTGAGGGACGTACAGAGGCACATAACATGTTTAATACATGGAGAGAGGCTGTGTGGGGACAAGGAAGCGGCCAAGGCAATCAAAGGTGGAATGGATCAGATGGAAGAAAGCTGGGCAGATATGTGAGGAAGCCAAGGCCGGACTATGTCCCACGGCAGTACGGGTATGACCAAGGAAGGATGGAGCACGGAACGAGGAAGAGGGGACCGAAACAGGTGTGGATGGCCAAGGATGATCCAGACAGGCAGACGACAGGTGATGCTTTCATTCGTGACACGAGACGCAAGACGTCTACAGTGTTTGATCGCATCTCAACAAACAATGAGACATCGGCGGACCCTGAGCTCCAGGGCCGCCGGGAGCAATGAATATTCTGGCCTGTAACTGTCGAGGACTGGGGTTGGACTCGACAGTTGGCGAGCTACGAGACCTGATACGGTCCCACAACCCAGCGGTGGTGTTTTTATGCGAAACAAAGAAGAAGGCGAGGGCTATGGATAGGCTCAAGTGAAGTTTGGGGTTCACTAGTGGTGTCGCGGTTGATTGCGTGGGTAGAAGTGGTGGTTTGTCACTGTGGTGGAGAGAGCATATTCAGGTCAATGTGAGACTGTGGAGCCAATATTTCATAGATGCAGAGGTAACTTGTGAGGGGCAAGTATGTAGAATCACTGGATTCTATGGAGAACCCCGAACAGAATTACAGAAAAAATCATGGGATGCCATTCGATTCCTGCGAGGGCACGATAATCTACCATGGATATGCCTTGGTGACTTCAATGAGGCTCTTTTTCAGACGGATCAGATAGGCGGTAACCCTAGAAGCTTCTCACAGATGGAAGATTTCCGTGACTGCCTTGCCGACTGCGGTCTGGCAGATTTGGGCTTCTCTGGGTACCCGTATACGTGGGACAATAAGCGAGATGGTGGGGATAATATTCAGGTTCGGCTAGATCATGCCACGCAATGATGGTTTTTTACAGATGTTCCCGGAAACAGAAGTCGAGCATATTTTGACTGAAGAATCGGACCACCAGGCCATCCTAGTGCATGCGCAGGAGACAGCTCCGCCGAGGTGCAATGGGAGTGTGAGGCCGTTTCGGTTCGAAGAAGCTTGGACTAGACATGAACACTATGACACAATGATTGAGCAGGCCTGGTAGGAGGCGAGCACGGGAGGCGAGGGGTTATCGGCTGCATGGAATAGGTTCAGTGCGATGGCAGGATCCATGCAAAGGTGGGCGCGGGAGGTTTTTGGATCCATCAAGCGCCAGATTAAAACGCTGAAGGGGCAACTCCTGGAAGCAAAAAATAGATCGCTCTCAATTGGGTCTTCACTGGAAGTCCGAGATTTAGAAGAACAGCTCCGAGAGATCTATGCCCGCGAAGAGATCATGTACCGATAGTGATCTAGAGTGGATTGGTTAAGGGCAGGTGATCAAAATACTCAATACTTCCAGCAGCGTGCATCACATCGGAAGCGGAAAAATACGGTTAAGGCACTGAGGCGTGATGATGGAACCAAGTGTATGGTTGACGAAGAGATGCACGACTTGGCTGCGGCCTTTTACGAGCAGCTATTCACGCCAGAGGGCTGACGGGAAGCTAATACCATTTTTCAGCATATTGAACGCCTAGTTACAAATGACATGAACGAGAAACTGCTCACTCCCATCACGGACGAAGAAATTGAAAAAGCACTATTCCAGATGGGACCGACTAAGGCCCCTGGTCCGGACGGGCTGCCAGCTCTTTTTTATCAGCGACACTGGTCGCTTGTACGCAATGATGTTTGCAGGGCGGTGAGGGATTTTCTAGATGGTGTGGCGGCGCCGGAAGCTTTTAACGCTACGATCATTGTCATGATTCCAAAGTGTAACTCACCGGAGTTACTATCTCAGTTTCGTCCCATAAGTCTATGCAACGTTCTTTACAAGATCGCGACGAAGGTTCTTGCCAACAGACTAAAAGGTATCTTACCGGTTCTTATTTCAGAGGAGCAGAGTGCCTTCGTCCCGGGGCGGTTGATCACGGACAATGTTCTAGTTGCCTATGAATGTGTTCATGCCATACGGAAGAGGAAGAGGAAGAAACCTTTGTGTGCAGTGAAACTGGATATGATGAAGGCATATGATCGTGTGGAGTGGGCCTTTCTGCAACACATGATGGAACAGATTGGCTTTGCAAATGGTTGGATCGCGATGATCATGAGGTGTGTGAAGTCTGCTTCCTTCTCGATGAAGCTCAATGGAGGATTATCACGAGGCTTCTCTCCATCTAGAGGGCTCAGTCAGGGGGATCCACTCTCTCCCTACCTATTCCTTTTCTGTGTGGAGGGCTTTTCTGCGTTACTCAAACATGCACAACAGGAGGGGGAAATAAAGGGCGTGACATTTGGGAGCACTGGCCCCCATGTTACGCACCAGCTTTTTGCTGATGATAGTATTGTTTTTCTTGAAGGGACCCAAAGTAACATGGATAAACTCAAAGAAATCTTGAGGGAATATGAGGAAGCATCGGGCCAACGCGTCAACCTGCAGAAGTCCTCAATATCCTTTGGTAAGGGTCAGCAAGAGGAGGATAAGCAGGCGTTGAAAGACACTTTGGGTGTCCAGTCGGAGGCATTGAGTGAGAGATATCTCGGACTCCCAACACTGGTTGGGAAATCCAAAGATGGAACTTTTAAATATGTGACAGAAAGTGCGAAGGGCAAAGTAAGCGGTGTGAAGGGGCAAGGGCTGTCAAAGGCAGCAAGGGAGGTGTTAATCAAATCGGGGCTTCAAGCTGTACCTACATACACCATGAGTTGTTTCCAGCTCACGAAGAAAATATGCCGGAACCTGACATCTATTTCTTCCAAATTCTGGTGGGCGGCAACACTGTTGGAAATATGCCCTAGAGGCAATAGTAAATGGTTATTATTATATTTCCTTGTTCATGATAATTGTCTGTTATTCATGCTTGAATTGTATTATCCGGAAACAGTGATACATGTGTGAATACATAGACCACAATGTGTCCCTGGTAAACCTCTAGTTACTAGCTCGTTGATCAACAGATGGTTACGGTTTCCTGACCATGGACATTGGATGTCATTGATAACCAGATCACATCATTAGGAGAATGATATGATGGACAAGATCCAATCCTAAGCCTAGCACAAGATCGTATAGTTCGTAATGCTAAAGCTTTTCCAATGTCAAGTATCTTTTCCTTAGACCATGAGGTTATGCAACTCCCGGATACCGTAGGAATACTTTGGGTGTGCCAAACGTCACAACGTAACTGGGTGGCTATAAAGGTACGCAACGGGTACCTCCGAAAGTATCTGTTGAGTTGGCACGAACCGAGATTGGGATTTGTCACTCCGTATGACCACTAGTAGAAAGGGTCATCAGACCCGGTTCTTTTGGGCCTTTAGCCCCGGTTCCTGAACCGGGACAAGAGTGTCGGTACTAATGCTCTGACCCTTTAGTCCCGGTTCAATCCAGAACCGGGGCAGATGGGTGTCCACGTGGCCTGTGCGCCGAGCCCAGGCAGGAGGGGCTTTGGTCCCGGTTGGTGGCACCAACCGGGACCAAAAGGCATCCACGCGTCAGCATTTCTGTGGCTGTGGCTTTTGTTTTTTTTTTTGAAAGGGGAGGGGGGT
>LR738714.1:858922228-859014276 GCA_902687465.1 Secale cereale | reverse complement strand
CGGGGACGGCGCGACGGGGCGACGGCGCGGGGGCGACGGGGCGGCGTTGGGGGCGACGGCGACGGCGCGACGGGGCGACGGGGCGACGGCGACGGGGCGACGGGGGCGGGGACGAAGCAGAGTACTGAGGAGGCGTCGGGGGCGGGGAATGAGAAATTTTCGCAAGTGTTGGTTATATAGGAGCTGTATTAGTCCCGGTTGGTGTCAAAAACCGGGACTAATACCCGCCTTTAGTCCCGGTTGCTGCCGCCAACCGGGACTAAAGGTCCCTTTTCAGCAGCCCAAAGGGCGGGAAGGAGGGGCCTTTAGTCCCGGTTGGTGGCACCAACCGGGACTAATATGCCACCCTTTAGTCCCGGTTGGTGCCACCAACCAGGACCAAAGGCCTTGCTGGCGCGGTGCGGTGGGAAGTTTAGTCCCACCTCACTAGTTGAGAGAGGCCAGCACCAGTTTATAAGCCCTGCTGCCTCTCTCCTCTCGAACTCCTCTTAACTGCAGGCCTAAGGGCCTAAACTGACACTGCTTTGCCTGTGGGCTTGCTGGGCTTTCTACGGGCCTGAATCCTGGCCCATGGTTGGGTTTCTAGTTGTATTCAGGCCGTGTGGGCCCAGTAGGTGGCATTTTTTTATTTTTTTTTTCTTTGTTGCTTTTTTTTAGTTTTGTTTCTACTTTCAACAAAATACTTACTGTTGCTATTTTTATTTATTTGTTTTCTTTGTTGCTTTATTTATTTTATTTTGTTTCTACTTACAACAAAATACTTATTATTGCTATTTTTTTTTTGCAAATTTTTTGTTTTGTTTTCTGCATTATTTATTTTCTTTTCTTTTTTGCTTTATTTTTTAATTCTTTCTGGTAAAACCAATTAAAAACTTTCTGTTAGTGCAAGTAGTATTCAAATTTGAATATTTTAAATTTGAAATTATTTGTTTTCTTTGTTGCTTTATTTATTTTGTTTTGTTCCCACTTATAATGAAATACTTATTGTTGCTATTTTTTATTTTTTTGCAAGTTTTTTTTTGTTTTCTGCATTATTTATTTTCTTTTGTTTTTTGTTTTATTTTTTAATTCTTTCTGGTAAAACCAATTACAAACTTTCTGTTAGTGCAAATTTGAATAGTACAAACGGACAATGGTATCATACTCGTTTGTGACAAAGTTGGCATGGTATCATCATAATAGTTGCCGAAAAAAGTCTTCACTTTTTCTTCACTTGTGTCATTTGCTTATTGCGCCGTAACCATGGATAATCTTCATCGTTTATCAGGATGCTTGGGTCAGCCTTGACTTTGAAGGGAGGAATTTCATGAAACTTTTCATAATCTTCAAACATGTCTGTCTTGCCCTCCACTCCCAGGATGTCCCTTTTTCCTGAAATAACTATGTGGCTCTTTGGCTCATCGTATGATGTATTCGCTTCCTTATCTTTTCTTTTTCTCGGTCTGGTAGACATGTCCTTCACATAGATAACCTGTGCCACATCATTGGCTAGGACGAACGGTTCGTCAGTGTATCCAAGATTTTTCAGATCCACTGTTGTCATTCCGTACTGTGGGTCTACCTGTACCCCGCCTCCTGACAGATTGACCCATTTGCACTTAAACAAAGGGACCTTAAAATCATGTCCGTAGTCAAGTTCCCATATGTCTACTATGTAACCATAATATGTGTCCTTTCCCCTCTTGGTTGTTGCATCAAAGCGGACACCGCTGTTTTGGTTGGTGCTCTTTTGATCTTGGACAATCGTGTAAAATGTATTCCCATTTATCTCGTATCCTTTGTAAATCAATACAGTCAAAGATGGTCCCCTGGACAACCAGTACAACTCATCACAAACAGTGTTGTCACCTCTGAGACGTGTTTCCAACCAACTGCTGAAAGTCCTGATGTGTTCACATGTAATCCAGTCGTCGCACTGCCCCGGGTGTTTGGAGCGCAGACTGTTCTTGTGTTCATCGACATACGGGGTCACTAATGTAGAGTTCTGTAGAACTGTGTAGTGTGCTTGAGACCAAGAATATCCGTCCCTACATATTACTGAGTCCCTTCCAAGCGTGCCTTTTCCAGTCAGTCTCCCCTCGTACCGCGATTTAGGGAGACCTATCTTATTAAGGCCAGGAATGAAGTCAACACAAAACCCGATGACATCCTCTGTTTGATGGCCCATGGAGATGCTTCCTTCTGGCCTGGCGCGGTTACGGACATATTTCTTTAGGACTCCCATGAACCTCTCAAAGGGGAACATATTGTGTAGAAATACGGGCCCCAGAATGACAATCTCGTCGACTAGATGAACTAGGACGTGTGTCATGATATTGAAGAAGGATGGTGGGAACACAAGCTCGAAACTGACAAGACATTGCGCCACATCACTCCTTAGCCTTGGTACGATTTCTGGATCGATCACCTTCTGAGAGATTGCATTGAGGAATGCACATAGCTTCACAATGGCTAATCGGACGTTTTTCGGTAGAAGCCCCCTCAATGCAACCGGAAGCAGTTGCGTCATAATCACATGGCAGTCATGAGACTTTAGGTTCTGGAACTTTTTCTCTGCCATATTTATTATTCCCTTTATATTCGACGAGAAGCCAGTCAGGACCTTCATACTGAGCAGGCATTCAAAGAAGATTTCTTTCTCTTCTTTCGTAAGAGCATAGCTGGCAGGACCTTCATACTGCTTCGGAGGGATGCCGTCTTTTTCGTGCAAACGTTGCAGGTCCTCCCGTGCCTCAGCTGTATCTTTTGTCTTTCCATACACGCCCAAGAAGCCTAGCAGGTTCACGCAAAGGTTCTTCGTCACGTGCATCACGTCGATTGAAGAGCGGACCTCTAGGTCTTTCCAGTAGGGTAGGTCCCAAAATATAGATTTCTTCTTCCACATGGGTGCGTGTCCCTCAGCGTCATTCGGAACAGCTAGTGCGTCGGGGCCCTTTCCAAAGATTACGTGTAAATCATTGACCATAGCAAGTACGTGATCACCGGTACGCATGGCGGGCTTCTTCCGGTGATCTGCCTCGCCTTTGAAATGCTTGCCTTTCTTTCGACATTGATGGTTGGTCGGAAGAAATCGACGATGGCCCAGGTACACATTCTTCCTGCACTTGTCCAGGTATATACTTTCAGTGTCATCTAAACAGTGCGTGCATGCGTGGTATCCTTTGTTTGTCTGTCCTGAAAGGTTACTGAGAGCGAGCCAATCGTTGATGGTCACGAACAGCAACGCCTTTAGGTCAAATTCCTCCTGTCTGTGCTCATCCCACGCACGTAAACCGTTTCCATTCCACAGCTGTAAAAGTTCTTCAACTAATGGCCTTAGGTACACATCAATGTCGTTGCCGGGTTGCTTAGGGCCTTGGTTGAGAACTGGCATCATAATGAACTTCCGCTTCATGCACATCCAAGGAGGAAGGTTATACATACATAGAGTCACGGGCCAGGTGCTGTGATTGCTGCTCTGCTCCCCGAAAGGATTAATGCCATCCGCGCTTAAAGCAAACCATATGTTCCTTGCGTCCTTTGCAAACTCCTCCCAGTACTTTCTCTCGATTTTTCTCCACTGCGACCCGTCAGCGGGTGCTCTCAATTTCCCGTCTTTCTTACGGTCCTCACTGTGCCATCGCATCAACTTGGCATGCTCTCTGTTTCTAAACAAACGTTTCAACCGTGGTATTATAGGAGCATACCACATCACCTTCGCAGGAACCCTCTTCCTGGCGGGCTCGCCATCAACATCACCAGGGTCATCTCGTCTGATCTTATACCGCAATGCACCGCATACCGGGCATGCGTTCAGATCCTCGTATGCACCGCGGTAGAGGATGCAGTCATTAGGGCATGCATGTATCTTCTGCACCTCCAATCCTAGAGGGCATACGACCTTCTTTGCTGCGTATGTACTGTCGGGCAATTCGTTATCCTTCGGAAGCTTCTTCTTCAATATTTTTAGTAGCTTCTCAAATCCTTTGTCAGCCACAGCATTCTCTGCCTTCCACTGCAGCAATTCCAGTACGGTGCCGAGCTTTGTGTTGCCATCTTCGCAATTGGGGTACAACCCTTTTTTGTGATCCTCTAACATGCGATCAAACTTCAGCTTCTCCTTTTGACTTTCGCATTGTGTCCTTGCATCGACAATGACCCGGCGGAGATCATCATTTGGTTACTCTTGATCTTCAGCAGCTTCACCCATTGCAGCATCATTGGGCACATCGTCTGGTTCCTCTTGATCTTCACCAGCTCCCCCCATTGCAGCATCACCGTATTCAGCGGGCACATAGTTGTCATCGTACTCTTCTTCTTCGCCGTCTTCCATCATAACCCCTATTTCTCTATGCCTCGTCCAAACATTATAGTGTGGCATTAAACCCTTGTAAAGCAGGTGGGAGTGAAGGATTTTCCGGTTAGAGTAAGACATCGTATTCACACATTTAGTGCATGGACAACACATAAAACCATTCTGCTTGTTTGCCTCATCCGCATTTAGAAACTCATGCACGCCCTTAATGTACTCGGAGGTGTGTCTGTCACCGTACATCCATTGCCGGTTCATCTGCGTGCATTATATATAATTAAGTGTGTCAAAAACCATTACAGAACATCATAAATAGATAATTAAGTGACCAAATGGATAAAAGTTCATCATCACATTAAAACCAAAGTACATACATATATAGTTCTCATCTAACAACATATAGCTCTCCATACACATCAAAACTATGTAAAACTTTTCAATGCGAAAACAAATGCGATCATAATCGCAACCAAGGTAACAATTGATCCAACGGCATAATGATACCAAGCCTCGGTATGAATGGCATATTTTCTAATCTTTTTAATCTTCAACCGCATTGCATCCATCTTGATCTTGTGATCATCGACGACATCCGCAACATGCAACTCCAATATCATCTTCTCGTCCAATTTTTTTTATTTTTTCCTTCAAGAATTTGTTTTCTTCTTCAACTAAATTTAACCTCTCGACAATAGGGTCCATCTTGATCTTGTGATCATCGATGACTTCCGCAACATGCAACTCCAATTCCATCTTCTCCTCCTCCATTTTTTCCAATTTTTTCTTTAAGGAAATGTTTTCCTCTTCAACTAAATTTAACCTCTCCACAAGAGGGTCGGTTGGAATTTCTGGTTCAACTACCTCCTAGACATAATAAAACATCTATGCATGTCAGGTTGGTCGGCATAACTATCATAAACACTAAAACAATTAGTTATAAATTAAAGATAATATACCACATCCGAATCGTAGACAGGACGAGGGCCCACGTGGGCGGATATCAAAACCATCGCACTATATAATAACAAGCAATAATAAACGTAAGAAAATTAGACAAATATCTATCTAAAGCAATAATAACAAGCAATAATAAAAGTAAGAAAAGCATGGACATAACAAGAGGCTCAGCACGGTGGTGCCGGTGACGAGATCGGCGGGGGCGATCGACGGCGGCGAAGACGGGGACGGGACGTGACGGACCGCTAAACCTAGACAAATCTCGGAGAAAATAGAGCTTCGAGAGGAGAAAAGCTTAACTAGTGTGGCTCGGGCATTCCACCGAACACGTTGTGTGCATAGGAGGTGAGCTAGAGCACCACTAACCCCTCTCCTCCTCGGCCAGAAAAAAAAACAGAGTAGTGAGCTCTGCTCTTGAGTGAGGTGTTATATATAGGCACCTCATTGGTCCCGGTTGGTGCTATGAATCGGGGCAAAAGGGGAGCCTTTGGTCCCGGTTCATATCACTAACCGGGACCAATGGTGGTGGGCCAGGACCAAGAGCCATTGGTCCCGGTTTGTCGCTCCAACCGGGACCAAAAGGTCCAAACGAACCGGGACCAATGGCCCACGTGGCCTGGCCGGCCCCCTGGGCTCACGAACCAGGTCCAGTGCCCCCATTGGACCCGGTTCTAGATTGAACCGGGGCTAATGGGCTGGACAGGCCTGGTCCAATGCCCTGTTTTCTACTAGTGGACGAAGAGGTATCTCTGGGCCCACTCGGTAAGACATCATCATAATGAGCTCAATGTGACTAAGGAGTTGGTCACGGGATGAACAAGGTATCGGTATACCGATGATCGAATCTCGGGCAAGTACTGTACCGATAGACAAAGGGAATTGCATACGGGATTGAGTGAATCCTTGACATCGTGGTTCATCCGATGAGATCATCGAGGAACATGTAGGAACCAACATAGGTATCCATATCTCGTTGTTGGTTATTGATCGGAGAGTTGTCTCGGTCATGTCTATGTGTCTCCCGAACCCGTAGGGTCTACACACTTAAGGTTCGGTGACGCTAGGGTTGTAGAGATATATGCATACGGTATCCCGAATGTTGTTCGGAGTCTCGGATGAGATCCCGGACGTCACGAGAAGTTCCGGAGGTAAAGAATTATATATAGGAAGTCCAGTTTCTGCCATCGGGAGAGTTTCGGGGGGTCACCGGTAGTGTACCAGGACCACCGGAAGGGTCCTGGGGGTCCACCGGGTGGGGCCACCTATCCCGGAGGGCCCCATGGGCCGTAGGGGGAGGGGTACCAGCCCATAGTGGGCTGGCGCACCCCCTTGGGCCTCCCCCCTGCGCCTAGGGTTGGGAACCCTAGGGGTGGGGGCGCCCCACATGCCTTGGGGGGCAAGCCTCCCCCCTGGCCGCCGCCCCCCCTAGGAGATTGCATCTCCTAGGGCCGCCGCCCCCTGGACCCTATATATAGTGGGGGGGACGGAGGGCAGCCGGCACACCCTTGCTCCTGGCGCCTCCCTCTCCCTCCCGTTACACCTCTCCCTCCTCCCGCGGTGCTTGGCGAAGCCCTGCAGAATTTCCGTTGCATCCACCACCACGCCGTCGTGCTGCTGGATCTCCATCAACCTCTCCTCCCTCCTTGCTGGATCAAGAAGGAGGAGACGTCGCTGCACCGCACGTGTGTTGAACGCGGAGGTGTCGTCCGTTCGGCGCTGGGATCATCGGTGATTTGGATCACGACGAGTACGACTCCATCATCCACGTTCTCTTGAACGCTTTCGCTCGCGATCTACAAGGGTATATAGATGCACTCCTTTCCCCTCGTTGCTAGATGACTCCTTAGATTTATCTTGGTGAAGCGTAGAACTTTTTTGAATTTTGCTACGTTCCCCAACAGTGGCATCTGAGCTAGGTCTTTGCGTAGCATCTTGCACGAGTAGAACACAAAGCAGTTGTGGGCGTAGATTTGTTCAATTCTCTTGCCGCTGCTAGTCTTATCTTGATTCGGCGGCATCGTGGGATGAAGCGGCCCGGACCGACCTTACACGTACGCTTACGTGAGACAGGTTCCACCGATTGACATGCACTAGTTGCATAAGGTGGCTAGCGGGTGTCTGTCTCTCCCACTTTAGTCGGATCGGATTCGATGAAAAGGGTCCTTATGAAGGGTAAATAGAAATTGGCATATCACGTTGTGGTTTTGGCGTAGGTAAGAAATGTTTTTGCTAGAAACCTATAGCAGCCACGTAAAAACTTGCAACAACAATTAGAGGACGTCTAACTTGTTCTTGCAGCATGTGCTATGTGATGTGATATGGCCAAAAGATGTGATGAATGATATATGTGATGTATGAGATTGATCATGTTCTTATAATAGGAATCACGACTTGCATGTCGATGAGTATGACAACCGGCAGGAGACATAGGAGTTGTCTTATTTTTTTGTATGACCCGCGTGTCACTGAATAACGCCATGTAATTACTTTACTTTATTGCTAAACGTTAGCTATAGTAGTAGAAGTAATGTTTGGCGAGATGACTTCATGAAGACACGATGATGGAGATCATGGTGTCATGCCGGTGACAAAGATGATCATGGAGCCCCGAAGATGAAGATCCAAGGAGCAAAATGATATTGGCCATATCATGTCACTTTATTTGATTGCATGTGATGTTTATCATGTTTATTACATCTTATTTGCTTAGAACGACGGTAGTAAATAGATGACCTCTCACTAAAATTTCAAGAATTGTGTTCCCCCTAACTGTGCACCGTTTCTAAGGATCGTTGTTCCGAAGCACCACGTGATGATCGGGTGTGATAGGTTCTAACGTTCGCATACAACGGGTGTAAGCCAGATTTACACACGCAATACAGTTATGGTTCACTTGACGAGCCTAGCATATACAGACATGGCCTTAGAACACGGAAGACCGAAAGGTCGAACATGAGTCGTATAGAAGATACGATCAACATGAAGATGTTCACCGTTGTTGACTAGTCCGTCTCACGTGATGATCGGACACGGCCTAGTCGATTCAGATCATGTTTCACTTAGATTACTAGAGAGATGTCTATCTGAGTGGGAGTTCATTAAATTTGATTAGATGAACTTAATTGTCATGAACTTAGTCTAAATTCTTTGCAATATGTCTTGTAGATCAAATGGCCCAAGCTCATTTTACCCACAACTTCAACGCGTTCCTAGAGAAAACCAAGCTGAAAGACGATGGTAGCAACTATACGGATTGAGTCCGTGACCTCAGGATCATCCTCATAGCTGCCAAGAAAACTTACGTCCTAGAAGCACCGCTAGGTGACGCTCCCGCCCTGGCAAACCAAGACGTTATGAACGCTTGGCAGTCGCGTTATGATGATTACTCCCTGGTTCAGTGCGGCATGCTTTACAGCTTAGAATCGGGGATCCAAAAGCGTTTTGAGCACCACGGAGCATATGAGATGTTCCAAGAGCTAAAAATGGTTTTCCAAGCTCATGCCCGAGTCGAGAGATATGACGTCTCCGACGCATTCTACAGTTGTAAGATGGAGGAGAATAGTTCTGTCAGTGAGCACATACTCAAATTGTCTGGGTTGCACAATCGCTTGTCTCAGTTGGGAATTGATCTCCCAGACGAAGTGGTCATTGACAGAATCCTCCAGTCGCTCCCACCTAGCTACAAGAGCTTCGTGATGAACTTAAATATGCAAGGGATGGAGAAGTCCATTCCCGAGGCGTATTCAATGCTGAAATCAGCGGAGGTGGAGATCAAGAAAGAGCATCAAGTGTTGATGGTGAATAAAACCACTAAGTTCAAGAAAGGCAAGGGTAAGAAGAACTTCAAGAAGGACGGCAAAGGAGTTGCCGCGCCCGGTAAGCCAGTTGCCGGGAAGAAGCTAAAGAATGGACCCAAGCCTGAGACTGAGTGCTCTTATTGCAAGGGAACGGGTCACTGGAAGCGGAACTGCCCCAAATACTTAGCAGATAAGAAGGCCAGCAACGTCAAAGGTATATATGATATACATGTAACTGATGTGTACCTTACCAGCACTCGTAATAGCTCCTGGGTATTTGATACCGGTGCAGTTGCTCACATTTGTAACTAAAAGCAGGAGCTGCGGAATAAGCGGAGACTGGCGAAGGACGAGGTGAATATGCGCGTCGGGAATGGTTCCAAGGTCGATGTGATCGCCGTCGGCACGCTACCTCTACATCTACCCTCGGGATTAGTTTTAAACCTTAATAATTGTTATTTAGTACCAGCTTTGAGCATGAACATTGTATCTGGATCTCGTTTAATGCGAGATGGCTACTCATTTAAATCCAAGAATAATGGTTGTTCTAATTATATGAGAGATATGTTTTATGGTCATGCCCCGTTGGTCAATGGTTTATTCTTGATGAATCTCGAACGTGATGTTACACATGTTCATAGTGCGAATGCCAAAAGATGTAAAATTGATAATGATAGTCCCACATACTTGTGGCATTGCCGCCTTGGTCATATTGGTGTCAAACGTATGAAGAAGCTTCATGCAGATGGACTTATAGAATCTCTTGATTATGAATCATTTGATACGTGTGAACCATGCCTCTTGGGAAAGATGACCAAGACTCCGTTCTCCGGAACAATGGAGCGAGCGACCAACTTATTGGAAATCATACATACCGATGTGTGCGGTCCAATGAGTATTGAAGCTCGCGGAGGCTATCGTTATGTTCTCACCCTCACGGATGACTTAAGTAGATATGGGTATGTCTACTTGATGAAGCACAAGTCTGAGACCTTTGAAAAGTTCAAGGAATTTCAGAATGAGGTCGAGAATCAACGTGACAGAAAAATAAAGTTCTTATGATCGGATCGTGGAGGCGAATATTTAAGTCACGAATTTGACACGCGCCTAAGGAACTGTGGAATTGTTTCACAATTGACACCGCCCGGAACACTTCAGCGTAATGGTGTGTCCGAACGTCGTAATCGTACTCTGTTGGACATGGTGCGATCTATGATGTCTCTTATCGACTTACCGCTATCATTTTGGGGTTATGCTTTAGAGACTGCCGCATTCACTTTAAATAGGGCTCCGTCTAAATCCATTGAGACGACACCGTATGAACTTTGATTTGGCAAGAAACCTAAGTTGTCGTTTCTGAAAGTTTGGGGTTGCGATGCTTATGTCAAGAAACTTCAACCTGAAAAGCTCGAACCCAAATCGGAAAAATGCGTCTTCATAGGATACCCAAAGGAAACCATTGGGTACACCTTCTACCTCAGATCCGAAGGCAAGGTCTTCGTTGCCAAGAATGGATCCTTTCTGGAGAAAGAGTTTCTCTCGAAAGAAGTGAGTGGGAGGAAAGTGGAACTTGATGAGGTGACAGTCACACCTTCCGAACCGGAAAGTAGCGCAGCGCAGGAAGTTGTTCATGAGGTGCCTGCACCGACTAGGGAGGAAGTTAATGATGATGATCATGAAGTTTCAGATCAAGTTACTACTGAACTTCGAAGGTCCACAAGGACACGTTCCGCACCAGAGTGGTATGGCAACCCTGTCATGGAAATCATGTTGTTAGACAACGGTGAACCTTCGAACTATGAAGAAGCGATGACAGGTCCGAATTCCAACAAATGGCTAGAAGCCATGAAATCCGAGATAGGATCCATGTATGAAAACAAAGTATGGACTTTGGTGGACTTGCCCGATGATCGGCACGCCATAGAAAATAAATGGATATTTAAGAAGAAGACTGACGCGGATGGTAATGTGACCATCTATAAGGCTCGACTTGTCGCTAAAGGTTATCGACAAGTTCAAGGGATTGACTACGACGAGACTTTCTCCCCCGTAGCGATGCTAAAGTCCGTCCGAATCATGTTAGCAATTGCCGCATAGTATGATTATGAGATATGGCAAATGGACGTCAAAACGGCATTCCTTAATGGCTTCCTCAACGAAGAACTGTATATGATGCAGCCGGAAGGTTTTGTCGATCCTGAGAATGCTAACAAGGTATGCAAGCTCCAGCGCTCTATCTATGGGCTGGTGCAAGCATCTCGGAGTTGGAATATTTGCTTTAATGATGTGATCAAAGCATTTGGGTTTATACAGACTTGGGGAGAAGCATGTATTTACAAGAAAGTGTGTGGGAGCTCTGTAGCATTTCTCATATTATATGTGGATGATATACTGCTGATGGGAAATGATATAGAATTCTTGGAAAGCATAAAGGCCTACTTGAATAAGAGTTTTTCAATGAAGGACCTTGGAGAAGCTGCTTACATATTAGGCATCAGAATCTATAGAGATAGATCGAGACGCCTCATTGGTCTTTCACAAAGCACATACCGTGATAAGATATTGAACAAGTTCAATATGGATCAGTCTAAGAAAGGGTTCTTGCCTGTATTGCAAGGTATGAGATTGAGCACGGCTCAATCCCCGACCACGGCAGAAGATAGAGAAAAGATGAGTGTCATCCCCTATGCCTCAGCCATATGTTCTATTATGTATGCCATGTTGTGTACCAGACCTGATGTGAACCTTGCCATAAGTTTGGTAGGGAGGTACCAAAGTGATCCCGGTATGAAACACTGGACATCGGTCAAGAACATCCTGAAGTACCTTAAAAGGACTAAGGATATGTTTCTCATTTATGGAGATGATGAAGAGCTCGTCGTAAAGGGTTACGTCGATGCTAGCTTCGACACAAATCTGGATGACTCCAAGTCACAAACCGGATACGTGTATATTTTGAATGGTGGGGCAGTCAGCTGGTGCAGTTGCAAGCAAAGCGTCGTGGCGCATTCTACACGTGAAGGGGAGTACATAGCTGCTTGCAAAGCAGCGCACGAAGGAGTCTGGATGAAGTAGTTCATCACCGACCTAGGAGTCATTCCAAGCGCGTCGGGCCCGATGACTCTCTTCTGTGACAACATTGGAGCTATTGCCATTGCCAAGGAGCCCATGTTTCACAAGAAGACCAAGCACATCAAGCGCCGTTTCAACTCCATCCGGAATTATGTTCAAGATGGAGAGATAGATATTTGTAAAGTGCATACGGATCTGAATGTCGCAGATCCGTTGACTAAACCTCTTCCACGAGCAAAACATGATCAACACCAGAACTCTATGGGTGTTCGATTCATCACAATGTAACTATATTATTGACTCTAGTGCAAGTGGGAGACTGTTGGAAAAAATATGCCCTAGAGGCAATAATAAAATGGTTATTATTATATTTCCTTGTTCATGATAATTGTCTGTTATTCATGATTGAATTGTATTATCCGAAAACAGTGATACATGTGTGAATACATAGACCACAACGTGTCCCTGGTAAACCTCTAGTTACTAGCTCGTTGATCAACAAATGGTTACGGTTTCCTGACCATGGACATTGGATGTCATTGATAGCGAGATCACATCATTAGGAGAATGATGTGATGGACAAGACCCAATCCTAAGCCTAGCACAAGATCGTATAGTTCGTAATGCTAAAGCTTTTCCAATGTCAAGTATCTTTTCCTTAGACCATGAGGTTGTGCAACTCCCGGATACTGTACGAATATTTTGGGTGTGCCAAACGTCACAATGTAACTGGGTGGCTATAAAGGTACGCAACGGGTATCTCCGAAAGTATCTGTTGAGTTGGCACGAACCGAGATTGGGATTTGTCACTCCGTATGACGGAGAGGTATCTCTAGGCCCACTCGGTAAGACATCATCATAATGAGCTCAATGTGACTAAGGAGTTGGTCACGGGATGATGTATTACGGAACGAGTAAAGAGACTTGCCATGACGAGATTGAACAAGGTATCGGTATACCGACGATCGAATCTCGGGCAAGTACTGTACCGATAGACAAAGGGAATTGCATACGGGATTGAGTGAATCCTTGACATCGTGGTTCATCCGATGAGATCATCAAGGAACATGTAGGAACCAACATGGGTATCCAGATCCCGTTGTTGGTTATTGATCGAAGAGTTGTCTCGGTCATGTCTACGTGTCTCCCGAACCCGTATGGTCTACACACTTAAGGTTCGATGACGCTAGGGTTGTAGAGATATATGCATACGGTAACCCGAATGTTGTTCGGAGTCCCGGATGAGATCCCGGATGTCACGAGGAGTTCCGGAATGGTCCGGAGGTAAAGAATTATATATAGGAAGTCCAGTTTCGGCCATCGGGAGAGTTTCGGGGGGTCACCGGTAGTGTACCGGGACCATCGGAAGGGTCCCGGGGGTCCATCGAGTGGGGCCACCTATCCCGGAGGGCCCCATGGTCCGTAGGGGGAGGGGAACCAGCCCATAGTGGGCTGGCGCACCCCCTTGGGCCTCCCCCCTGCGCCTAGGGTTGGGAACCCTAGGGGTGGGGGGCACCCCACATGCCTTGGGGGCAAGCCACCCCCCCTGGCCGCCGCCCCCTGGCCGCAGCCGGCACACCCTTGCTCCTGGCGCCTCCCTCTCCCTCCCGTTACACCTATCCCTCCTCCCGCGGTGCTTGGCGAAGCCCTGCAGAATTTCCGTTGCATCCACCACCACGCCATTGTGCTGCTGGATCTGCATCAACCTCTCCTCCCTCCTTGCTGGATCAAGAAGGAGGAGACGTCGATGCATCGTACATGTGTTGAACGCGGAGGTGCCGTCCGTTCGGCGCTGGGATCATCGGTGATTTGGATCACGACGAGTACGACTCCATCATCCACGTTCTCTTGAACGCTTCCGCTCCCGATCTACAAGGATATGTAGATGCACTCCTTTCCCCTCGTTGCTAGATGACTCCTTAGATTGATCTTTGTGAAGCGTAGAATTTTATTGAATTTTGCTACGTTCCCCAACAAACACGTGATGAACGCAAGGTACATTGGATATCATGGCTAAAGATGTGCGCGTCGAAGAGGGAGGGAGGAATGGGCTTCCGTGATCCAGAGGCTTTCAATCAAGCGTTGTTAGCAAAACAAGCATGGAGAATCCTTCAGGAGCCTAACTCTCTGTGTGCTCATGTACTCAAGGCACGCTACTTCAGTGCGGACTCGATCATGATAGCTACATCCCCGTCGACGGCCTCGTACACTTTTCGAAGCATTCTATGGGGGAGAGACCTGCTACGTGAGGGGTTCGTTTGGCATATTGGTAATGGTTGTGCGATGAACATCCATCACGATAATTGGATTCCACGAGCAGGTAGTATGAAACCTCTTGGACAAATCTTTGTTATAGGTATCACCAAGGTAGCTCACCTAATGGCAGCGGATGGTAGGAGCTCGGATATGAATAAAGTAAATATGATGTTCTCTGAGGATGATGCAAAGGATGTCCAGCAAATAGCTATTGGAGGCCCGAGCTCTGAGGACTATCTTGCTTGGAACTTTACGCATAATGGCGTTTACTCTATAAAATCTGGATATCACATGTGCAAGTCTCTGGATAATGCGAGGAACAGACAGCCGGAGGCCTCGAGTTCAGTTGCGAAGCACAGAGGATACATGGCTTTGTGGGACACCAATGCACCACCCAAGGCCAAAATCCACATGTGGAGGTTGATTCGAAACGGACTAGCGGTGGGGGCTGAGCTGCACCGACGGAGGATCAAACCAGGGATTTTTTGTGCGGTGTGCGGACGGGAAGAAACGGTGCTTCACCGGTTCTGGTCTTGCCAGCACTCCAAGCTGTTCTGGCAGCTTCTGTGCTCGGAGAAGGGAGTCATGGTGGCCCAACCACCGAGTCCGATCGACTCCCAGAACGCATTGGCTCGGTGGCTCCTGGGTTGGTTCGCCGACGCGGCTGATGAGGAGAGGGGCGCAATGATTCGAGCGACATACGGCCTTTGGTTAGCGAGAAACGAAGCTAGAGACGGGAAGAGAATAGCCCCGCCACATGAAATCATAGAATCAGTGCTGTCCCATATATCCGAGTGGAGGGCGGTTCATGGTGACAACAAGCCCCCACGAGAGCAGCAGATTAAGCAAAAGTGGCAACCCCCTGAGGAGGGGTGGCTAAAAGTTAATTCAGATGGGGCGGTTTCAAAATCTGGAGGCAAGGGGGGACCTGGTGCTGTGATAAGGGATGAGAATGGCGCCTTCAGAGCTGGGTTGTGCCATTATTTCCGAGGCATTGTGTCACACCCTGATTTTCATGTCACATTGGTTAAGCTAATTTCCATGTTAAAAATGTGGATTTGCAAAAACTTTTGAGTGTTTTTGACTTTGCTTGATTTGACTTTTGTCTGCTGTTTGCTAGTGCTCTAAAAATCAAATAAATCCTCCAACTCTTATACTTCATCTCCTTGACCCAAAACCTTTTTCCCAATGATCATGCCATGTGTATAGACCAGTATAGAATTTTCTTATAAAAATATTTTGGCCAAATAGTATTTTCTAAAATTAGTTTTCCAAAAACCCCTGAATTGAGGTTTGCACTGCAAGTACCTTATTTAGGGTGTGAAAAATCTTTCAAAAAGTTTATTTGAATCCTATTAGGTATAGGACTCCCGGAAACCACAAAAGTATAATTTTAAAAGTTATTTTTATATTTTATTTAAAAGCTTTTTCTTAAGGCCAGAAATGGTCTTTAATAGGGAAAAATTATTTAATCATTTCAAAAAATATTTGCCAAAATTCAGGGAGACTCATAGGACATATATTGTCCATATATAAGAGTTTCAGCACATGGTCATGTTCAAAATATTGGACTAATCCTTCCAAAACCCTTTCTGGATATTTCAAGCTTTTGAAATATTTACAAAGGAAATATTCTCCAAAAATTCCAGGGAAATTCTATCATGTCATATATGACATATTTGACGATCTTGCAAAGCCTCATGCCTTGAAGATCAAGGAAACATCCTCTAATCCCCTCAAAACCATTCTGTCCATACTTGAAGTTTGAGCAACTTTACATTGCCAAACTTGTCCAAATGCTCTCAAACTTGGTTCACATGCTAAAATGATGTAATTATGCATCTATGCCAAATGGCACAAGTTTTGGAGAAGCATAACTTGGTCTAAGTGCCCCAAAACCACTTCTGTTCAAATTCAAATTTGAACAACTTTACATTGTCAACTTTTTATCTGGAGCCTCAAACTTTCTGGGCATGTTCATAACCCCAAATGATGATGCTACACTAAGTGGTGCATCAAGGGGAGATGAATAGCTCAACTCAAACATGGTGAAACCATTTCTGTTGATTTCTAGGGTTCACCAAAGTCACATTGGCCACTTTGCCCAAATGAGCTCAAATTTGGTGTAAGGGCCTAATTATATGTGACATTTGATCCTGTTAAGTCCCATGTCAAGTGGAGGTCATTTGCCTCCCCAAAACATGATCAAACACCTTCTATCCAATTACCAAGACAAGTGTTTGGACCCCTTTTACTAATTCCCTTTACCCCAAATTCTTACCACAGCTTCCCCTAGTCCTATTCTACCTCCAGTAACTCTCCTCTACCTCAGCTCAATTATTGGAGGGGGGTAAAACCCCAAATTCATTTTTCTGGCAGCAGCTTTCACCTTCTTCTTCACCTCTCTCCTCATTCCAGAGGCTCCCCAGGGCATCCAAGACCTTCACACTATTGTTTACTACTCCCTAGCACTGCTGGACACAAGAGGACACGGCCAAGGAGCAAAAGGCACGGCCATGCCGGCCAAAAGCACGCTCTGGAGCGCGCTACAGTGCTCTGGAGCACTGCAGCCGCCCCCCAATCGGCTGCTTCCGACAGCCTTGGGCCTCCCCCTCGTGTCCCCCGAGGCGGCCTCGACGTCCGCAACACGCCGGGCGGTCGGCCCCCTCCTCTCTCCTCCTCCCTCACCCCTGCTCGCACGCGCACCGGCCGACCCTGAGCACCAGTGAGCAAGCTCACACGCGCGAAGACCCTGGAGCCTCCCCGCTCCTCCTCTACTTTTCCCTTGGACTGGACCTCGTCCACGAGCGCCGTAGACATGCTCAGGAGAGCCCGGTTGGCCTCCAGCAACGGCCACGGCCCCGCCGGCACACAGCCCCACGGTGAACCTCGGGCTAGCCTATAAAAGGCCTCCCCGAGCCCCTCTCCGTACTCCATCCACTCCCTCACCCTCCAGTAAGCCTCCCTGAGCAAAGCACGCTCCCTCCCGAGCCCTCCTCTCTCCTCCTCGGTCGCCATTGCCGCCTCGGGGCCCTGCTCGAATTCGGGCACCCCGGCCTCTCCCTCTCCACCTAGCCACCACCGGAGCCCCTCACGCACCCCCTTGAGCCTCCCCGTGCTCCGCCAATCCTCCCCAAGCCGCCGTGCGCTCGAAGCCCAAAGTGACCGGAGCCCTCCTCCGCCACGGTTGGACCCCTGCTCGATCTGGTCCTCCCCGGCAGGCGTGTCACCCACGGCCGGATGCGCCTCTCCACGCTGGTCGTTCCGGTGGCCGGAGCGTCGCCGGAGACGGCCTGAGTCGACGGGGCCACGCCGGCGAGCGCTCGGCCGCGCCTCCTCTGCCTCGCCTCTGTCCGCGCGGGAGGAAGAAGAACCTGCCACGAGGGCCCGCGCGTCAGCGACCTGGGGGTTGGGCCCCTCCGTTTAAGTGGAGGCGGGTCTGGCCACGGCCGCCTCCCCCGCGCGGTGGCGCCCTTCTTGGCGGGCGTCTTCGACGTGGCCAGGCTCCTGTGCACGCGGCCGAGCTGATGGGCCGGCCCAGTTGCTGTGCAGCTATTCTTCGCCCTGCGTGCAAGGGTATACCCCCCCCCCTTATTCCTTTTTCCTTTTCTTTATTCTGTCAACTTCAAAAATGCCTAAATAATTCATTTGAACTCCAAATTGCATGATTCAAATTTCCTATGGCTCCATAAATCATGCTCTATCACATGGTGCAACATGCACATTATTCCAGAAACATTTCTTTCACAAATATTTATCAAATGCCTTTATTCCATTTTTTGTGATGAACTTTAGAAAATCACAGAGAGCTCAAACTTGATCCAAATGCAGTGATTCAAATTCCTAGATGCTTGTCATGTCCAAACTTAGTTTTGGAACATTTTTAATAATAGGTTCTGTACCCCACCAAATATTGAGCCATTTCTTCATATTTATCAGCTTTGCAAAATCCTAGGAAATTCATTTCAAATCCAAATCCAGTGAAACCAACTCCTAAATGCTTCTAAAATCATGACTTGATGATGGGTACCTTTGCTCATCATTCAAGGAAATATTTCTGTATACTTCTTCCAAATCCATAAACCCCTTGGTTCCATCATATTGGAATGTTCCAAACTACCTATTGATCCAACACCTATGAAACCACCTTGGTTATTTTTCATATGACCAGAGGTATCCCAGAAAAGTCCAACTCCTATTTTTAGAGCACTTTTATTTTTGCTTTGATTGTGTTGCTTATTATGATTGTTTCCATCGTTAGTTGATGAAATAAACGAAGTACTCGGAGATGGACCAGAAGGTTTGAAGACTCAGAAGAATAAGGCAAGCAGCCCTTTGACCATGTTCAAGAAACCTTTTTATGCATGTCTCATAGCACCTTATTATTCAATGCATCGGAATCATGTTGAGGTGGAAACCACTTTGGTTGCTACCCCTGTTACTTTACTGTTGAAACTTGCATCAAACATGACCCTACCTTCCTATGAGGGTTATGTGGGTGGGAATTGATAGATGTATGCTATAGTAGTTGGCTACGCAAATGGGTCGGGGTTATGCATTGAGTGAAACAAGTGTGGTCTGACATACTTGCAAATGACCTAGTGGGTGCCACTAATGCCCCTGGGAGTTGATGAGGACTAGGGCACTACTTGGTGAAGAAGTAGTGTGCCGAGGCTTGTTGAGAGTGTTGTTTACAGAGATGGATTAGATTTTTGTGTGACTACCGTCCCAACCAAACATGCGCAACCACTCTACCCTTATATGGGAAAGGGCATTATTGATTACCTAGGTCGATACTAGCATGGTGCCCGCATTACTAGTGACGGGGGTGACATGAGGTCACTCTCGGGACGGGGTCGTGCTTGGATAGGCGGCCATGACTGTTTTCACAGGGCACCGAACACACCGTTGGTACCCCGTGTCAGTGGTATGTGATGAATATGGGAGCGAGTCTCCACAATTATTAAGATGTGAAATGTGGGCACGGGGGTTACTACCAATCGAGTGGACTCTATGTTAGTGTCGTCTAGGGAAAGATAGTGATCGGGTGCTTACCCCGGGTACTTGAGGTACCGCGGGTCGTGGATGTCACGGAAGTTCCCCGGATCTTGTGGGTAAAGTGTGCAACCTCTGCAGAGTGTCAAACTATTCGAATAGCCGTTTCCGCGGTCATGGACAGTTGGGTGGTGCTACTTAGACTATGTCCATAAGTTTCTAGGAAACAACACGATTATGTGATATTGATGATGTGATTGTGAGAAAGTCACAATGAGCTTGTGCATGAGTTGATTACAACTCTTTCTTGATAATGATGTCTGTGTCCTCCTGATACTTGTTACAGACACATGCATGCCCTTGTTATATGTTGATCATAATTGCATATGAAAAACTAGCTTTCCGCAAAACTACCAATTTAGCAGTAGAGCCTTGCATAAATTATTCTGTTATCACACTTGGGTTGCTTGCGAGTACATTCAATGTACTCATTGGCTTGCCACTGGTTATTTTATTGGCCAGGCATGAGAGAACAGGTTATGATGAAGATTTCTTGGTGACGAGCATGCGAGCTAGGACGCTTCCCAGTCAGAATGCCAGTAGGGTTAAGGCAGATGGCATGGGTCCATGTTGTTATTAAAGATTTCCGCTGCATTGTTATACTCAAGACTTGACCATTATGGTCCTATTTGTGTAACACTGTATGTATGGATGTAAGACTCTTGTTATTCAGCTTCTGTGTGTTCAGTGAGCATTGATCTCTGGGATCACTGTACACGTGCATTCGGTGATCACGACTTATGAGTCGGGGTCCCCACAGAGCTGGTATCAAAGCCATCCTGACTGTAGGAAGCCCTAGTTAGCATGGTCGTTAGTTAGGGTAAAACTATTTTCAAAACTACTACTAGTTTTCAAAACTATCTATACTTCTCTTCCCTTCTCAGTTTTTCGAAAACTAGGCTATAATTGATCTCTTCCCCTTCAAAACCTTGGACGCTAAAACCCTTATGCCCTGACCACTGGATTTTCTATAATCCTCGTGGAGTGCACCTTGCCGAACACTCACCCACCACTCTTGCACGCAAGATTGGTGACACCACGACAAGACGGTACCAACAGAAATTACACCCTCGATGGATGAGGACATGAAGACCTAGAAGATGGTGATACCCTTGACAGTGCCCCAAGAAGATGCAACATTGGCCTATGATGACCAGGGTATAGGTTATGCAAAATCATGATATGCATCGCTAATAGAGTAATCCTGTCACTACCGTTGTTGTATCGACAACCACCGGTGGATGAGAACCTTGCCATTTGGTCCGCCTCACTATAGTGAGAAGGAAAACGGTTCTCTTCGTCCCCCGCTCTTGGTGTTGATGTTTTCATCAACGAAACCGACATGTTGGACCTCTATTATGCTTTTTTATTATCATTACATATGGATTGCCTACCTGGCACCCTCGACGCCCCAGAAGGCACCAGGGATCGTCATGATTAAAGAGACAAGAGAAGACAAGCCAACACCAGCTACAAGGAGGCACCTTCACCGCCTCACCTCATCAGGCGAGAAGTTGTTGAAGATTCTTCAGGCTCAACCTGGCACACCTTGTTCATCAAGCAACTACAAGGGACATAGCAACACCTGAGGAAGCCCAGAAGACTGCACGAGGCACAAGTCACGACGCTGAGTCCGAGAACCCCTAGGGTAGGATGAGTCGTGTACCCCCTATGCGCAGTCGAGTCCATATGATGGTTCGAATAGAGCCATGATTGTGTGTTGTTTGCTTTTATTTGCTTGTGTTTTGATATAAGTCGCACTTTTGCCCCAGGCAACAAGTGCATGGCTATATCCCCTTCCTTGCCTTGTTTCTTTTGTTTCTGCCTTTTTGCACCTGTTTGTTGCACCTGCACTATAGAACCCCCTTTAGGCATTTCCCTCCTCTATGATGCTTCTTCCCTCTATTCTCTCTCTTCCCAATTGAAGACCCGCAAGACAAGATGCACCAAGGATTCTACCTCGGCAACCAACTGGCACTGAAGACTTCTGCTACAACCTCCACGATCAATTGCAACCCCGTAGAGCTATGTTTAACCCTCCAGACCAGTAACCCCATTCCTAGACCCTTTGAGACTTCCCGAGACACTCCAGCACAAATCCTTAACCATGTGCCTAACCCATGGTAAAGCAAGAGAACCAGTTAAGCCTTTATAACCTTGCACAACACTGGGTTCGTAAAGGAGCTAGTGGACACGATGAGTGAGCACATTTTCATCCTAATATAGCACGAGGTCTGACGATGCCATAGATAGACCAGTTCGAGGATATTGGACAGATGACTTGGTGGTTTATATCAGTGACTTCGAGGAATTATCTGAGACCTTGATGGATTGTGAGGTTTTCATATTGGTGGGATCATGACTTTGGGAAAGCCGGTAGAAGTACCCGTTGGACATGAGATTTGATTTTATGTAGGTGATTCTGGTTGGTATAATGCGGGATATGTCTGCATGGTTCGGAGTAAATTGGATTTAGGCCTATGATCCTGATTATGATATCATGCTTCTCGGTGGACAATAACCTAGGAGATTGGATTATTTGTCGGAGTTGATTTGGGGATCTATATAATCGTGATCTTGGAGTTTACTTGACTCGGATGATGAGAATTTGGTGGACATACTATCGTGATGCATAATCCTTTCAAGTATTCGGGTATCATAGGGATTTGAGATCTGTGGAACACCGTAGGCATCGGATTTGTAGAATTGTTGGATTATGTGGAGATTGATGGGAATTACCGGGCTATTGGAGGTGATCTATAGGAAGGAAACAAATCTTGGAGTGGCATATGACGTGTTTCCTTAGAATAGAGATGCATTATCTTGAGCCTTGCGAGAATAGGTTGAGTGCTTGGATTGTGGAGTTTAATTTAAGCTCAGCAGCATGTATGATCTACCTTTGGATTTTAGAGGTAGACATACATATAGATTTGGGGGTCATAGACAAGTATAATTTTGTTAGACCGTCTCTTGTGAATCATGAGGATATGCATGGCATGAGTGGTGATTGAGGTTGGTCTATGCTTTTCGTTTGGAGTATTAGATAGAGCTATTGGCATCTCAGAAACTGTGCTTAAGGATAAGATGATATAAGTTCACTCACTCACTAGAATCCTTGAAACCCTTAAGCCCCACCGAGCCACAACCTGGTCAGATTCTGACCACGGGTCTTCGCTCTAAGTCAGGAAGGCCCCTGCAAATACTCAACCTAGACCACCACCAATACCCAGCCTACCTTGCGTACCCCCATAGACCTCATGGAGTAAGTGGACAAGATGGGTAACATCATTATTTGATGGCCTACTTGTCTGCCCGGAGACGAAGAAGTGATGGACAGCTGGATAGAAGACATTTGAAGACCGCCCTGTCAAGAAGGAAGATCTACACCAACCACCGTCATCAAGAAGAAAACTTCCGCGTTGAAGACCGGGCGTATCTGCAAACCACCCCTCTCAAAGGAGCCGAGCATTTCCGTGTCGAAGGAACGCTCACGCCAAGATGTATCAAGACTTGAGGGCACGATTCGGGTGGCACGAGATGAAAAGAGAGATTGCAACCTATGTTGCAAAGTGTGATGTATGCCAAAGGGTCAGGGCTGAATATCAGCGACCCGCTGGATTGCTTTAACCACTCAAGGCTCCTGAGTGGAAGTGGGATAAAGACGGAATGAACTTCGTCACTGGATTACCAAGGTCGAATAGAGGACATGACTCTATCTAGGTCATAGTCGATCATTTGACCAAGGTGGCCCATTTCATTCCTGTCAAGGCCACTTATGATGGCAACCGGCTGGCAGCTCTCTACATCGACCGAATCGTAAGTCTTCACGGTATTCCCAAGGAGATTGTGTCAGATCGAGGAACCCAGTTCACCTCAAGGTTCTGGAAGAAGTTCCAAGAAGCCTTGGGAACCAAGTTATCTTTCAGCACGGCTTTCCACCCACAGACCGGAGGTCAGACAGAACGAGTCAATCAGATTCTCGAAGACATACTCCGAGCCTGTGTCTTGGCATATGGAGCCAAGTGGGAGGATTGTCTCCCTTTTGACGAGTTCTCCTATAACAACAGTTACCAGTCGAGCCCTCATATGGCACCATTTGAGGTGTTGTACAGACGCTGATGTCGCACACCCCTCAACTGGTCAGAGGCTGGAGTAGGACTAGTCTTTGGACCGGATATTCTCCGCGTAGCGGAAGAGCAAGTCCAACTAGTCAGAGAACGTTTGGAGGCAGCCAAGTCAAGGCAAAAGAGCTATGCTGGCACTCACCGTCGGGACATAAGTTTCCATGTCGGGGACCACGTGTACCTGCGGGTAACTCCTCTGAAGGGAACCAAGCGTTTCCACGTCAAGGGGAAGCTCGCACCAAGGTTCATTGGACCTTTGAGATCACTGCAAGTCATGTGGTAGACGGCTCCCCAGCTAGATCTACCACCTGAGATACTCTCCGTGCACCAAATCTTCCACGAGCCCCCACTCTGGAAGTACTCCTTACCTCCTAGCTAGCCAGATGCCCGCAAGGACATCGATCACCGAGCCTTTGACAGCTAACCCAACCTAACCTATGCAAGAGACCCCTCAGCAACCTCCATCAAGGAAGGCATCAAGCAAGAAGCCATACCATCAAGCACTTCAGGATTCCAAGGAGCACCGCTTGGAAGCAGAACCAACAAGGAGAAGTGAAGACTACCCCGTATCCAAGACTCCGCCTTTCTTTCCACGCCTAGTTTGGGAATCACGGGGACGAGATTCTTGTAAGGGGGGTAGGTCTGTCACACCCTGATTTTCATGTCACATTGCTTAAGCTAATTTCCATGTTAAAAATGTGGATTTGCAAAAACTTTTGAGTGTTTTTGACTTTGCTTGATTTGACTTTTGTCTGCTGTTTGCTAGTGCTCTAAAAATCAAATAAATCCTCCAACTCTTATACTTCATCTCCTTGACCCAAAACCTTTTCCCAATGATCATGCCATGTGTATAGACCAGTATAGAATTTTCTTATAAAAATATTTTGGCCAAATAGTATTTTCTAAAATTAGTTTTCCAAAAACCCCTGAATTGAGGTTTGCACTGCAAGTACCTTATTTAGGGTGTGAAAAATCTTTCAAAAAGTTTATTTGAATCCTATTAGGTATAGGACTCCCAGAAACCACAAAAGTATAATTTTAAAAGTTATTTTTATATTTTATTTAAAAGCTTTTTCTTAAGGCCAGAAATGGTCTTTAATAGGGAAAAATTATTTAATCATTTCAAAAAATATTTGCCAAAATTCAGGGAGACTCATAGGACATATATTGTCCATATATAAGAGTTTCAGCACATGGTCATGTTCAAAATATTGGACTAATCCTTCCAAAACCCTTTCTGGATATTTCAAGCTTTTGAAATATTTACAAAGAAAATATTCTCCAAAAATTCCAGGGAAATTCTATCATGTCATATATGACATATTTGATGATCTTGCAAAGCCTCATGCCTTGAAGATCAAGGAAACATCCTCTAATCCCCTCAAAACCATTCTGTCCATACTTGAAGTTTGAGCAACTTTACATTGCCAAACTTGTCCAAATGCTCTCAAACTTGGTTCACATGCTAAAATGATGTAATTATGCATCTATGCCAAATGGCACAAGTTTTGGAGAAGCATAACTTGGTCTAAGTGCCCCAAAACCACTTCTGTTCAAATTCAAATTTGAACAACTTTACATTGTCAACTTTTTATCTAGAGCCTCAAACTTTCTGGGCATGTTCATAACCCCAAATGATGATGCTACACTAAGTGGTGCATCAAGGGGAGATGAATAGCTCAACTCAAACATGGTGAAACCATTTCTGTTGATTTCTAGGGTTCACCAAAGTCACATTGGCCACTTTGCCCAAATGAGCTTAAATTTGGTGTAAGGGCCAAATTATATGTGACATTTGATCCTGTTAAGTCCCATGTCAAGTGGAGGTCATTTGCCTCCCCAAAACATGATCAAACACCTTCTATCCAATTACCAAGACAAGTGTTTGGACCCCTTTTACTAATTCCCTTTACCCCAAATTCTTACCACAGCTTCCCCTAGTCCTATTCTACCTCCAGTAACTCTCCTCTGCCTCAGCTCAATTATTGGAGGGGGGTAAAACCCCAAATTCATTTTTCTGGCAGCAGCTTTCACCTTCTTCTTCACCTCTCTCCTCATTCCAGAGGCTCCCCAGGGCATCCAAGACCTTCACACTATTGTTTACTACTCCCTAGCACTGCTGGACACAAGAGGACACGGCCAAGGGGCAAAAGGCACGGCCATGCCGGCCAAAAGCACGCTCTGGAGCGCGCTACAGTGCTCTGGAGCACAGCAGTCGCCCCCCAATTGGCTGCTTCCGACAGCCTTGGGCCTCCCCCTCGTGTCCCCCGAGGCGGCCTCGACGTCCGCAACACGCCGGGCGGTCGGCCCCCTCCTCTCTCCTCCTCCCTCACCCCTGCTCGCACGCGCACCGGCCGACCCTGAGCACCAGTGAGCAAGCTCACACGCGCGAAGACCCTGGCGCCTCCCCGCTCCTCCTCTACTTTTCCCTTGGACTGGACCTCGTCCACGAGCGCCCTAGACATGCTCAGGAGAGCCCGGTTGGCCTCCAGCAACGGCCACGGCCCCGTCGGCGCACAGCCCCGTGGTGAACCTCGGGCTAGCCTATAAAAGGCCTCCCCGAGCCCCTCTCCGTACTCCATCCACTCCCTCACCCTCCAGTAAGCCTCCCTGAGCAAAGCACGCTCCCTCCCGAGCCCTCCTCTCTCCTCCTCGGTCGCCATTGCCGCCTCGGGGCCCTGCTCGAATTCGGGCACCCCGGCCTCTCCCTCTCCACCTAGCCACCACCGGAGCCCCTCACGCACCCCCTTGAGCCTCCCCGTGCTCCGCCAATCCTCCCCAAGCCGCCGTGCACTCGAAGCCCAAAGTGACCGGAGCCCTCCTCCGCCACGGTTGGACCCCTGCTCGATCTGTTCCTCCCCGGCAGGCGTGTCACCCACAGCCGGATGCGCCTCTTCGCGCTGGTCGTTCCGGTGGCCGGAGCGTCGCCGGAGACGGCCTGAGTCGACGGGGCCACGCCGGCGAGCGCTCGGCCGCGCCTCCTCTGCCTCGCCTCTGTCCGCGCGGGAGGAAGAAGAACCTGCCACGGGGGCCCGCGCATCAGCAACCTGGGGGCTGGGCCCTTCCGTTTAAGTGGAGGCGGGTCTGGCCACGGCCGCCTCCCCCGCGCGGTGGCGCCCTTCCTGGCGGGCGTCTTCGACGTGGCCAGGCTACTGTGCACGCGGCCGAGCTGATGGGCCGGCCCAGTTGCTGTGCAGCTATTCTTCGCCCTGCGCGCAAGGGTATACCCCCCCCCCCTTATTCCTTTTTCCTTTTCTTTATTCTGTCAACTTCAAAAATGCCTAAATAATTCATTTGAACTCCAAATTGCATGATTCAAATTTCCTATGGCTCCATAAATCATGCTCTATCACATGGTGCAACATGCACATTATTCCAGAAACATTTCTTTCACAAATATTTATCAAATGCCTTTATTCCATTTTCTGTGATGAACTTTAGAAAATCACAAAGAGCTCAAACTTGATCCAAATGTAGTGATTCAAATTCCTAGATGCTTGTCATGTCCAAACTTAGTTTTGGAACATTGTTAGTAATAGTTTCTGTACCCCACCAAATATTGAGCCATTTCTTCATATTTATCAGCTTTGCAAAATCCTAGGAAATTCATTTCAAATCCAAATCCAGTGAAACCAACTCCTAAATGCTTCTAAAATCATGACTTGATGATGGGTACCTTTTCTCATCATTCAAGGAAATATTTATGTATACTTCTTCCAAATCCATAAACCCCTTGGTTCCATCATATTGGAATGTTCCAAACTACCTATTGATCCAACACCTATGAAACCACCTTAGTTATTTTTCATATGACCAGAGGTATCCCAGAAAAGTCCAACTCCTATTTTTAGAGCACTTTTATTTTTGCTTTGATTGTGTTGCTTATTATGATTGTTTCCATCGTTAGTTGACGAAATAAACGAAGTACTCGGAGATGGACCAGAAGGTTTGAAGACTCAGAAGAATAAGGCAAGCAGCCCTTTGACCATGTTCAAGAAACCTTTTTATGCATGTCTCATAGCACCTTATTATTCAATGCATCGGAATCATGTTGAGGTGGAAACCACTTTGGTTGCTACCCCTGTTACTTTACTGTTGAAACTTGCATCAAACATGACCCTACCTTCCTATGAGGGTTATGTGGGTGGGAATTGATAGATGTATGCTATAGTAGTTGGCTACGCAAATGGGTCGGGGTTATGCATTGAGTGAAACAAGTGTGGTCTGACATACTTGCAAATGACCCAGTGGGTGCCACTAATGCCCCTGGGAGTTGATGAGGACTAGGGCACTACTTGGTGAAGAAGTAGTGTGCCGAGGCTTGTTGAGAGTGTTGTTTACAGAGATGGATTAGATTTTTGTGTGACTACCGTCCCAACCAAACATGCGCAACCACTCTACCCTTATCTGGGAAAGGGCATTATTGATTACCTAGGTCGATACTAGCATGGTGCCCGCATTACTAGTGACGGGGGTGACATGAGGTCACTCTCGGGACGGGGTCGTGCTTGGATAGGCGGCCATGACTGTTTTCACAGGGCACCGAACACACCGTTGGTACCCCGTGTCAGTGGTATGTGATGAATATGGGAGCGAGTCTCCACAATTATTAAGATGTGAAATGTGGGCACGGGGGTTACTACCAATCGAGTGGACTCTATGTTAGTGTCGTCTAGGGAAAGATAGTGATCGGGTGCTTACCCCGGGTACTTGAGGTACCGCGGGTCGTGGATGTCACGGAAGTTCCCCGGATCTTGTGGGTAAAGTGTGCAACCTCTGCAGAGTGTCAAACAATTCGAATGGCCGTGTCCGCGGTCAAGGACAGTTGGGTGGTGCTACTTAGACTATGTCCATAAGTTTCTGGGAAACAACACGATTCTGTGATGTTGATCATGTGATTGTGAGAAAGTCACAATGAGCTTGTGCATGAGTTGATTACAACTCTTTCTTGATAATGATGTATGTGTCCTCCTGATACTTGTTACAGACACATGCATGCCCTTGTTATATGTTGATCATAATTGCATATGAAAAACTAGCTTTCCGCAAAACTACCAATTTAGCAGTAGAGCCTTGCATAAATTATTCTGTTATCACACTTGGGTTGCTTGCGAGTACATTCAATGTACTCATTGGCTTGCCACTGGTTATTTTATTGGCCAGGCATGAGAGAACAGGTTATGATGAAGATTTCTTGGTGACGAGCATGCGAGTTAGGACGCTTCCCAGTCAGAATGCCTGTAGGGTTAAGGCAGATGGCATGGGTCCATGTTGTTATTGAAGATTTCCGCTGCATTGTTATACTCAAGACTTGACCATTATGGTCCTATTTGTGTAACACGGTATGTATGGATGTAAGACTCTTGTTATTCAGCTTCTGTGTGTTCAGTGAGCATTGATCTCTGGGATCACTGTACACGTGCATTCGGTGATCACGACTTATGAGTCGGGGTCCCCACACATTGTCGACCCTGAGATGCTTGAGATTCTTGCGTGTAAAAAAGGCCTTGCACTGGTGCAGGAGATCAACACAGAGAAGGTGCATGTTGAAATGGATTCCAAGAGGGTGGTGAAGATGCTCAATAATCAGCATAAGGAGATGTCAAGTGCTGGCCCATGGATACAGGAGCTGAAGACGTGCAAATGTTGCCGCGCATAAATTAGCAAAGCTAGGTGTAGGTGATGAACTTTGCAAGGTTTGGTTGGGGATCACCCCAGATTGTGTGCTTGATGTAATTTCGGATGACATTCCGAACGCTTTCGATTTAATAAATGCGGCAATGTTAACCCTCAAAATAAAAAAAATATCGTCGGTGTAGACATCCTTTATAGTGCACACGTATGGATTTGATGGCAAGCCGAACGCAGCCACGAGGCCCAGGCCCATTCGGTGCACACGACGGACGGGCTTGAATCCCATCCGCGCGGCCCGCTTCGTGACCCCGCAAAAGCAGCAGGTGGGCAAGACCAGCTGGTCGGGTCCAACCGAGTCCACTCCCTCGCTCGCACTCCGCACTCCGCCCATGGCCGCGACCGCCGACGACGCCCGCCGCGCCGCCGTCGTCGCCAAGTACCGCGCCAGCCTCCTCGCCTTCCGGGAGCGCCAGTCCCTCCTCACCACAGGTACCTCCCCGTCCCTCCTCCCCCGCCGCCGCAATGCCCGCCCGCGGCCCGCCCCTGCCGCGCAGACCTAGCGACCCAGCCGCCAGTACGGCCGGGCTCGCGGCGGCCACCGGAGCGAGCAATCCGTGCCCCGCCTTCGCTCCGGCCGCGGGCTCGCTTCCGTCCGCCGCGATGGCGCGTCGCTTTCGGGGCTTTACGCCGCTAAACCCTCGCCTCCTTGGCGCTGATCGCGTGTTTACCGCCCAAGAACTGTTTTTTACTCAGAAAAATAGCAGCAGAATATCCGGGCGGTTGGTCGATTCCGAATTTGGGCACGGTTCCGCCTTGGAAAGTCGTGGATTTGCGTCAATCTAGGGTTTCTACGATTACGATTGTGCTATCTGCTCTGATGATTGGAATCAGAGCACTTTACTTTCACACTCTTCAGTGCTGTGGTGCTGGCACATGATGCAGGTGCTACCCCCCATATGCTCGAAAAAGATGATTGGGGATAGGAATTAGCAAGAGTAATGTACCTTTATATATTGTTCGATGCAATGCTCTGTGCTTGATGCAATTAGTGGCCATGTCTCGCCGGTTCACGCGGAAATGTTCGTTCAGGCTCCTTTTAATTTGATATATCAGATTTTCCTCTCTTGAGCATTTCGTTGCTGCTGTGCAATTTGCTTGCTGGAGATCCACAGGCATCTTCTGTTATGTTTACGGTGTTTGATACGCTCTCCTGTTGCAGGGGAAGAGAACCTGAAGAAGGCTAGGAAGGAGCGTGAGATAACTGATGAGCATGTCAAGGCGTTTCAGTGCGTTGGGCAGATAGTGGGGGAGGTGCTGCGCCCGCTTGGCGGCGAGCGCTGTGAGTGTGGACCGCAGCTTTCAGACCCGCCTCCTCTTTTTCTGCCATCGAGACCTCTCTGTTTAGTGTCTCATCGACATTTTTCTCCTTGCTGACAAGTCATGTTCCTTCACCTGCAGTTATCGTCAAGGTTAGGAGTGGTCCTCGATACCTTGTCAACTGTCGCAATAAGTTGAAGCAGGAGAACTTGAAAACAGGCACACGCGTGTGTCTTGACCCGAGCACACTTACAATCGTGCGCATGCTTCCGCGTGAGGTATAATTGTGTTTCGCTATCATTTCTGTTTCGAAACATCCGTTACTTTGCCAGTCCCATTTATTACCTTCTGTCTTCTGTTTCTCCATTGCTTGCAATCCAGAATCAAATGGATGTTATGTGTTGAGGACGTGATTTGAAATTCTACTTCCTTACAGGTGGACCCTTTAGTGTACAACATGGTTCACGAGGATCCAGGGAATGTCAGCTTCTCTGCTGTTGGAGGGCTATCTGATCAGATCAGGGAAATTAGGGAGACCATCGAACTTCCGCTCATGAACCCTGAACTGTTTCTCCGAGTTGGTATTAAGCCACCCAAGGTAAATTCATCAATGCATACACTTGCATTTGTTTGTTCCAATGTGCACAACCGCGCAAGCTATTAAAACAGAGTTAATATTGCTTAACAACCACTTGGCATCAGGGAGTGCTCCTCTACGGCCCACCTGGAACTGGGAAGACACTGCTGGCTAGGGCTCTTGCAAGTAACATAGATGTCAACTTTATTAAGGTGTCGCATACATATATTGACCTTCAACTGTTTTTTTTCCTCTGTATATATATTTTTATGTTCTTATTACTAATCTGTGCTGTATGCAATAGGTTGTCTCAAGTGCAGTCATCGGTAAGTATATTGGTGAGAGTGCTCGGATTATAAGGGAAATGTTTGCGTATGCACGTAATCATGAGGTAAGCCCCACTCAACATCTTCTCATTTTTATCTGAAAACCTTCTATGTTTCAATAACCTACATGTTCAGAATCGCAGAGCATTATGAAAAGCTAGCTTCTGTCCTGATCTTTTTTCTTGATTTTCTCTACTTTTGTTTTATCAACTATAAACACACATACTCCCTCTGTAAACTAATATAAGATCTTATAGTATTTGTTTACAGAGGGAGTAGTAGTGAGCAACTGGTTATGAGTTTTACTTGGCACATAACTAGATACTGGATTAGAGTTGCACTTATCTCCAAAATATATATTAACAATGATACCCACATTACCACGGAAATGTAGTATAAATAAATAACGCCATACATTTTGTAGAATCATCCCAACTTCGTTACTAATCACTCAACTCTACTGCTGTTCCATTTTTCTGTCCAGCCGTGCATCATCTTCATGGATGAAATTGACGCACTTGGAGGAAGAAGATTCAGTGAGGGCACAAGTGCTGATCGTGAGATCCAGAGGACGCTCATGGAACTGCTAAACCAGTTAGATGGGTTTGATGAACTTGGAAAGGTATAGATCTCTTTTGCTGGATTTCCGTGACTTTGTGCGCAGGATGAGTATTGTTGATGTTGCATCCAGACCTGTTTGCATGTGGGGCTGTCATGTTAGAACGTTCCCATTGATTATATTGGTTTCTGTCAGTGGTCAGTTGTTTTCAGCATGGTCCCATTGATATATTGGTTTCTGGATGTATGTTTAGTTATTCAACATGCTTGAAATCTGAACCTTTGTGCCTGTGGTCAGTTATCTTCGCAGCTCAAAATATGCTGAACTTCTCAGGAAAGTAATTGCTGTTGTTCTTGTTGCTTGCATAAACTTACCCTCTTTGTACATATTCCAAGGCATGCATTTCCTTGTTGTGAGTGCCTCCAGACGATTGATTTTCATACCTGGTTACCTTCAGGTGAAGATAATCATGGCGACCAACCGTCCGGATGTTCTGGACCCTGCTCTCCTACGCCCTGGGCGCCTGGATCGCAAGATTGAAATTCCTCTTCCTAACGAGCAAGCGAGGCTGGAAATCCTCAAGATCCATGCAGCTGGGATGGGCAAGCACGGGGAAATCAACTACGAAGCTGTTGCCAAGCTAGCAGAGGTGAGCCCCTGGCCTAACTTACACAAAGCTCCCATTCCATTCAAAGCTTCACTTGTAAACTCCGTTGTTGCGTTTCAGGGATTCAACGCCGCTGACATGCGCAACATCTGCACAGAGGCCGGCATGGCGGCGATCCGAGCGGAGCGTGACTACGCCATCAACGAGGACTTCATGAAGGTACTTGTGGCCTTTTGCCAGCTCTTTCTGAATTCTGATTTAATGGCAGATAACGTGTTGCATCCATCATAATGTCTCGATTTTCTGCAACGGCTGTTACCAGGGGGTGAGGAAGCTGACAGAGTTGAAGAAGCTGGAGTCCAGTGCCAACTACAAGGCGGACTTCGGCAGCGGCTAGAGGAACGGCAGGCCGAGTTAAACAGACCTTTTGATGACAATTTAGATAAACATATATATCAACCAACGCTTTTGAAGAAGGAAATTACGAGGCGTATGATCCGACACTATCGTAGTTCCTGTCCGCGACACTGATCCTCACCGTCCCAGGCCTCGATTTTTGGGAATCTCTCCATGCGCTTTTGGTGCCCGCAAGATGTTGGCTTGTGGGGGGATGAAAACTGATCGCTAATCCTCACATATCCTAGTTTCTGCATGTGTAGTGTTATGGCCGCCGAGTTTCCTTCGTGTTCAGTAGATGAAATGGAGGGGAGGGTTTTAGACTGAAATTCTATGCTGGTGCCCTGCTGAAATGATGGAGTGCCCATGTTGTGATATATGTATAAATGTTGCCCTGTTGTGTGTCTCTTGTGTGCTGCATTGTTGCCCCATGTGCTGTTTTCTTTTTCTTATCATCATCAGAGGAATCAAATTTGCCAGATTAAATAGTACAGTTTTGCTAGAACTCATTTAGATGAGATATAATTTGGTCTCATTCACCTTTTATAGCCATTGGATGTGATGCTATAAGATGCGTGTGTGCTGACATGGGTTGTATCTGTTCTTATTTTCCAGGTGAATGAGACCAAATTATATCTCATCTAGATGAGTTATAGGTACTCCCGCCTTGAAATGGAGAGCCAACGCTTGCAATTTGAAACAGAAAAATTCTCGTTTGGAACCTGTGTTTTTTATCCTTATTACTCCCTTCGTTCCAAAATAGATGACACAACTTTGTACCAAAGTCTTTTTTATTCATTAGTTCCTGGCCCTAGAGGGCAAAATTGAGTAGTTTGCGAAGTCACTTGCCTTCAAAAAAAGAAGGCGCAAGGCTTCTCCCTACCCTGCAGAAAATAAAAATGAAACGAAAGGGACAGTCTACCTCTCCTTTCCCTTTAAAAGCAGTTTGCCCGTTGTTTGTCTCAGTTAATACCCAATTTTTGGAGCTTTGTTGAAGAGTTCTATTTCTGCCTCCGGAGCGCCCTCTTTTTTTGAGTGGGATGCAAAGGAAGGGTAAGATAGTAAGAGATACGGTTAGAAATAAGATTAAGAAAAACAAGTGTGTGCAAACTGTGCGAGCAACTGTCAATAGCTGCTGACTAATCATTTGTATGACTGCGCATCAGCCATTGATTGGGCTTGCTATTTGGAGTATTCAGGGATCTAAACCTATCAGGGATCAGATTTCATCAAACAAAGATGGCATGATCCTCGGGAAATGTAGTTGAGTATAATCCGTATATGCAGTTTCAAGGTGGTGTGACATAATCATGGAGATTTGTTCTCACCAGCTGCCTTGGAAAAACTATCATGCCAGGTTTTAGCACAAAGATTAGATTATATATCATCATGGGAGGCACGTCGTACATGTGATTTATGAATGAGTATACTTTGGGTTTGCGCGTGTGGCTCGGTATACAAACATGAATTACCAGCGGATCAAAGAAGATTAGTTGAAGCCGACACCGGATTAGCAGGTAAGATCATGTCAAAGTGGGTCGCCTTTTCGACCTTACGCGGTCACCAGCGAACACTTTAATTATTTTTTAAACGCAAGCGGCAAAATGATTTTTCTAAAAAAATGTACATGTTTGAAACTACTCCCACCGTAAACTGATATAAGAGCGTTTAGGTCACTATTTTAGTAATCTAAACCTTTTTATATTAGTTTATAGAGGGAGCATTTTTCATGGCAAATCTGGTGACGACGCCGCTTCGATCACACACGGGTAGAACAGAACATAGTAGAAATGCGCAACTCACGGGTACCGTCTCAGCACATTGTAGTGTCTATTGCATGCACCGGCACAGTTGCTATCATATTTTTCGCTGAATGGGACGTGAACACAGACAAGACACACAGTTGGATGGGAGTAGATGTCGCAAATTAAGCTTCTCCAAGTTAACCAAAATAGCTGATTTATTTTCTTCTAGTTCTACCCAGCTACCTCGTGAGAAATCATATGGTATGGGTGTTGTGCTACCTAGCTGATTTTTTGGACCACAAGAGCCGGTGAACATTCACTGAGATGGGTCGGCATTTGCCAACGTTTTAGAGTACCGCATGACAATTTTTGAGTACATCGGGTTGGACATTTTTTGAGTACCGCATGACAATTTCTCAAAGGAAGAAAAGAAAATGTGGCAAAAAACAGCAGGATTTGCTACCTCCTACCAGTTGCAAAAAAAAGAAAAACCGTTTGCTTAAACCCCCTTCCTAGCTGACGTTCCAAATATTTTGGATATTTGTTTTGGCGACAGTACCTAGCTGAAGAAGTTTCTTTATATAATTCACCCCTTAAAAAGTATTCTTTATATAATAAATTAGCACGTGGATTACATGCAAGAGAGGTTCATGCCTTCATGGCATGCACACACGTTGATTGATCCACCTCTCAACCTATGTGAGCTGATCTACTCCTGCTTCCAGCTTATTAATCTCTTGTTAATTCCGTTGTGAAGATCGCTTATGATCAATCATCAGCTGCTTTTCCTAGACGAATCAACAACTGCTTTAATAATCAACTAAACTTTGTGTCCAATACGCGCGCACAAAATTTCTGTTTATTTTGTGTAGGGGGCAGAATAATCTGGGTATGGGGCAGATTATTTTGGCAGCTACCCATAAGTCCCAAAAGAACTTGCCTTCACCATGAACCACGTGTAGCGCAATCGATGTCTACAGATGTTGTGCCAATAATACAGTGTCCACTCAGCTAGTCGTCTTGGTCATTATTGTCGTCATCGTCCTGGCGGGGTACAAATTCGGAGATTTCCATAATCTGTCCCTCTAGCTCCCACATGACAATGGCTCACTAGCTTACCTTTTGGTAGGGTTTCTAAACACATGGGAATACGAAGAAAAAGAACGCATGTTTGCTGCATTAACAACAACGAAAATACATGTTAGGCGTGTTATGTATGTTTGAATTTGTTCAATCGAAAAGACTACAACATTTTTTAACAATATGTTTAATTTAGTGGATTAAACTTCTTCACTACAACATACTCCCTCCGTCCCAAAATAAGTGACTCAAAAGTGCCTCAACTTTGTACTAAAGTTAGTACAAAGTTGAGTCATTTTTGAGTCACTTATTTTGGGACGGAGGGAGTAGTACAAAGAAAACTTACAAAAAAAATAACTAAGAGTCTTGTGAACCAAACCACATCCGTAAGAGAAAAACCGTTGCGATATATCGCGCCTGAAATCCTACAAAATTAGTGGGCACGCATGTATAACATTCAAATGCGCCATGTTCCATATCACACACATGCATAACATGTTAGGATACTTTTGTGCATGGTTTATTTTCCGTTAGGATACTTCTGATTTGTGATATGGGGCATGTGCTGCGTTGGTGCAGCATGTGTTGTTGCCGATATGGTGGCTATTTTCTTTTCTTACCAGAGGAATCAATTCTGTCAGGATAAATACTAAACGGCCCCCAAGCTATTGGTCTGATAATGAAACCAAATCAATTCCCAACTACCCCCTTTGTTCCTAAATATAAGTCTTTTTAAAGATTTCAATATAGACTACATAAGTAATTTAAAGTGTAGATTCACTCATTTTGCTCCGTATGTAGTTTATATTGGAATCTCTAAGAAGACTTATATTTAGGAATGGAGGGACTAGATGCTATGCTGGTGCCTTGAAATGGAGAACCAATGCTTGCAGTTTGTAACAGAAAAGATCTCCTTTGGAACCTGTGTTTTTTCTCCTTAGAATAAGATTAAGAAAAAACAAGTGTGTGCAAGCAACCGTCCATAGCCGCCAACTAATCATTTGCTTTAAAAAAACTAATGATTTGCTTGACTGCGTATCAGCCATTGATTAGTGTTGCTATTTCGAGTATATATTCAGGGATCTAACCTGTCAGCGATCAGATACTATCAAACAAAGATGGCATGATCCTCGAGAAATGTAGTTAAGTATATAATCTGTATGTGTTGTTTCAAAGGTGGGTTAGCATAATCATGGAGACCTATTATCACCGGTTGCCTTAGGGAAAGTGGGAAACTACTATGCTAGGTTTTAGCACATAGATTAGATTATGTGTCATCATGGCAGGCATGTCGTACTAGTGAATATACTTCTGGGACGTTTGCGCGTTTGGCTCTTGGTATATATATACAAACGTGATCACCAACAGATGGAAGAAGATTAGCTGATGGCGACACCAGAGAACAGGTAAGATTACGTCAAAGCACATTGCCTATTCGACCTTATGTCGTCTCCAGCTAACAACTTATTTGTGAAAATGCAAGTGGTTTTGATGATTATGAAAAAATACACATGGAATTATTTTCCATGGCAAATCAGATGACACCGTTTAGAGCATACACAATTTGTAGCAAACACCTCAAAAGAAAAGATATGTTTGTCTAGCGCCGCGGCGGCGATCAACCTCCAAGGCGAGATCACGGCCCCCTTCTCCCTCTGTCCGTCGCTTAGGTGACGGAAGGCGGTGGGGACCTCGCTGTTTTGTCCCGGTGGTGGCAGGGTGAGGTTTTAGTTTATGTTTCGTTCCTTAGTCATTGGTTCTGAGGCGAAGGGCCCTCTATTGGCATGGAATAAGTTCTCCCCGTCCTTATCCTTGTTCGTATGGTGCTTCTTGGCATCATTGAGAGGCATGTGGATGGTGGTGTATCCCCAGATCTAGGTCTTCGGGTAAGGTTTTTTCTACTATAAAGAAAGAAAAGCTCCTAGGCGTTTAGGGTTTCCCCGCCTCCTGCGGGCACCGCCGCCGATCTACCCTGTCTTCTATGGCCTTAGGGCCATGGAGGCATAGTGGATCCTGGCTCTTGCCAGCGGGAGGGTTCCTGCTTTTGTTTTCAGTGTTATTCATGCTCTCTCCGATATTTCATCTTTGAGACAGCGATTTACGACGCAGATCGTGGTCTGTTGAGACTAAGGCTAAGAGGCAGTGACGAGTTTTGCTCACGGCACGTCCATCGGTGGATGCACGAGGAAGAAGACTTTGACACCTTCAAAAATTTCGTCCTATTTTTCAATTCTTGCTACTTTTTATATGGTCTTTGCCATTTTTTACAAAGTAAAGATTGTAATCGGAGGCTACGGGCGTGGAATGGACTGCAGCTAGGACTGGCACCCTAAAACAGCCTACCATGTTAATCTGTCTCAACTCATGAGTAGTTTTCTTTTCAAAATAATTAAAAATAGTTTGGATTGCTTATCACATGCGTCATATGATAACGCATTGGTGTTTAGCCAGCCAGTGGTGAGCTAGTCGTATAAATGGTGCGCCCTCCATGACACCAGGGACGTAGCTGGCATGTAGGCATTGGGGTCAATTGACCCCGATGGATTTACTAAATCCTTCATTATCTTAGTACTAATCATTGTTGATTTATAGAAGATGACCCCATTGCCATGGATATGACCCCATCATGCTTTTTTTCTAGCTTCGTCCCTGCATGACACCACGGGAACTAGCGAGTGTTGGTGCGTGGACATTAGTGGCCAGTTGCATTCACCCGAGACTGATCATTGCAGTGTGTTTCTTCTCTGAATGGGACGCGCACCCAGACATAGTTGGTGGGTAGTTTGTCTAAAACGAAGTTGGTGGGTAGTGAGCGCGTGAGACGGGCGCTGGCTAAATCCTAGAGATACCTCGCGCCCATGCATGCATATCGTTGAACATCATCGACTCATTGTACGCATACGTATCGCCACCGGTACATGCGTTATCGCGTTCGATATCCGACCATACCCCACTGCTGGTTGACTCGGGAGAGGCAACGCATGTGGGAAACAAGAATACTTTTTCTTTCGAATTAGCGTGGTTTGAAAGAACTGGGTTCCTTGATCTGAAAGCAAGAGAATGGGCTAAAGATTCAGGAGGGAGATCGAATATTGAAAGATGGCAAAATAAAATTAGGCACCTAAGACAGTTCTTACGTGGGTGGTCCAAACACTTGAGTGGGACATATAGGATTGAAAAGGAAAGGCTCCTTTTACTTCTTCAATCCCTAGACTTAAAAGCCGAGTCCTCCGTTCTAGATTCCAGGGAGCTGGATGTTGGGGATCGTAGCAGAAAATCAAAATTTTTCCTACGCGTCACCAAGATCTATCTATGGAGTAATCTAACAACGAGCATAAAGGAGAGTGCATCTACATACCCTTGTAGATCGCGATGCGGAAGCGTTGCAAGAACACGGATGAAGGAGTCGTACTCGCTGCGATTCAGATCGCGTTTGATTCCGATCTAAGCGCCGAACAACGGCGCCTCCGCGTTCAACACACGTGCAGCCCGGTGACGTCTCCCACGCCTTGATCCAGCAAGGAGAGAGGGAGAGGTTGGGGAAGACTCCATCCAACAGCAGCACGACGGCGTGGTGGTGGTGGAGGAGCGCGGGACTCCTGCAGGGCTTCGCCAAGCGCTGCAAGAGATGAGGAGGGAGAGAGGTAGGGCTGCGCCAAGCGACAGAGGTCCAAAACGTGTTATGGGCAGCCCCAAACCTCACATATATATAGGGGTAAGGGAGGGTTGCGCCCCCTTTAGGGTTTCCCACCCCTAGGGGTGCGGCCAGCCCTAGATCCCATCTAGGGGGGCGGCCAAGGGGGAGAGAGGGGGAGGCGCACCACTATGTGGGCCTTAGGCCCATCTGAGCCTAGGGTTTCCGCCCTTTTTCTTCTCTCTTTGCCTTGGGCCTGGTTAGGGGGGCGCACCAGCCCACCTGGGGCTGGTCCCCTCCCACACTTGGCCCACGCAGCCTTCTGGGGCCGGTGGCCCCACCCGGTGGACCCCCGGGACCCTCCCGGTGGTCCCGGTACGCTACCGATAGCGCCCGAAACTTTTCCGGTGACCAAAACGAGACTTCCCATATATGAATCTTTACCTCCGGACCATTCCGGAACTCCTCGTGACGTCCGGGATCTCATCCGGGACTCCGAACAACATTCGGTAACCGCGTACATACTTTCCTTATAACCCTAGCGTCATCGAACCTTAAGTGTGTAGACCCTACGGGCTCGGGAACCATGTAGTCATGACCGAGACAACTCTCCGGCCAATAACCAACAGCGGGATCTGGATACCCATGTTGGCTCCCACATGTTCCACGATGATCTCATCGGATGAACCACGATGTCAAGGATTCAATCAATCCCGTATACGATTCCCTTTGTCTATCGGTATAGCACTTGCCCGAGATTCGATCGTTGGTATACCGATACCTTGCTCAATCTCGTTACCGGCAAGTCTCTTTACTCGTTCCGTAACACATCATCCCGTGATCAACTCCTTGATCACATATTGTGCACATTATGATGATGTCCTACCGAGTGGGCCCAGAGATACCTCTCCGTCATACGGAGTGACAAATCCCAGTCTCGGTTCGTGCCAACCCAACAGACACTTTCGGAGATACCTGTAGTGCACCTTTATACCCACCCAGTTACGTTGTGACGTTTGGTACACCCAAAGCATTCCTACGGTATCCGGGAGTTGCACAATCTCATGGTCTAAGGAAAAGATACTTGACATATAGAAAAGCTTTAGCATACGAACTACACGATCTGTGCTAGGCTTAGGATTGGGTCTTGTCCATCACATCATTCTCCTAATGATGTGATCCCGTTATCAACGACATCCAATGTCCATGGTTAGGAAACCGTAACCATCTATTGATCAACGAGCTAGTCGTCTAGAGGCTCACTAGGGACATGGTGTTTGTCTATGTATCCACACATGTATCTGAGTTTCCTATCAATACAATTCTAGCATGGATAATAAACGATTATCGTGAACAAGGAAATATAATAATAACCAATTTATTATTGCCTCTAGGGCATATTTCCAACAGTCTCCCACTTGCACTAGAGTCAATAATCTAGTTCACATCGCCATGTGATTAACACTCACAGGTCACATCGCCATGTGACCAACATCCAAAGAGTTTACTAGAGTCAGTAATCTAGTTCACATCAATATGTGATTAACACTCAGTGAGTTCTGGGTTTGATCATGTTATGCTTGTGAGAGAGGTTGTAGTCAACGGGTCTGCAACATTCAGATCCCTATGTACTTCGCAAAACTTTATGTCATATCGTAGATGCTGCTACCACGTTCCACTTGGAGCTATTCCAAACTGTTGCTCCATTATACGTATCCGGTATCTCTACTCAAAGTTATCCGGATAGGTGTTAAGCTTGCATTGACGTAACTCTTTACGTCGAACTCTTTATCACCTCCATAACCGAGAAACATTTCCTTATTACTCTAAGGATAATTTTGACCACTATCTAGTGATCCACTCCTGGATCACCTTTGTACCCTCTTGCCAGACGTGTGGCAAGGCACACATCAGGTGCGATACTCATCATGGCATACCGTATAGAGCCTATGACAAAAGCATAGGGGACGACCTTCGTCCTTCCTCTTCCTTCTGCCGTGGTCAAGTTTTGAGTCTTACTCAACTTCACACCTTACAACTCAGGTAAGAACTCCTTCTTTGACTAATCTATTTTGAACTTCTTCAAAATCATGTCAAAGGTGTGTGTTCCATTTGAAAGTATCATCAAGCGTCTTGATCTATCTGTATAGATCTTGATGCCCAATATGTAAGCAGCTTTATCCAGGTCTTCCTTTGAAAAACTCATTTCAAACAACCCTTTATGCTTTCCAGAAATTCTACATCATTTCGGATCAACAATATGTCATTCACATATACTTATCAGAAATGTTGTAGTGCTCCCACTCACTTTATTGCAAATACAAGTTTCTAACAAACTTTGTATACCCAAAAACTTTGATCACTCCATCAAAGTGTATATTCCGACTCCGAGATGCTTGCTCTAGTCCATAGAAGGATCGCTGGAGCTAGCATATCTTTTAGCAACCTTGGGATCGACAAAACCTTTCTGATTGTATCATATACAACCTTTCCTTACAAAAACTGGTAAGGAAACTTGTTTTGTCATCCATCTGCCAGATTTCATAAATGCAGCTAATGCTAACATGATTCCAACGGACTTAAGCATCGCTACGGGTGAGAAAATCTCATCGTAGTCAACTCCTTGAACTTGTGAAAAACTCTTTGCCACAAGTCGAGCTTCATAGACGGTGACATTACCGTCCACGTCCGTCTTCTTCTTAAAGATCCATTTATCTCAATGGCTTGCTGATCATCGAACAAGTCCACTAAGGTCCATACTTTGCTTTGATACATGGATCCTATCTCGGATTTCTCGGCTTCTAACCATTTGTCAGAATACGGGCCCACCATCGCTTCTCCATAGTTCGTAGGTTCATTGTTGTCTAACAACATGACTTCTAAGATAGGATCACCGTACCACTCAGGAGTAGTACTTATCCTTGTCGACCTACGAGGTTTGATAGCAACTTGATCCGAAACTTCATGATCACTATCATTAGTTTCCTCTTCAACAGTCGTAGGTTCCACAGAAACATCTTTCTGTGTTGCACTACTCTCCGGTTGAAGTGAGGGTTCGACAACCTCATCAAGTTCTATCTTCCTCCCACTCAAATCTTTCGAGAGAAACTCCTTCTCGAGAAAGGACCCATTCTTAGCGACAAACATTTTTTGTCCTTGGATCTGAGATAGAAGGTATACCCAACTTTTACCTTTGGGTATCCTATGAAGATGTTTTTGTCCGCTTTGGGTTCGAGCTTTTCCCGGCTGAAGCCACAAGCATGGCAGCCCCAAACATTAAGAAAACGACAACTTTGGTTTCTTGCCAAACCTTAGTTCATACGGCGTTGTCTCAACGGACTTAGATGGTGCCCTATATAAAGTGAATGCAGCTGTCTCTAATGCATAACCTCAAAATAATAGCGGTAGATCGGTAAGATACATCATAGATCGCGCCATATCTCATAAGGTTCGATTACGATGTCCGGACACACCATTACGCTGTGGTGTTCCAGGGGGCTTCAACTGCGAAACAATTCCACAATGTCTTAAGTGATTGCCAAACTCATAATTCAGAAAATATCCCCTTGATCAGATCGTAGGAACATGATCTTCTTGTTATGATGATTCTTAATCTTCACTCTGAAATTGTTTGAACCTTTCAAACGTTTCAGACTTTTGCTTCATTAAGTAAATATACCATATCTACTGAAATCGTCAGTGAAGATGAGAAAATAACGATATCCACCACACGCCTTAATTCTCATTGGATCACATACATCAGCATGTATGATTTCCAACAAGTCACTTGCCCGTTTCATTGTACCTAAAAAAACGGGATCTCAGTCATCCTGCCCATGAGGCATGGCTCGCATGTGTCAAGCGATTCAAAATCAAGTGACTCCAAACGTCCATCAGCATGGAGTTTCTTCATGCATTTTATGCCAAAATGACCTAAGCGGCAGTGCCACAAGAAAGTGGTACTATCATTATTAACTCTACATCTTTTGGCATTAATATTATCATCATGTGTATTACTATGATCGAGATTCAACAAACCATTGGGTGCATGACCATAAAGGTATTATTCATGTAAACAGAATAACCATTATTCTCTGACTTAAATGAATAACCGTATTGCAATGAACATGATCTAATCATATTCATGCTCAACGTAGACACCCGATAACATTTATCTAGGTTCAACACTAATCTTGAAAATAAAGGGAGTGTGCGATGGTGATCTTATCAACCTTGGAAACACTTCCAATACACATCGTCACCTCGCCCTTAGCTAGTCTCCGTTCAGTCCGTAGCTTTTGCTTCAAGTCACTAATAATAGCAACTGAACCGGTATCCAATACCCAGGTGCTACAAGGAGTACTAGTAAGGTACACATCAATAACAATATACTTTGTTGAAGTTTCCAGCTATCATATCTACCATGTATTTGGGGTAGTTCCGCTATCATGTGACCGTTCCCCGTACAATAGAAGCACTTAGTCTCGAGGTTTGGGTTTAACCATGGGTTCCTTCATCAGAGCGACAACTGGTTTGCCATCCATGAAGTTTCCCTTCTAGCCCTTGCCCCTTTTTGAAACCAGTGGTCTTGTTAAACCATCAACACTTGATGCTCCTTCTTGATTTCTACTTTCGCGGTCTTAAGAACCGCTAATAGCTCCGGGATCATCTCCATCCTTTGCATGTCATAGTTCATCACGAAGTTCCAGTAGCTTGGTGATAGTGTCTAGAGAATTCTGTCAACCACTATCTCACCTGGAAGATTAACTCCCACTTGGTTCAAGTGATTTTAGCACCCAGACATTCTGAGCACATGCTCACTAGTTGAGCCATTCTCCTCCATCTTTTTGGCAAAAGAACTTGTCAGAGGTCTCATACCTCTCAACACGGGCATGAGCCTGAAATCCCAATTTCAGCTCTCAGAACATCTCATATGTTCTATGGCGTTCAAAACGTCATTGGAATCCCGATTCTAAGCCGTAAAGTATGGTGCACTAAACTATCAAGTAGTCATCAGGACGTCTCTGTCAGGTGTTCACAACATCCACAGACAACGTTGTAGGGGTTTGCACATCGAGCGGTGCATTAAAGACGTAAGCTTTCTGTGCAGTAGTGAGGACACTCCTCGGACTACGGACCCAGTCCGCATCATTGCTTACAACATCTTTCAACTTAGTCTTTCTCTAGGATCGTATTAAACAGGGAGCTACAACGCAGTTATTGGTCTATAACATAATTTGCGAAGACAACTTAGACTATTGTTCATGACAATGAAGTTCATCTAATGAACTCCCACTCAGATAGACATCTCTCTAGTCATCTAAGTGATACATGATCCGAATCGACTAGGCCGTGTCCGATCATCACGTGAGACGGACTAGTCATCAACGGTGAACATCTTCATGTTGATCGTATCTTCTATACGACTCATGTTCGACCTTTCGGTCTTCCGTGTTCCGAGGCCATGTCTGTACATTCTAGGCTCGTCAAGTGAACCCTAAGTGTATCGCGTGTGTAAATCTGGCTTACACCCGTTGTATGCGAACGTTAGAACTTATCACACCCGATCATCACGTGGTGCTTCGGAACAACGAACCTTAGCAACGGTGCACAGTTAGGGGAAACACAATTCTTGAAATTTTAGTGAGAGATCATCTTATTCACTACCGTCGTTCTAAGCAAATAAGATGAAAAACATGATAAACATCACATGCAATCAAATAGTGACATGATATGGCCAATATCATTTTGCTCCTTTTGATCTTCATCTTTGGGGCTCCATGATCATCATCGTCACCGGCATGACACCATGATCTCCATCATCATGATCTCCATGAAGTCGTCTCGCCAAACATTACTTCTACTACTATGGCTAACGTTTAGCAATAAAGTAAAGTAATTACATGGCGTTATTCAGTGACACGCAGGTCATACAATAAATAAGACAACTCCTATGGCTCCTGCCGGTTGTCATTCTCATCGACATGCAAGTCGTGATTCCTATTACAAGAACATGATCAATCTCATACATCACATATATATCATTCATCACATCCTTTTGGCCATATCACATCACACGGCACATGCTGCAAGAACAAGTTAGACGTCCTCTAATTGTTGTTGCAAGTTTTTTACGTGGCTGCTATAGGTTTCTAGCAAGAACGTTTCTTACCTACGCCAAGACCACAACGTGATATGCCAATTTCTATTTACCCTTCATAAGGACCCTTTTCATCGAATCCGATCCGACTAAAGTGGGAGAGACAGACACCCGCTAGCCACCTTATGCAACTAGTGCATGTCAGTCGGTGGAACCTGTCTCACGTAAGAGTACGTGTAAGGTCGGTCCGGGCCGCTTCATCCCACGATGCCGCCGAATCAAGATAAGACTAGTAACGGCAAGAGAATTGACATGATCTACGCCCACAACTACTTTGTGTTCTACTCGTGCAAGATACTACGCATAGACCTAGCTCATGATGCCACTGTTGGGGATCGTAGCAGAAAATCAAAATTTTTCCTACGCGTCACCAAGATCTATCTATGGAGTAATCTAACAACGAGCATAAAGGAGAGTGCATCTACATACCCTTGTAGATCGCGATGCGGAAGCGTTGCAAGAACACGGATGAAGGAGTCGTACTCGCTGCGATTCAGATCGCGGTTGATTCCGATCTAAGCGCCGAACAACGGCGCCTCCGCGTTCAACACACGTGCAGCCCGGTGACGTCTCCCACGCCTTGATCCAGCAAGGAGAGAGGGAGAGGTTGGGGAAGACTCCATCCAACAGCAGCACGACGGCGTGGTGGTGGTGGAGGAGCGCGGGACTCCTGCAGGGCTTCGCCAAGCGCTGCAAGAGATGAGGAGGGAGAGAGGTAGGGCTGCGCCAAGCGACAGAGGTCCAAAACGTGTTATGGGCAGCCCCAAACCTCACATATATATAGGGGGAAGGGAGGGCTGCGCCCCCTTTAGGGTTTCCCACCCCTAGGGGTGCGGCCAGCCCTAGATCCCATCTAGGGGGGCGGCCAAGGGGGAGAGAGGGGGAGGCGCACCACTATGTGGGCCTTAGGCCCATCTGAGCCTAGGGTTTCCGCCCTTTTTCTTCTCTCTTTGCCTTGGGCCTGGTTAGGGGGGCGCACCAGCCCACCTGGGGCTGGTCCCCTCCCACACTTGGCCCACACAGCCTTCTGGGGCCGGTGGCCCCACCCGGTGGACCCCCGGGACCCTCCCGGTGGTCCCGGTACGCTACCGATAGCGCCCGAAACTTTTCCGGTGACCAAAACGAGACTTCCCATATATGAATCTTTACCTCCGGACCATTCCGGAACTCCTCGTGACGTCCGGGATCTCATCCGGGACTCCGAACAACATTCGGTAACCGCATACATACTTTCCTTATAACCCTAGCGTCATCGAACCTTAAGTGTGTAGACCCTACGGGCTCGGGAACCATGTAGTCATGACCGAGACAACTCTCCGGCCAATAACCAACAGCGGGATCTGGATACCCATGTTGGCTCCCACATGTTCCACGATGATCTCATCGGATGAACCACGATGTCAAGGATTCAATCAATCCCGTATACGATTCCCTTTGTCTATCGGTATAGCACTTGCCCGAGATTCGATCGTCGGTATACCGATACCTTGCTCAATCTCGTTACCGGCAAGTCTCTTTACTCGTTCCGTAACACATCATCCCGTGATCAACTCCTTGATCACATATTGTGCACATTATGATGATGTCCTACCGAGTGGGCCCAGAGATACCTCTCCGTCATACGGAGTGACAAATCCCAGTCTCGGTTCGTGCCAACCCAACAGACACTTTCGGAGATACCTGTAGTGCACCTTTATACCCACCCAGTTACGTTGTGACGTTTGGTACACCCAAAGCATTCCTACGGTATCCGGGAGTTGCACAATCTCATGGTCTAAGGAAAAGATACTTGACATATAGAAAAGCTTTAGCATACGAACTACACGATCTGTGCTAGGCTTAGGATTGGGTCTTGTCCATCACATCATTCTCCTAATGATGTGATCCCGTTATCAACGACATCCAATGTCCATGGTTAGGAAACCGTAACCATCTATTGATCAACGAGCTAGTCGTCTAGAGGCTCACTAGGGACATGGTGTTTGTCTATGTATCCACACATGTATCTGAGTTTCCTATCAATACAATTCTAGCATGGATAATAAACGATTATCGTGAACAAGGAAATATAATAATAACCAATTTATTATTGCCTCTAGGGCATATTTCCAACACTGGAAACTAAAGTGGAGGCGGAAATGAGACTGAAAGAACTGCTTCGAGAGGAGGAATTGAAGTGGGCACTGCGAGCTAAAGTTCGCAAAATTGTCCAAGGAAATGATAACACACAATTTTTCCATATGATTGCGAATGGCAAACATCGCAAGAAGAGAATCTTTCAGCTTGAGCAAGATGAGGGGACGATTGTAGGACAGGAGAACCTAAAAGTATACATCACCAATTACTATAAGCAGTTGTTTGGGGCTCCTGAGGATAATTTCGTGTCCTTGGATGAGTCAAGGGTTGAGGATGTTCCTCAACTAACAACGAATGAGAACGATATTCTGACCGCCCAATTTTCGGAGAAAGAGGTGTTTGAAGCAATTTCACAAATGAAGAATAATAAAGCTCCAGGGCCGGATGGTTTTCCGGCAGAGTTCTATAAAAAGTGCTGGCACATCATTAAGGGGGACTTGCTCCCGATGTTCCATGACCTATTCTTGGGACAGTTGCAGCTGTCTCACTTGAACTTCGGAACGATTACTTTGCTCCCTAAGAAAACAGAGGCCATGCGGATTGAACAGTTCAAGCCGATCTGTCTTCTTAATGTCAGTTTTAAAATCTTCACGAAAGTTGGGACTAATAGGCTTATGCAGATTGCGCATTCTGTAGTACAACCGTCTCAATCTACTTTCATGCCAGACAGAAGCATCCTAGAAGGGGTTGTGGTCTTACATGAAACGCTCCATGAAATCCACACGAAAAAGCTAGATGGGGTGGTGTTCAAAGTGGATTTTGAGAAAGCGTACGATAAGGTGAAATGTCCATTTCTTCAGCAGGCCTTGCGTATGAAAGGGTTCGATCAGTCCTGGAGGAACCAGGTTGATTCTTTCACGCAAAAAGGGAGTGTTGGAATCAAAGTGAATGATGATATTGGTCATTACTTCCAGACACACAAAGGTCTGAGACAAGGAGACCCGATGTCACCGATTCTGTTCAACATTGTGGTCGACATGTTGACAATCCTAATAGGAAGGGCTAAGGATAATGGCCAAGTAGGTGGCCTTGTCCCGCATTTAGTCGATGGTGGAGTGTCCATCTTACAGTACGCGGATGATACTATCCTCTTCATGGAGCATGATTTGGCTAAAGCGAGAAATATGAAGCTTGTGTTATGCTTGTTCGAACAATTGTCGGGGTTAAAGATAAACTTCCATAAAAGTGAATTATTTTGCTTTGGAAGAGCGAAAGAGGAACAAGAAGCTTACAAACAATTGTTCGGGTGCGAATTGGGGTCGTTATCCTTCACGTATTTGGGTATACCAATCCACCATCGCAAGCTTTCTAACAAAGAATGGAAGTGCATTGAAGATCGATTTGAAAAAACACTAAGCTGCTGGAAGGGCATGCTTATGTCATACGGAGGCCGACTTATTCTGATTAATTCGGTTCTCACCAGTATGCCCATGTTTCTTTTGTCCTTTTTTGAGGTACCAGTTGGAGTACGGAAAAGGCTAGATTTCTATCGATCACGCTTCTTCTGGCAGAGCGATGAATTAAAACAAAAATACAGACTCGCTAAATGGGATATCATTTGTAGGCCGAAAGACCAAGGGGGTCTGGGCATTAAAAATTTAGAGGTGAAGAACAGATGTCTTCTCAGTAAGTGGCTGTATAAGTTATCTGTAGAGACGGATGCCACTTGGGTCCAGATTCTATGTAGTAAGTACCTTCAATCAAAAACATTGTCCCAGGTGACAGTAAGGCCGACTGATTCGCCTTTCTGGAAAGGACTGATGAGGGTGAAATCAGTCTTTTTTAATAAGACAAAATTTGTAGTTGGAAATGGTACTACCACCAGATTCTGGGAGGACACATGGCTAGGGGACACGCCCCTTGCGGTCCAATATCCTTCTCTCTATAATATTGTTCAGTGAAGAGACGCTTATGTTGCAACAGTATTACAGTCCAATCCTCTTAATATTCACTTCAGGAGGACGTTAGCGGGTAACCGTTGGGAAACTTGGCTCCATCTTGTGAGAAGATTGATAGATGTCCGCCTGTCTCAACAACCCGATCAGGTGCGCTGGAAACTAACTATGAATGGAGAGTTTTCGGTTAAATCCATGTATTTGGATATTATCAACGCTAGTACGATTCCTCTTTCGAAACATGTTTGGAAAGTCAAAGTGCCTTTAAAAATCAAAGTGTTTATGTGGTTTGTCCATAAACAAGTCATTTTAACTAAGGACAATTTGACAAAACGCAAATGGACAGGATCTACAAGATGCAGCTTCTGTGATAGCGATGAATCAATCAAACACCTCTTTCTTGACTGCCCTTTGGCAAAAAAATTGTGGCGTTCGGTCCACATAGCATTTAATATTTCTCCTCCGAATACCATCAGCACGTTATTTGGGACGTGGCTAGATGGGATAGAGACAGAAACATCGAGACATATCCGTGTAGGAGTATGTGCTTTATTATGGGCAGTTTGGAACTGCAGGAATGACTTGGTTTTTAACAGAACAACAAATATTCATTTCTTCCAGGTTATCTTCCGGGCCACTACTCTAATCCGTATGTGGTCGCTACTCACTCCGACGGAGGCCATGGAGCGTTTGGTTACTGGATCTATCCGATGGGAGACGATAGCACGGGCTATCTTCAACCGGTTTGGATGACGGTCATGTAATAGGATAGGTGTTTAGTTTCCTATCTTATTTTTTGCCAACCGGTTGTAGCTATCCTGGTTTTTTTAGTGTTCTTGCTCTTTGTGAACCTTTACCCTTATTTGAGACCTGAGGACTTGGTTGTTTGATCCTTTTTGACTATTAATAAAATGGCCGTATGCATCGTTTTGATGCAGAGGTCGGGGAAAGACCCCTTTTCGAAAAAAACACTAGTAGACCACTAAGGTCGACGTCGCCGACGATTCCCGGCCTGCTCATCCTTCATTTCCACAACGTACGGCCGCCCATTCAACCAGCGGTGTTGCGGCACTTCTGCCGCCCGTGTGTGTGCGTATGTACGTACGTACATCCGTAGGTGCCCACCGTTCGCATTTGACAAATAAGACACCGCTTAGTTTGGCCCTCCAGCTTCCCGTGACAATGGCTCGCTATCTCTTAGAAAAAATGCTACACTACGAAAAACCTACATACTGTTATGAAACTTAACTAACTATTTCCTCCGTCCGGAAATACTTGTCATCAAAATGAATAAAAGGGATGTATCTAGATATATTTTAGTTCTAGATACATCTTTTTTGACCATTTTGATGACAAGTATTTTTGGACGGAGGGAGTACTAAAAACATGTACAATGGTTGATAAAACAGTCTTATCTTAAGTCTTGCATGTAATTTAGAGATGATAAGAAAAGTTGTCTATAATCGGTCATCTCTTAGCTTTATTTTCAATAACCAATCATTCCTAAAAATCGTGGTGAGACATATTGTGCTATGAGATCAACTCTTCTCTTCTCTTAAATAAGAAAAGACAAGACTTTTTTTATGAGTTCTCTCTCCTTCACCTCATCATTTATCCTACGTGGCACTCCTAAGATAACACCATTGCACATACCATAATCCATTCGCCCCCTAATTGCAATTGGATAGGGTCCCTCCCCTAATTTCCTCCAACTGAAAAAAGATACCTAAACTATTACGTTAATTTACATATGATAGCTATATGTGTAGCATTGCTCCTATCTTTACGGAGCAATGCTACATCTATGAAGATGTTTATGTAACCTATGTATGTGATGATTTGGCAGGCTTTAATTGGCCCACCAAAAAATCAGGGGATCTTTAGTTATAGTGCAAGGAAGTTTACGTAACAACCGTGCATGAGTTTGGCATTTTCAATTGTTTTGTTGCTCCAATGCCGACCCTCAAGCCACCTGTATACATCCAGATTACATGGTTCAGACAACAGAAGCTATCCTACGTGGGTCTGTATCGGTCCGCCCAACGGTCCGGAACACACCTTTTCCCGCAAATCAGAGACAAAGTAGAGGGGCCGCTCCGCATTGACGCCGGTCCTGAGCGGGCGCGACCCCTCACAAGCGCCGACATTGAAGCGGCAAGTCGGCCAAGAGCGTCGCCCGCGCCGCATCACCAATGTCCGCGTCTATTCAATACCGGAGAGACGTATGTTATATGGGACGGGACAGATATCTACTACGCCCGTTCAATGCCCGTCTGTCTGTATGCCGTCATTAAGCAGGCTCGCCAGGCAAGGAACCAACTCCGGCTCCGCGCATTGACCCACCTAGACGCTTGGCCTCACCGGAATCCGCTATTTAAAGGTCGCCACACCCTGCTGACTCCGCACTAGAACACATCCACCTTTGCTCCACATCCGCTATGACCACGAGCGATCACATTTTGTGGGATAGTCTGTCACCGGAGATGAAGCACGAGGTGGCCTTCCTTGGAGCCACCTGGCAATCCCGCCGTGCCAGGTGGAACGAGTAGGTCATGCTTGCCAGCTAGCCTGAGGTCTCCGACGATGTCACCACATGCTCCGACGACAGAACGCAGGTGCTTGCCGGCCTGACCATGGCGCAGGTGCAGGAGGAGCAGACGTACAATCGGTTCCTCCTTGACCAGCACTGGATGACGGAGGGCCAAATCTACGACAAGCGTGTACGCGAGGTGGCCGTGGCCGCCATGGCCACAACTCACCCGAACTTCATGGCGGAGCAACACGCTCTACGAGGCTGTGCGTGCCGCTCGCAATGAAGTTCCGGGGCAGCTAGACACGGACGCAGCTGCCAGCTGCGCGTCCTACCCGCCGCCGTCCAGCTTTGGGGGTTGCAAATGGCAGGTGCACCGTGACGGACCTTCCACGTCCAACATCGACCTCACGTCCATGGGCGCCGGCGATGGACAGGTCCCATAATTCTCTGAGGATGAGTAGGGCATGTGAGGCGGCAGGGCATTGTGTCCCAAGTGGGCCTGTCCGTCTCTCACGTTCTACACTTTCTCGCCGGAGACCATACCTCCATTTCGTGGGTCTTGAACCCCGCCGCCATTCAGGAAGACGACAGTTCGAGGATTTTGTCGCCGATGCGGAAGGAAGTGGATGATGATGGCCACTAATGTATGATAGGTTTAAGCTCGGAACCCTATTTTTTTTGTTCTAAATGTTTGAAATGTAATTAAAAATCGCCTTCTTTGCATGAATCTCTTCCGGTTTATATGAATATATGTCTTGTTTGTCTGAATTTCGTCCGATTAGTTGAAAAGGGGTTTGAAATGTATGAGGCAGCGTTCGATGCCGTCTCAGGCATCCGTATTTCCAGACTGGTCCCCGGTCCGTGGACAGATGCCGGAGCAAATTTGTGGGTCAACATTGAAGATGCGCTTACTGTGCTTAGGCATTTCTGCTGAACTTTCCAAGAAATCGTATAACCAATGGTTTTGGACAAAATATACTTATAATGTAATTATCTGATATTAAAACCTACTGCAATTGAACATGAAATTGCAATCATTTTTCTTGTGCATTGTACTCCCTCCGTCCGGAAATACTGATATATTTCCGAACGGAGGGAGTATGTCATATTTTTATATTTTTCAGACACTCCATCAAAAAAGAAAAGAAAAGGAATCGAGGGGCCATACAATCTGCACGTACTACACGGTTGGTTATACGTACTAGTCTAAATAAAATGGCGGGCCAGCTTTCGTACAGCGACACGCACATCCATCCATCCATCGGTGTCCTAATCGGACGAGACTAATTAGGCACCTTGCACCTTGCTTTCCATGGCTAGCTATCTTCTCCATTCTCCATTTTCCACCATGGCCACCGCCGTCGCATTTCTCCTTTCCCTCGTCTTGGTGTCCCGTGTGGCCTGCTACTCTGCTAGTCCGTCGTACCGCTGCGACTGGTGCCCTCGGCGGTCCACCGCCTCCCTCCTGCCTCCCGACGCCGCCGATGCCACCCTCACCGGCGCCTCGTGCGGGTACGGTGGCCCGGCGATGGCGGTTAAGCTCGCCGACGGGGGATTCCACATTGCAGCCGTGAGTGCTGGATTCTTCCGCCGCGGCCGGGCCTGCGGCGCATGCTACCAGCTGAGGTGCAGGGGCCGGAGCGCGTGCGCGAAGGACGGCGTCAAGGTGGTCGTCGTTGCCGACGTGCCGGAGACGAACAGCACAGGCAGGGGCGGCCGGTTCATGATGAACAAGCACGCCTTCGCCGCCTTGACTACTGCCGGTGGCGGTGGCCAGCTCGCGAGCTTGGTGGACGCGGCCGTCGACGTCGACTTCAGGAGGATACCTTGCGTCTACAAAGGCAAGAACCTGGTGGTGAGGGTGGAGGAGACGAGCAGCAGGGACGAGGGCCTCCTCGCCGTCAGGTTCCTCTACCAGGGCGGCCAGACCGACATCGTCGCCGTCGAGGTGGCGCAAGCGGAAATTCCTGGTGCGACCCAGAGTGCCGCCGCGCCGCCGCCGACAACATGGCAGTACATGACTTGGCGCGAAGGGTCGCCGGGGGTGTGGCGCACGTCGCGCGCGCCGGTCGGCCCGCTGCGGCTCCGGCTCGTTGTGACCGCCGGCTCCGGCGGCAAGTGGCTTCGAACCGAAGGTGTAGTGCTCCCCGCGGAGTGGCACGCCGGCGGGGTGTACGACACTGGGCTGCGCGTCACCGATGTCGCTGCAAACACCTGCGGCGGCGTCTCTTGCTCTGCCTCCGGAGACGATGACGAGGAGGAGTAGGAGCTCAGATGACAAGCACGCTCCCATCCATCCAGGTCGGAGCCGGACTACACTCCGCCGGCCGGCCGCCGGGACGGTCGATGCTGCTGCATGTACACCGTACACTACAGATGTGTGCGTGTTTCGTTGCATGCACGGAGAAGATGCACAAAGACCACCTATCGCCTGCTCATCTTCACTGTCGTCGTGGCCGGAGCTCCGCCGGAAGAAATAGTGTGTGCTCCATGATTGTGATTCCACCATGACTGGCGGCCGCTGAGCACACAAGCAAGTGGCTAGTGCATATGTGGCTACACAGACACACTTGAGAAGTTGAGATCATTGTCACTGTCATTTGTCATTGTACTCATGCATGCACAACATGAGTGAGTGGGTGAGCTATCGGCAGGCCGGCGGGTCCAAGTCCAAAGATACCTTGCGGCCATTGTTGATTCTTCTTCCACCGGATTCTCGGTGGAATTTGGAAACACTACTTATCAAGTGTTTTATTTTTATTTTTATTTTTTGTGAAGACTGTGGCTAGATCTCGGTTGACCGAGTTTCAGTCAAGTGACACAACATGCAAAAAGAAAAAAAAAGAAATTTTTGCATGAATCTTCATGTAAGATCTTACGAATAGCATCGACCGGACTTCATTAAGTCTCCGTCTACCAATCCCGTTTTGCGAATCCACTTACCAGTTGTGTTTGCATACATTGCATGGCATTACCACTTAGGCTAATTCATAGTGGAGAGTAACTTAAACTAGTAACATAAGTATGTTGTTTGCATGCATTGCAATGTATATGTTACTAGTCTACATTACTATCTTCATGGACTGATTATCTTCAAAGTGGGTAGTGTCATATGTGTACTAACATAGATGTCTTCATATGTGTACTAACATAGATGTCCCCTTCGAATTTTGTGCTTAATTTTGACCTTGGATTTAACTAATAAAATGTTAATGCATGTAACCAAAAATAATATCATTGGAAACTAGGTTCCAAAGATATAATTTTTGGTGACATGCATTATATTTTTTTAGTTAAATATATGATCAAAGTTTGGCACAAAATACTAAGGGGACCAATAAACCAGGACGGATGTAGTATTATGTTACTGCTCTATTTGTTACTCTCCTCATTAACTACTTGCCACCTCATCATTCTTGCTTATGTGGCATCTATGCTACTACATATGTTGCTCCCACTATGACCAGCCTTAGGCTGGTTGTAATGGAGAGTATCATATACTACTATCATGCGTATGATAGTAGTGTATGATACTACCCCTCTATTACATAGTATCATATATTAGTATCATTTACTTTATTTATAGCCATGCATGATACATAGTAGAACATAATTTATTATGATACGGTATCATGATATGACACTCAATTCTCTCTTTTTTCTTTTAATTTTATGACACCTCATCAAAATTGCTTAGTTGACACGCATGATACTAGCTATAATAATATCATTACGACCAATCTTAGGCTGGTTATACTGGGAGTAACTTAGGTAATAACATAACACACCTCAAGATAAGTTTGCTTATGTGGCATATAATTAATGAAGAGAGATGTGTTTAGAGTAACATAATATGTTATCATCACGGGCACCACTAGCCATCAGACTACTGATGGATTGCTCCCATCAGACTAGTTGATAGCCGTGCGATTAGAAGCATTTCAGTCGTCAGATCTATTGGCTAGTTTCCTTTCTTAAGTGCCTGATTTGGTGAGTACTAATTCCGTGAGTTTTGCTCCTTCCTGACGTTGTGCCCATAAACAGCAATTTGTTTCCTAAGAATGTTCCTAAAATGACTCCAGATCGTCATATTTGCGGATAAAAATGATTATTCCTCACAAGAAAATCGTGCAATTAATTACGATTTTGTCAGATGTGTAACATGATTTTTAAGGGCATGTACAATGGTTGCTAAGATAGTCTTATCTTAAGTTTTGCATGTAAATTAGAGATGACAAAAAAACAAGTCTACAATGGGTCATCTCTTAGCCTTATCTTCAATAATTAGTTATTTCTAAAAACATGGTGAGACAAATTGTGCTAAGCTATCATCTCTTGTCTTCTCTTAAATAAGATAAGACAAGCCTTCTCTTATGATTTCTCTCTCCTCCACCTCATCATTTATCTTACGTGGCATCCTTAAGCTAGAACCATTGTACATGCCCTAATACCATAGAAGCATTCTTCTTGATGAACGAAGCATCATATCTCCTGGTGAATAAAACATGCTTCCTCCTACCAATCAACTGGCTTCCACGGCAAATAAAACCTGCTTCCTCCTACCAATCAACTGGCTTCCACAGCGAATTAAACTTGTTGTACTAGTATATGAATTTGTACTTCAGTGATGATTTGTGTTTACTTCAAAAACATTGAAATCATGTTTCCATCAACTAGAAAATTGTTTCTAAGCAAATAAGACATTTTTGTAGAAATAATCATTATCATGAGTACAATTGTTTTTGTTTCAAGCACATCAGGTACGTGTTTCCAAGAAATGCAAATATGCTCAGTTTGTTTCCATGAATAAAAGATTTTGCTTCCATGGTTTCATGGACAAACAACTCTGCTTCCATGACAAATAATTTACATCAAATCATTGGCGTGGCTCATCAAGGCAAGAATTCGATATTGCTTCTACTAGTTTCCCATCTTGCTTCTGTATGGGAGGTGATAATGTGGCCCTCAGCCTTTGGTGCGGCTCCTCAAGGCACACTAGGAGTTGCATGTCGTTTGCTTCCGCCAACATGAAGAAGTATCTCGTCAATGTGACGGTGCTTCCAACGCTGTCAAAATCACCCAAAGCAAAACATCATTCAAACTGAAGCAATGAAAGGCTTGAATGAAAGCATATAAGCAAAGTATATTTGGCAAACTAGTGTGGAAAAATATAGGTATCACCAAAGCACAGAATTTGGTATTTGCAGGCAATAAAAGTAAGAGGAAACACACATGTACAATTACATGCAATAGCAAATGGATTGGCAATCATGTCATCATAAATTGTCTTAGGCATGAGAGCATAGGGTTACAAACGGCGATGGAGGCAGCCTGAGGAGATATATGCAATGAAATACAAATATATACTATATGTATTATTACTAGAATGAAAAGGAAAATTTCACAACCTGAAGTTATGAGAAATATAATGTAGCATGTTTGTTGAAAATGAATTAAAAATCCGCACACATTGGAAATGCATATACTAACTCAGGAAGCATGATTGCAGTTCTATCTGTACAGAAAATCATGGATGCTCCGAACCATACATCTGTACATCTAGGAAACATGGCAAGACACTGAAGTTCCATTTCATGAAAGAAGTATATGTACACAAGACTCTGAGGAAGTATATCAACTAAGCTTGACCTACAAAAAAGTTTGCTGGTAAATGACGTAACACGTTACCAGGACAATACTACTAGGCCAATGAACATACAAACCAAAGGACAACTCGACTGTTGGATGAAATATAGAGAAAATTGCATAGCAGAAACTGCAAAGTGAATAGTCAATAGTCTGATAGAAATCATGGGCGGTAGATGCGATTTCAAGATGGCGTGGTTGTAATTTTAGGGGTGGGGGGTTGCTCTGCAGCGGGTTCTTGGGCCGACTGGTGCTACTCCGTCAGTCGATGGCGCACCTGATTTGAGCTGCCGAAGCACGAATCATATATGAGGGCACACCAGCGTTGTCATCGGTGGAGAAGATGATGTGGTCCAGAGAAGCAGGGGGCGGAGCTGGCCAGTGGGGTGGCCGTGCTGCCCGACGACGGAGAGAGCAAGAGAGGAGGTGCGTGCGAGCTGGAGGAGCTCGGGCCAGTGCGGGTACAATTGGAATAGGGAGAGAATTAAGGGAGCGGTTTACGCAGGGGCCACAGGCAATTATGTTCCTGCTGATATTTTTTTTTACAAAAGTAACACAGTTCGTGAGGCGTCGGATTTCAATTGAATCCACGGCGTTGGAATCGTCTGACTATGGACTTCTTATCAGACTATTGATAAGAAGGGTTTCCCATCACATAACACCTCCCAACACACAATGAGTCTACAAGCTAATAAATACAACCATCAATGACACTACCTCTATGTTACTCTCCACTATGAAGGTAGTAACATAGACTAGTGTCATATGCATGACACTACTCTAAGTTACTGCCCACTATGACTAGGTTTAGACTAACCACAGTGGAGAGTAAGATACACATATCTCTAGACTATGTTACTACCTTTATAGTGGATAATAACATATGTGTAGTGTCATGCAAAACTTTATTTATTAGGTTATAGACTCATATTGTATTGATGTGTGTGATGTAGCTAAGTTATTCAACATCATTAACTTATTGACAAATTTGCTGAGCTGGACTCGATGTTACTGCTGAAGTTACTCCCACTGTGCTAGTTTTATTTACCTTCCATTCATATGTGCCAATCAAGAGAACATATATGTATATGACAATTCGTTATTATATAGCTACTAGTTATCAATCTCTCTTACTTCAAAAATACATAAGTATGTCTTATTCTTTCTTTTCCCTCCCCACCCCATCTTTGTTTTTGGTTTTCCACAATTTTCCATTGATTTTTGTCGAAGACCGCTTGAACTCCATGTCTCTTTGATAAGACAATAAGTATTGATTAAAAAATTGAACAAACAATTGCAGATGACCAGACACACTCATCCCTATAAATGCACACACGTTATCCCTATGAGAATCTTTGAGATACTGGAAATCCTGGAATAAATTCAGGAAAATTCAGGAAAATGCGAGCAACCTTGCCAATCTAGGACTTGAACCCTGGTGTGCTGGTTCCACCACAGGGAACCTAACCATCTGAGCTAAACTCTGGTTGCAAGTATTGCTTAAATTGATAGCTAAAGTTTATTTTGGTATGTAATCATGGTGGTTGCATACAAAAATATATGTGTCTCCATCGCAACGCACGAGCAATACCTGATCAACGTTTCGGTTGGGGTGACTTGGGGGAGAGGGGGTGAAACTGAAGGTAACGGTCGAGCTTAATTATCACAAGAAACTACAACTATGTACGGCTACTAATTCGTCCCAGTATTTTGCATAACCACGTTTTAGATACTTTTGCACAATGATTACATGCACTAGTAGATGATACCAGCTTAGTCACTTTCATTGTTGTATATATGGGTGGTTCTCGACTAAACACATGATTGTGCTAAATTTTAAATTGTCGATGCCCTGATTCACATGGAGAGCCCCTCTTGTGATATACTCCGTCCGTTCCCAAATATTTTTCTTTCTAGACATTTCAAATGAAATACAACATATGGATGTATGTAGACAAATTTCTAAGTGTAGATTAACTCATTTTGCTTCGTATGTAGTCACTTACTGAAATCTTTAGAAAGACAAATATTTGGGAACGGACGGAGTACAATGTTGCCATATTGCGTGCCTCTTGTGTTTTGATGTGCACCCTTGCATTGGTCTAGCTTGTGCAACTATCGCTGACACACACTTTTGTGCAATTTGGGTTTCATATTCTTATTCAGGGATCAAATCTCTTGGGATAAAATTAAACCATCATCGTTATCTAACTGCTTCAACTGATGATTTGGTCATTATCAAACTGCTTGATATGATGATTTGTTATAATCAATCACGGAGATCTGTTCTCCAACTGCCCTTAGCAAGATTAGGTATGGACAACACCATTATCATGGCAGGCACGTCGTGCTTAGAATTGCAAATCATATCTATTTATTAGCACATACGTATGGTTGTATATAATATACTTCCTCCGTTCCGAACTAAAATCACGACACTTATTTTGAAAGTGAGGAGTATTTGTGATACCGTATAATATATGTGAACGGTGCGTGCTCCTTGATTCCGATTCCATCATGGTGGCCATTGATCAATGCACTAGAAACTGGCTAGCTAGTGCATATTAGTGGCTGTCACACTTGACTTGGAGATCATTGCCATTGTGTACTCATGCCTGCTAGGACGCGGAGTGGGTGGGTGAGCTAAGAGATCGGGTTAATCATCGCAAGGAACTGCAACTATTGTTGGGGAACGTAGTATTTTCAAAATTTTCCTACGATCACACAAGATCTATCTACTAGATGCATAGCAACGAGGGGGAGAGTGTGTCTACGTACCCTCGTAGACCGGAAGCGGAAGCGTCAAGTGACGCGGCTGATGTAGTCGAACTTCTTCGCGATCCAACCGATCAAGCACCGAACGTACGGCACCTCCGCGTTCAGCACACGTTCAGCTTGATGACGTCCCACGAGCTCTTGATCCAGTTGAGCTTCACGGGAGAGTTTCGCCAGCACGACGGCGTGGTGACGGATATGATGTATCTACCGGCGCAGGGCTTCGCCTAAGCACTGCGACGGTATGACCGAGGTGTGTTTCTGTGGAGGGGGGCACCGCACACGGCTAGAACAATTCAACTTGTGTGTCCTAGGGTGCCCCCTGCCCCCGTATATAAAGGAGCAAGGGAGAGGCCGGCCCTAGAGGGGGCGCGCCAAGTGTGGGGAGTCCTACTAGGACTTCCAAGTCCTAGTAGGATTCCCCTTTCCTTTCCGGAGTAGGAGAGAAGGAAAGAGGTGGAGAGGGAGAAAGAAAAGGGGGCTGCACCCCTTGTCCAATTCAGACCAGAGGGGGGGCGCGCGCCTCCTTCCTTTTGGCCTTTCTCCTCTATTCCCGTATGGCCCAATAAGGCCCATATACCCCGAAAAATACCCGAATCACTCGGAACCTTTCTGATGTCCGAATATAGTCGTCCAATATATCGATCTTTACGTCTCGACCATTTCGAGACTCCTCGTCATGTCCCCGGTCTCATCCGGGACTCCGAACTCCTTCGGTACATCAAAACTCATAAACTCATAATACCGATCGTCATCAAACGTTAAGCGTGCGGACCCTACGGGTTCGAGAACTATGTAGACATGACCGAGACTCATCTCCGGTCAATAACCAATAGCGGAACCTGGATGCTCATATTGGCTCCTACATATTCTACGAAGATCTTTATCGGTCAAACCGCATAACAACATACGTTGTTCCTTTTGTCATTGGTATGTTACTTGCCCAAGATTCGATCGTCGGTATCTCTATACCTAGTTCAATCTCGTTACCGGCAAGTCTCTTTACTCGTTCCGTAATACATCATCTCGTGACTAACTCATTAGTCTTTTGTTTGCAAGGCTTATTATGATGTGCATTACCGAGAGGGCCCAGAGATACCTCTCCGACACTCGGAGTGACAAATCCTAGTCTTGATCTATGCCAACACCACGAACACTTTCGGAGACACCTGTAGAGCATCTTTATGATCACCCAGTTACGTTGTGACGTTTGATAGCACAGAAGGTGTTCCTACGGTATTCGGGAGTTGCATAATCTCATAGTCATAGGAACATGTATAAGTCATGAAGAAAGCAATAGCAGTAAAACTAAACGATCATAGTGCTAAGCTAACGGATGGGTCTTGTCCATCACATCATTCTCCTAATGATGTGATCCCGTTGATCAAATGACAACTCATGTCTATGGTTAGGAAACATAACCATCTTTGATCAATGAGCTAGTCTAGTAGAGGCATACTAGGGACACTCTGTTTTGTCTATGTATTCACACATGTACTAAGTTTCCGGTTAATACAATTCTAGCATGAATAATAAACATTTATCATGATATAAGGAAATATAAATAACAACTTTATTATTGCCTCTAGGGCATATTTCCTTCAGTCTCCCACTTGCACTAGAGTCAATAATCTAGCTCACATCGCCATGTGATTTAATACCGATAGTTCACATCGTTATGTGAATAACACCCATAGTTCACATCACCATGTGACCAACACCCAAAGGGTTTACTAGAGTCAATAATCTAGTTCACATCGCTATGTGATTAATACCTAAGAGTAATAAGGTGTGATCATGTTTTGCTTGTGAGAGAAGTTTAGTCAACGGGTCTGTCACATTCAGATCCGTATGTATTTTGCAAATTTCTATGTCTACAATGCTCTGCATGGAGCTACTCTAGCTAATTGCTCCCGCTTTCAATACGCATCCAGATTGATACTTAGAGTCATCTGGATTTAGTGTCAAAGCTTGCATCGGCGTAACCCTTTACGACGAACTCTTTATCACCTCCATAATCGAGAAACATTTCCTTAGTCATCCAATTACTAAGGATAATTTTGACCGCTGTACAGTGATCTACTCCTGGATCACTATTGTACCTCCCCGTCAAACTCATGGCAAGGTACACAACGTGTTTTGTACACATCATAGCATACTTTATAGAACCTATGGCCGAGGCATAGGGAATGACTTTCATTCTCTCTATATTTTTCTGCCGTGGTCTGGCTTTGAGTCTTACTCAACTTCACACCTTACAAGTCAGGCAAGAACTCCTTCTTTGACTGATCCATTTTGAACTACTTCAAAATCTTATCAAGGTATGTACTCATCGAAAGTCTTATCAAGCGTCTTGATCTATCTCTATAGATCTTGATGCCCAATATGTAAGCAGCTTCACCAAGGTCTTTCTTTGAAAAACTCCTTTCAAACACTCCTTTATGCTTTCCAGAAAATTCTACATCATTTCCGATCGACAATATGTCATTCACATATACTTATCAGAAAGGTTGTAGTGCTCCCACTCACTTCTTGTAAATATAGGCTTCACCGCAAGTCTGTATAAATCTATATGCTTTGATCAACTTATCAAAGCGTATATTCCAACTCCGAGATGCTTGCACCAGTCCATACATGGATCGCTGGAGCTTGCACATTTTGTTAGCACCTTTAGGATTGACAAAACCTTCTAGTTGCATCATATACAAGTCTTCTTTAATAAATCCATTAAAGAATGCAATTTTGTTATCCATTTGCCAGATTTCATAAAATGCGGCAATTGCTAACATGATTCGGACAGACTTAAGCATCGCTACGGGTGAGAAAGTCTCATCGTAGTCAACTCCTTGAACTTGTTGAAAAACTTTCGCAACAAGTCGAGCTTTGTAAACAGTAACATTACCGTCAGCGTCAGTCTTCTTCTTGAAGATCCATTTATTTTTGATGGCTTGCCGATCATCGGGCAAGTCAACCAAAGTCCACACTTTGTTCTCATACATGGATCCCATCTCAGATTTCATGGCCTCAAGCCATTTTGCGGAATCTGGGCTCATCATCGCTTCCTCATAGTTCGTAGGTTCATCATGGTCCAGTAACATGACTTCCAGAACCGGGTTGCCGTACCACTCTGATGCGGAACGAACTCTGGCTGATCTACGAAGTTCAGCAGAAACTTGATCTGAAGTTTCATGATCATCATCATTAGCTTCCTCACTAATTGGTGTAGGAATCACTGGAACTAGTTTCTGTGATGTTCCACTTTCCAATTCGGGAGAAGGTACAATTACCTCATCAAGTTCTACTTTCCTCCCACTCACTTCTTTCGAGAGAAACTCCTTCTCTAGAAAGGATCCACTCTTAGCAACAAAGACCTTGCCTTCGGATCTGTGATAGAAGGTATACCCAACAGTTTCTTTTGGGTATCCTATGAAGATTTACTTCTCCGATTTGGGTTTGAGCTTATCATGTGAAAACGTTTTCACATAAGCATCGCAGTCCCAAACTTAAAGAAATGACAGCTTAGGTTTCTCGTCAAACCACAGTTCATACGGTGTCATCTCCACGGATTTAGATGGTGCCCTATTTAACGTGAATGTAGCTGTCTCTAATGCATAACCCCAAAAGCGATAGTGGTAGATCGGTAAGAGACATCATCGATCGCACCATATCTAATAAAGTACGGTTATGACGGTCAGACACACCATTATACTATGGTGTTCCAAGTGGCGGGAGTAGTGAAACTATTTCACATTGTTTTTACTGAAGGCCAAACTCGCTAACTCAAATATTTTACCTCTACGATCATATCGTAGAAACTTTTATTTACTTGTTACGATGATTCTCCACTTCCCTCTGAAATTCTTTGAACTTTTCAAATGTTTCAGACTTGTGCTTCATTAAGTAGATATACCCATATCTGCTCAAATCATCAGTGAAGGTCAGAAAATAACGATACCCGCCGCGAGCTTCAACACTCATTGGTCCACATACATCTGTATGTATGATCTCCAACAAATCTGTTGCTCGCTCCATTGTTCCAGAGAACGGAGTTTTAGTCATCTTGCCCATGAGGCATGGTTCGCAAGTACCAAGTGATTCATAATCAAGTGATTCCAAAAGTCCATCACTATGGAGTTTCTTCATGCGCTTTACACCATTATGACCTAAACGGCGGTGCCACAAATAAGTTGCAGTATCATTATTAACCTTGCATCTTTGGCTTCAATATTATGAATATGTGTATCACCACGATCGAGATCCAACAAACTATTTTCATTGGGTGTATGACCATCGAAGGTTTTATTCATGTAAACAGAATAACAATTATTCTATGACTTTAAATGAATAACCGTATTGCAACAAATATGATCAAATCATATTCATGCTCAACGCAAATGCCAAGTAACATTTATTTAGGTTTTACACTAATCCCGAAAGTATAGGGAGTGTGCGATGATGATCATATCAATCTTGGAACCACTTCCAACACACATCGTCACTTCACCTTTAACTAGTCTCTGTTCATTCTGCAATTCTCGTTTCGAGTTACTAATTTTAGCAACTGAACCGGTATCAAATACCCAGGGGTTGCTATGAACACTAGTAAAGTACACATCAATAATCTGTATATAAAAATATACCTTTGTTCACTTTGCCATCCTTCTTATCCGCCAAGTATCTAGGGCAGTTCCACTTCCAGTGACCATTTCCTTTGCAGTAGAAGCACTTAGTTTCAGGCTTGAGTTTTAGCTTTGGGTTTCTTCACGGGAGTGACAACTTGCTTGTCATTCTTCTTGAAGTTCCCCTTCTATCCCTTTGCCCTTTACTTGAAACAAGTGGTCTTGTTAACCATCAACACTTGATGCTTTTTCATGATTTCTACCTTCGCCGACTTCAGCACCGCGAAGAGCTCGGGAATTCCTTTCGTCATCCCTTGCATATTATAGTTCATCACGAAGTTCTACTAACTTGGTGATAGTGACTAGAGAACTTTGTCAATTAATATCTTATCTGGAAGATTAACTCCCACTTGATTCAAGTAATTGTAGTACCCAGACAATCTGAGCACATGCTCACTGGTTGAGCTATTCTCCTCCATCTTGTAGGCAAAGTACTGTCAGAAGTCTTATACCTCTCGACACGGGCATGAGTATGAAATACTAATTTCAACTCTTGGAACATCTTATATGCTCCGTGGCATTCAAAACGTTTTTGAAGTCCCGGTTCTAAGCCGTAAAGCATGGTGCACTTAAACTATCAAGTAGTCATCATATCGAGCTTTTGTCAAAACGTTCATAACGTCTACATCTGCTCCTGCAATAGGTCTGTCACCTAGCGGTGCATCAAGGACATAATTCTCTGTGCAGCAATGAGGATAATCCTCAGATCACGGAACAATTCCGCATCATTGCTACTAACATCTTTCAACTTAGTTTTCTCTAGGAACATATAAAAAATAAACGGGGAGCAACATCGCGAGCTATTGATCTACAACATAGATATGCTAATACTACCAGGACTAAGTTCATGATAAATTAAATTTCAATTTAATCATATTACTTAAGAACTCCCACTTAGATAGACATCCCTCTAGTCATCTAAATGATCACGTGATCCAAATCAACTAAACCATGTCCGATCATCACGTGAGATGGAGTAGTTTCAATGGTGAACATCTTATGTTGATCATATCTACTATATGATTCACGCTCGACCTTTCGGTCTCCAGTGTTCCGAGGCCATATCTGCATATGCTAGGCTCGTCAAGTTTAACCCGAGTATTCTGCGTGTGCAAAACTGGCTTACACTCGTTGTATTTGAACGTAGAGCTTATCACACCCGATCATCACGTGGTGTCTCAGCACGAAGAACTTTTGCAACGGTGCATACTCAGGGAGAACACTTGTACCTTGAAATTTTGTAAGGGATCATCTTATAATGCTACCGTCGTTCTAAGCAAAATAAGAAGCATAATAAGATAAACATCACATGCAAATCAAAATATGTGACATGATATGGCCATCATCATCTTGTGCTTTTGATCTCCATCTCCAAAGCACCGTCATGATCACCTTCGTCACCGGCGCGACACATTGATCTCCATCGTAGCATCGTTGTCGTCTCGCCAACTATTGCTTCTACGACTATCGCTACCGCTTAGTGATAAAGTAAAGCAATTACATGGCGATTGCATTTCATACAATAAAGCGACAACTATATGGTTCCTGCCAGTTGCCGATAACATTACAAAACATGATCATCTCATACAAAACCGTATAACTCATCATGTCTTGACCATATCACATCACAACATGCCCTGCAAAAACAAGTTAGACGTCCTTTACTTTGTTGTTGCAAGTTTTACGTGGCTGCTACGGGCTTAGCAAGAACCGTTCTTACCTACGCATACAAAAACCACAACGATGTTTCGTCAAGTATGTGCTGTTTTAACCTTCACAAGGACCGGGCGTAGCCACACTTGATTCAGCTAAAGTGAGAGAGACAGACACCCGCCAGTCACCTTTAAGCAACGAGTGCTCGTAACGGTGAAACCAGTCTCGCGTAAGCGTACGCGTAATGTCGGTCCGGGCCGCTTCATCTCACAATACCGCCGAAGCAAAGTATGACATGCTGGTAAGCAGTATGACTAGTATCGCCCACAACTCATTGTGTTCTACTCGTGCATATCATCTACGCATAGACCTGGCTCATGATGCCACTGTTGGGGAACGTAGTATTTTCAAAATTTTCCTACGATCACACAAGATCTATCTACTAGATGCATAGCAACGAGGGGGAGAGTGTGTCTACGTACCCTCGTAGACCGGAAGCGGAAGCGTCAAGTGACGCGGCTGATGTAGTCGAACTTCTTCGCGATCCAACCGATCAAGCACCGAACGTACGGCACCTCCGCGTTCAGCACACGTTCAGCTTGATGACGTCCCACGAGCTCTTGATCCAGTTGAGCTTCACGGGAGAGTTTCGCCAGCACGACGGCGTGGTGACGGATATGATGTATCTACCGGCGCAGGGCTTCGCCTAAGCACAGCGACGGTATGACCGAGGTGTGTTTCTGTGAAGGGGGGCACCGCACACGGCTAGAACAATTCAACTTGTGTGTCCTAGTGTAACACCCCCAGATTCTCACCACAGTGATCACCTCTTAATCTTGCCATGTCATCTTCATTTGCTTTAACTAATCACAGTGGTTAAGCTCCCAATTCAAACTTCCACTGAAAATTCAAATTCAAATTCAAGTGCAAAATGAAGTTGTTCCAAAATTTTTGGAAAAATGTCCATGTTGTTGCAAATATTCCAAATAAATGTTGTTAGGGAAAACAACATCACCAGCAACTCCAAATGTGGGCTAGGGCATTAAACAGTGCAATATCAGCACTTAAATATGCCTTTTCATTTTTGTAAAATTCAAAAATGATCCAAATTAGCCCAAAGCAATTTTTGGAGATGAGGAATATTGCAACCTCATTTTTGACCAACTCACACTTTTTACAAACATCTTTTGATGGCCCTACCTTTTCCTTTTTCTCTTTGCTGTTGAAATAAAAGTAAACAGAAAATTAAACAAAGGAAAAGGGCCAGGAGGCCTTACCTGCTGTGGCCCAGCTCGGCCCAGCCCGCCTCCCTCACCTGCTCCCTCCCCGTGTCACCGCCGCCGTGGTCGCCGCGCTCGCCACCGCGCCCCCGCCGACACCTGCCGCCACAGGGCCGGCAAGGGGATAAGGCCGTGCCCCTGCTCCTCCCCGAGCCGTCCTCATCCATTCCCCCCCTCTTCCCCGAGCTCGCCCGCTCTCTCCCTCGCTCCTCTTCCCTCTCAGATCCGGCCACCGAGCGCCGTCGTCGCCGTTCGACTGCTGCCCTCGCGGCCACCGGCGACGAGAGGCCTCGCCACCGTGTCTGGCGTGTGCGCGGGCCTCGGCTACGCCCTCCTTGCCCACGAGCCGGAGCTGGGAGGCTCGGGAGCTAGCGCACGACGTCGCCCCCTTCCTCTCGGACTCCGGCGAATCTCCGTCGTCTCCGGCCACTCACGCCTGCTCCGAGCAGGCGCACACCGGCTCCCCTCGCTGTAAGGTTCCCCCCCCTCTCCGTCCTCCCTCGCCGCCGCTAGCTAACCGCAGACGCCGCGCCGTTCTCGCCCGAACGCATCACCGCGGACCTCGTCGCCGGCGAGGATCCGGTGGCCTAGAGGCCACGGGCTCCCGTCCGTCACCCTCACCGCGACACGTAGATCACGACTAGCCCCTCGGTTCGAGCTGTAGCCCACCGTAGCACTTTCTCCGTCGAGCACCCGTGCGCCACCGCCGCCTTGCTCGACGCCGACGAGGCTCCGGCCACTTCCGAGCCGCGCCACTACCACCATTCGTCTCCTCACCCTCGACTCGTTCGAGCGCAACAAACCGCGCGGCCAACGGAGCCCCCTAGCCCCTTTTACCATCGGCGCCCGAAGCCGACGTCCGCTCCGCCGCTCGCCGTCGCCGCTCCGGTGGGACTCCGGCGACACCACCACCACCGTTGGACGCGCGGCGAAGTGGCCGTTCGAACGCGCCCAGCCACGGCCCGAACGGGCCCCCGTACGCGATTTCCGACGAGCTCCCGAAGAGCGCCGCCGCATTTTCGTGCTCGCCGGCGTTTAAACGCCGGCCGGCCGACGTGGCTGACCTGGGGCCACCCCCCAGGGTCACTGCCAGTGGGCCCCCACGGGCCCAGTTGACCACGTTGACTGGTCAACTGTGCTGACTGGGCAGCCCTGTGTCACTGACACGCGGGCCCCACCGCTTAGTTAATTAAATAAAATGTTTTCTAATTAAAATTAATTAGTTATGTTAAAAAGACACTGACATGTGGGGCCCTGGTGCTAATTAATCTCTGGATTAGCTTATAACCACTCTGTTTAGTAACAGAGGCTGACATGTGTGGGTCCCACTGGACCCACAGGTCAGGTTTGACCTGGTCAGCCGTTGGCTGACGTCATGCTGATGCAATAACTCATTTCTATTATTTAAAATAAATCCAGAAAATGTCTAAATTCTTTAGAAATTCATATCTTTTTATCCGTAGCTCGGATCGAAAAACTTTCTACATGAAAGTTGCTCAGAACGACGAGACGAAGCCAACCGTGCTGTCTGTTTCCGTGTCGGGACCCTCTACGGAGGTGAACCCGCAACTTTTAGCCCGTTTCCGGTAGATGAATAGTGCACATATACCCGGTAAATAATTCCAGTTAATTCCTAAAAATAATCAATAAGACTTAGACATGTTTTTAGGCAACCCAGCACTGCACATTAGCCTAGCACGCTTGGTGATGCTTGTATTCTGTGTATTTATCTGTTTCTTCCCCCCCTCTTCTCTCTCGGTAGAGTCCGACGCTGACGCAGCTCCAGAGACCGACGCCGTCCCGGTGATTGGTTCCCCCTCTGACGACCTTGCTTTTGCCACCGAGCAACCAGGCAAGCAACCCCCCCTTTGATCATTCCGATATCGCCTATGTCTATTCTCTCTTATTCTTGCATTAGAATTTGCTGCTACTGCTGCTGTTCCTATTACTGTTGCATAGCCTGTTTTTGCAATACTGTTGATACCTGTCTTTATTCTTAAACTGCTTAGTATAGGTTGGGTAGCACTGCTGTGGTCCCGCATTCTCGTAGTTGCCTCGCATAGTACCCTTGCCTCGATCAAGTGATCGAGCCCCCTTCCCCTGACCTTCTTCACATCACCGCACACCCCCCCTAATATGCTCGACTCCGCAGAGTTAACATCGGGTGACGAGGGTGATACCTCCGAACTCACTTTCGATGTTGTCCCTGTAGTATAGCTAGCTCGTTGTGGGTTACCGAGGGTGATTCCTCTTCCCACTTCCGACTTAGCTTTTGTCGTGCATCCGCTATGGTGATTACCGCCGAGGGTGATTCCTCCGGTATCACCTTAACGGGACTTGTCGTTAGGAATCCAACGAGGGTGATTCCTCGGATTCCTCATCGGCATGGAAACCACACGGATGCCCTGGTTTACCGTACCGTGTTTAAAGACGTATCGATCCCCGAGGCCGGACGTCGCCAGGAACAAAGGCGTGCGGCCAGAGGTATCGTGCGTCTGAAGACACTTTGAAGTTACTACTACACATGTTGGATGGAGGCGGGTTGACCCAGAGGGGTACCCGCGAGTGCCTTTGAGGCGTGAGCTGTGGAGTCGGGTGACCAGTGAGGGTACCCGCGAGATAACTACGAGGCGTGGCCGGTCATTCTTAGTCCTTGTCACAAGTCCTCGAGACGGGACGACGGGGCCAACAGTATCGTAGGCTCTGCTCGTTACCGCGCGCTCCCAATACACTAAGCGATTTGGATATTTGATCCGAGGGGCCTCCGGGTCCGATAGCACTAACCACCACGTGGGTGTGAGTGGGTGCTCTGCGTCGTATACATCAGCCGGAGTCGTCACGACGTCAGCGATTGAGCGGCCCGTTCGGATTGGACCCAGGATGCAACTGCGTGCTTGTATAAGGGGTTGCTAGGTCTGCTACCGAACGGCCACGCAACGTGCAGGAGTGTCCGGGGCGACGGCCATGACCCCCGGGGGCATAGGATTAGTCCGGCGTGCTCGATCCTCTCTGGCGGTTTCCGGTCGGGTTGCGTCGTATTGTTTAGCCGAGGGCGGGCACGACCTGATGGTGTGTCTGGCCGGAGTTAAGCGAGCGTGGTGGGTAACTTGGTGCACCCCTGCAGGGAAGAAAACATCTATCGATAGCCTGTCCTACGGTAACGGACACTCGGAGTTGTATCCACTTCGGTACAACTAGAACTGGTGACTTGAGATATGAGGTTGATATTACTATAAACCCTTTACATTATGAGGTACTAATCTGCACCCTTCTAATTGCTGCAAGACCCTGAAGATGCTAGTCTTCGTCAGGACTAGGCTTTTTCCCCTCTCTACTCTGGCTTTCTGCAGTCTAGTCCACCCACATAAAGCCTCCTTTGAAAATGATGCATTGCTTAGTATAGATCTGATGTAAGTCTTGCTGAGTACTTTGGATGAGTACTCACGGTTGCTTTGCTTCCTCTTTTGTCCTACCCGCATGATAAACCAGACGACGGAGCCATGATGCCTGCAGCCCCCGTTGACGACTACTACTACCAGCCCGAGGCTGGCTACTACTACTACCCGGCCGGCGAGTACTTCTACGAGGAGCCGGCGGACGACGACCAGGAGTAGGATCGGAGGTCCCAGGCAGGAGGCCTGCGCCTTTTCGATCGTAGCTTTTCTTTTGCCCCGCCTGTGTAACAGGCCTATCTTCTGCTGTGTTGTATCTGTACCCAGATACCTAACGCTTCCGCTGACTATGTGTAAGACATCATGTTATGTATTCGAGCCCTCGAGGCCCCTGGCTTGTAATATATAACTTGTATGTATTTATTTATGTTTTAGAGTTGTGTTGTGATTCCTTCACGTGAGTCCTTAGGCTTGATCGTGTGCATTTGCGTGTATGATTAGTGCACGATCGAGCCGGGGTCGTCACAGGTTGGTATCAGAGCCGACTGCCTGTAGGAACCCCCTTTCCAACTCCTTGGCCGAAGTCGAGTCTAGAGGTCCAAAAATGTTTTACTAACTTGGCTGTGTGGCTTATGGCCCCACGTCGCCAATCGGGTGGTATTAGGTTCTTTTATTCCTCGTCTATACTCTGGGACTCTGAATCTCTCTTCCATTCGGGTCAAATGATTTTACTAACACCGGCCTTAGGTTCTCGTAACCGCTTTCTCCCGGAGAGCCCTTGATCAGAAGATGACGTGTCATCATAAGAAGACTTCGGAGATACTCCACGAAGTTTCCGAGACCATTATGCCACTGCTTTGCAGTCCCTGACCACCGTTAAACCCCAAAGGATAACTACCTACACCTGTCGTTCCTATATTCGTCCCAGTACCCTCGGGTTCTATCCGACATATCGTAACACTATCCGACATTTCGAGAATTCTCGGAACCTATTGCCTTGCAGTCCTGTTCCGCCTGATCACACCTATGAATAAATCCTCATACTTACCAGGGATTCGTTCATCCCTAGTTGATCAGGTGTTTCGCAACATACTTCCCATTGTTAATCGATCTCCCGAAGGACCTCTGCAGCCTACTGCTGTTGGATACCTTGCCGGCCTGAATTATGGATAATTCCATATGTCTGGCAATATTCATCGTTACCCTTTGACACCGTCATTTTGGTCTTATTGAGTCAACATGAGTGTGAATGCACGCAATCATTAGTTGATCCTTCTAAATTATCTTCTTCGGCTCAGACCTTATTCCGAACATGAGCTGGTTCTCGGTAAATCAATCCATGATTGATTGGTCATCAAATTCTATTCAGCCTATCCTTCTTTTGATCAGAGCCTTTGCTTCTGGTCCTTCGTCTTGGAATTATAATTCCCCTGTACCCAAACGTCGAATTATTCCGATGTTTCTATAATTCGATGACTTTGCATTCCCTCTTCTTCTGGTTGAGTACCGATACTCACATCAGATTCTTTACCGACCATCTGGTCCTTTGTTGGATTTTATCCGACAACGTCTTCCATTTTTCAATAACCCTGTGAGTCTTTCCTCGGATACATAATACCTTTGGTAAATTGTATCCTCTGTCCTGTCAACCATGCTCTACTATCGGGCCTGAGTTATTTACTCCTAAAATTTCTGGTATATGGTCCTAAGTTGCCCTGAAGGGTTGAACATATGCCTTCTCTAGTCTGTGTGAATCAAAAGCTATGCGGGTTATATCTACTCGCGTTCCGTCGAATAAATTTTTCGACTCTACAATTTCGTCGAAGACGAGAAGTGAATGAAAGGTTAAGCATTGGATAAGTGGGAGTCGACCTTGAACCTTTGTGTTCATGCCCATGGAACCGATGTAGAACTTATCATGGAAGCTGCTCGTAAAAAAATAATTACTTCCTTGGTACAAGTTCATCTTGTATCTCTGAATTAATCCTTTGCAATCACGGTTCCGGCTATATTCTCCCCTTGATTCCATTTCCCGGATAAGTTAAAATACTTGTCCTCTGCAGATCTTTTCACCCGTCCAACCTCTACTCTGATCTACCCCGAGTATTGCCTCCTGATATCTCGAGAATACGGTGACATTCCACTATCTCTTGAAAATTCTTATGGGATGATAATCCCTCACATCATTCCCCGCCTGATCGGCTATATCATCATCAAGCTAAATTTTAACCGTGTTACCTGGTCTTTATGCCCAGAGCACAACTTCCGACGAAGAGCGAAGCTCACTTCGATCTTCTTCATTTTATCTTTTCACCTCGAACAACAAGCTTGATTTCGAGCCTGTGCCGTATCCGTGGCTCCATTAACCCTCTCGCTTCATCATTCCTTTTATCGATGCCGTCACTGTTCGATGGCATCCTCGTGAAATCTCTCGACAAAATGTTTCTTGATCCATTATCCACACAACATCGTATGGGTAATATCAAGATTCTTCTCTCGTCCTTTTATCCAAATGTTTTGAACTTGCTGCCCTATCATGTATATCATGCTCCGCTCTTTCTTGCGAAATGATATACCCCTAGAACTTGTGTGTAAACACATATTTCTTTCCATTGGCGTGATTAATCAATTAATCACATTTTCCTTTCCATTGGTTTGTTTAACCTTTCTTGAGATCGTTATGACATAAGCAGGAATAACTCCCTGCTTGCGAAAATAGCTCGCTCTACCACTCTGTCAGTGAGACCCTGTTACTATTGTTGATGACATTCCGGTAACCACCGATGGACGAGAACATTGCCTATTGGTCCGCCTCGTTCAACGAGCAGGAAAATGGTTCTCTTCGTCCCTCGCCTTGGTACCGACGCTGTTGCCAACATAACTGACAGGATACTCTCTGACAGTCCTTGCTGTCATATTCGAGCAAATGACCCCGTTCTCCCTATTCTCGATCGACACCCCCTACAGTTTCACCAGGTCGGAACCTGACTCTTCTGAACACTTTTGATTCCGAAGTACCATTCGCTCTTGGTTCTGTGTGTTATCACGAGCCACCCTCCAAGAGTTAATCTATTCCCGACCCTCGGAACCTATTTTCACACTCTGTTCAGGCATCGATCGGATGTCCGTTCGCTTGAAACTTCTTATGGCATCATTATACTTCGCTCCCGATGATTTCCTAAGTTTCGACTCGAGAGATTCTTCCTGTCCCCTCCCTTGAGTTAACTACCGAATAAACGACCCTGCCAAGGTCAGTTCCCCGAAGTTACCTTTTCTCTTCCCCACTTAAATCTCGGGACGAGATTTCTTGTAGTGGAGGAGATTTGTAACACCCCCAGATTCTCACCACAGTGATCACCTCTTAATCTTGCCATGTCATCTTCATTTGCTTTAACTAATCACAGTGGTTAAGCTCCCAATTCAAACTTCCACTGAAAATTCAAATTCAACTCCAAATGTGGGCTAGGGCATTAAACAGTGCAATATCAGCACTTAAATATGCCTTTTCATTTTTGTAAAATTCAAAAATGATCCAAATTAGCCCAAAGCAATTTTTGGAGATGAGGAATATTGCAACCTCATTTTTGACCAACTCACACTTTTTACAAACATCTTTTGATGGCCCTACCTTTTCCTTTTTCTCTTTGCTGTTGAAATAAAAGTAAACAGAAAATTAAACAAAGGAAAAGGGCCAGGAGGCCTTACCTGCTGTGGCCCAGCTCGGCCCAGCCCGCCTCCCTCACCTGCTCCCTCCCCGTGTCACCGCCGCCGTGGTCGCCGCGCTCGCCACCGCGCCCCCGCCGACACCTGCCGCCATAGGGCCGGCAAGGGGATAAGGCCGTGCCCCTGCTCCTCCCCGAGCCGTCCTCATCCATTCCCCCCCTCTTCCCCGAGCTCGCCCGCTCTCTCCCTCGCTCCTCTTCCCTCTCAGATCCGGCCACCGAGCGCCGTCGTCGCCGTTCGACCGCTGCCCTCGCGGCCACCGGCGACGAGAGGCCTCGCCACCGTGTCTGGCGTGTGCGCGGGCCTCGGCTACGCCCTCCTTGCCCACGAGCCGGAGCTGGGAGGCTCGGGAGCTAGCGCACGACGTCGCCCCCTTCCTCTCGGACTCCGGCGAATCTCCGTCGTCTCCGGCCACTCACGCCTGCTCCGAGCAGGCGCACACCGGCTCCCCTCGCTGTAAGGTTCCCCCCCCCCTCTCCGTCCTCCCTCGCCGCCGCTAGCTAACCGCAGACACCGCGCCGTTCTCGCCCGAACGCATCACCGCGGACCTCGTCGCCGGCGAGGATCCGGTGGCCTAGAGGCCACGGGCTCCCGTCCGTCACCCTCACCGCGACACGTAGATCACGACTAGCCCCTCGGTTCGAGCTGTAGCCCACCATAGCACTTTCTCCGTCGAGCACCCGTGCGCCACCGCCGCCTTGCTCGACGCCGACGAGGCTCCGGCCACTTCCGAGCCGCGCCACTACCACCATTCGTCTCCTCACCCTCGACTCGTTCGAGCGCAACAAACCGCGCGGCCAACGGAGCCCCCTAGCCCCTTTTACCATCGGCGCCCGAAGCCGGCGTCCGCTCCGCCGCTCGCCGTCGCCGCTCCGGTGGGACTCCGGCGACACCACCACCACCGTTGGACGCGCGGCGAAGTGGCCGTTCGAACGCGCCCAGCCACGGCCCGAACGGGCCCCCGTACGCGATTTCCGACGAGCTCCCGAAGAGCGCCGCCGCATTTTCGTGCTCGCCGGCGTTTAAACGCCGGCCGGCCGACGTGGCTGACCTGGGGCCACCCCCCAGGGTCACTGCCAGTGGGCCCCCACGGGCCCAGTTGACCACGTTGACTGGTCAACTGTGCTGACTGGGCAGCCCTGTGTCACTGACACGCGGGCCCCACCGCTTAGTTAATTAAATAAAATGTTTTCTAATTAAAATTAATTAGTTATGTTAAAAAGACACTGACATGTGGGGCCCTGGTGCTAATTAATCTCTGGATTAGCTTATAACCACTCTGTTTAGTAACAGAGGCTGACATGTGTGGGTCCCACTGGACCCACAGGTCAGGTTTGACCTGGTCAGCCGTTGGCTGACGTCATGCTGATGCAATAACTCATTTCTATTATTTAAAATAAATCCAGAAAATGTCTAAATTCTTTAGAAATTCATATCTTTTTATCCGTAGCTCGGATCGAAAAACTTTCTACATGAAAGTTGCTCAGAACGACGAGACGAAGCCAACCGTGCTGTCTGTTTCCGTGTCGGGACCCTCTACGGAGGTGAACCCGCAACTTTTAGCCTGTTTCCGGTAGATGAATAGTGCACATATACCCGGTAAATAATTCCAGTTAATTCCTAAAAATAATCAATAAGACTTAGACATGTTTTTAGGCAACCCTGCACTGCACATTAGCCTAGCACGCTTGGTGATGCTGTAGGGTAACGCAGCAGAAAACAAAAATTTTCCGACCTACGCACCAGCCCAGGACCACTATGGAGACTGCATACAAGGTTTTGATCATATTCGTTACCGACTCGTAGCGCAGCGGAAGTAGAGTCGATGACGATCGTCGGTGCAGATCCCCGCAGCTAGGATTTACAACCTCCCAACCGCGAGGATGTATACCCTCATCTTCTCCTCGGACAGCCCTCCGGGAGACGGTCGAACAGTCCCCCGGACGGTGTCGCGGACAGCCCTCCGGGAGGACCTTCGAAACTCGAACGGTCACCCGGACAGCCCTTCGGGAGGACTCACAGAACTCGGACCGTCACATGGACAGCCCTTCGGGAGGCACTCACGAACAGCCCCTCAGGGCACTAAGATCGAAACTACGACCTCTCTACAGAGTTGCACACATACGGTGTCATCTATCCGGCAGGGCTTCGCCGTCCAGAACTAGTTCCCACCGGAACCCAGACAGCCTTTCGGCTCTACGAAACTATTTCGTGGGAGGGAGAGAGAAGCCAGATCATTGCAATGGCATGTATGTGAGCAAGGGATGAAGGTTTGGGCAGCCCCTCACCTCCTATTTATAGGAAAACCAAGGGGTAGTGTGCCTCCACAAATACCCAAAGTGCCCATGCTTTATGTCATACATAAGGGCAAAATGGGGAGGCAAGTGGAGCACCAAATGGTGGAAGGAAGCCACATGGGGGCCCCCCCAAGGCCACCAACGAAATTGGCTGCCCTCTTGGGTGGCTCCACCACCTTCCTATCCATCCATGTCATCCCAAAAGATCTTGGGACAAAGCCCAAAATAATGGCTTTCCAAAAAGTAACCCAAAAAGCACTTTCACTATTCACGACGACATTTTTCGGCGTCCGTTCGAACTGAAAATATTCATGTGGGCTTAGAACATTTCCAGTACCCACCATAATAATTTTCAACGCGTTCTGGAACAATTCCAGTTTAGTGATTTTCATCTGCAAAAAGCATCTGAAGCGGTTCCGGCAGCTCCAGAACATTTCCGGTTTTCATCTCCGAAAATTCCAGAAAGTTTCCAGAATGATTCTGGCATCCTCCAAGAATTATCAGGCATGTGCCAAAACCAATTTGACTTTATGGTATCCTCTGAAACAACTTTTCAGTTTCACCGGAACTCATCCGGTGACCTCTCTCTGCGGAACTTTTCCGCTGTCCGAAACTTTTTCGGTGTCCGAAACTTTTTCGGTGATTTTCTCTCAGACTCCCTGTCTAGTATTCAGCAGATAGATGACCCTTAAGCGTGTGACCCTATAGGTTCGGTGAAGTATAGACATGACACGGAACCTCTTCCGATCAATGATCAACATCGGAGCCGTGGACACCCATATTGACCCCCTATACCCACACGAATGAATATTCGAGTGAACCTCCAGTTGCCGTGAGCTATTCCTTTTGCTTCATGATATGTCACAAACACCCGAGGTGAGATTTATTGCATCCCCGTGGGCAAACACTTTGTCCACTATGCAAGTTACCTCGTTACCGGTTTTGTTCTCTTTTCTCGTTTTCGTGTTCCGGCATCCCAGTGATCAAATCACCCTGTGTCTGGCCAGACGATGATGGATACCGTTACACCGAGAGGGCCCGAGTATATCTCTCCATCGTCGGAGGAGCAAATCCCAATCTTGAGCTATCTCGTTACATGCCATACTTTTCCATGAACCCGTAAGCCGCCGTAATAGCCACCCATTTACGGATGACGTTTAACAAACCCCAAAGTTCATGAAGCAAGCATGAAGAAACTCGATACTCTCATGGTCTAAGGAATTATGCAAACATTAACTTCCTGTGTTATTAACCATAAACTTGTGACGAATGTATCTCATAGCATAACATCAATTTCGGGTCGATTCAACACAAATGTTCCTATAACATTGTGCCCTCAAAGTTGCTGGCATAGACATGCCCATGATTGGGAAAACATAATCATCATGCAACACTTGAGCTAGTCTTAGAGGCATGACTAGGAATACTTTTTACCGTTTATTATTCCACACGTGCACATGGGTTTTCCCCAGAGCCTTTATGGATATACGGGCTCGGGAACCATAGCAGTTATAGCATGGAACATAAACCTAATTATGAACAGTGAGATAAATAATAGAATTTATTATTGCCTCTAGGGCATATCTCCTACAGACTCCCACTTGTACTAGAGTCAATAATCTAGTCAATGCTAATGCACTTTACACCTATGACACATTGGTGTAAATATGCTTCGCTTGTGGTATAGCCTGATGTCCAACGGATCTGACGACTTCAGCTCCGTGTGTATCTTTGCATATCGTCCGCGTTTTCACGCCTTCACAAAATTCATATTTTGTGTGGATTTCGCTTTGTATGTATGCGAATCACAGGTCGAACCTGGATTCCTCAGACTGAGTTATGGAGCAACTACCTTAGTAGTGTCCCATTGACAAAAGCCATCTTGGAACCATACTAAGTTCATGAATGAACTATATGATTCAACATCTTCTTTGTCGCTTCAAAAGCGGCAACATACTTCGCCTTTGTTATAGAATTCGCCATAGTAACTTGTTTGGAACATTTTCCAACTAACTGTGCCACCACATTGTGTGTTACACAAAACCCTTAATTTAAATCGAAAATCGCACGGGGAAAGATGAAGACTGTATCGATGTAACATTTTACAACGAACTCTTCATGATCTCCGCCTGCGAGAAAACATGTCATCAGTACTACTCTGGTACTACATGACATCTTTCACTGTTGTCCCATGATCAGTACTTTGATCACTTTGGTATCTATACTCACAACAGCTTGGGAGTATTGGACATATCTGGTTGTTTTACATACCATGGAATACATGATTAATCCAAACACAAGAGTGTGTGGAATCACCATCATGTATTTTGCTCATCGGTGTTTTTGGGACACCGAGTCTTGCAAAAACTCTTTCCATGTGACTTCGGCAAGAATCACTCCTTGGCGTTTTATATGCTAAAAGGTTTTAGCATCTTGTCAATATGTATTCATTGCTTAGCCCCATTAGGTAAATCTATCTTCATAGATCATCATGCCTAATATCAAGGCTATTTAGCCTAAGCACTTCATCGAAAAACTATTTCCAAATGAAGTCCTAATTCGTGTCAAGAAATTTATTTCCAATTACCAATGTGTCAAGCACACAAGGTTTTTAGAAATATTATTGCGCTCCCACTTACTTTCTTGAATTACAAGCATCTTCGTTACTCATTGATGAAGTCAAAACCCCTTTTGACCATTTCATCAAAACACGAAGATTCCAACTCCATTTTGCTCTCTTCTGTCCATCGCTGGAACTCTGAAGTTTGCATACCTACTAGCATCCTCTGGATCGACAACCTACTTTGGACTGTATCACATACAAGTCCTAGGTTTCATTTCCATCAGATGGAAATCCTTTTGTCATCCATGTTTCATATCTCAAGATTGAAATATGTATTAATTGCTAGTTCAACCTGAACCGACTTTAAGCATCGCTACGATGAAACAACCTCATCGTAGTCAACTCCTTGAACTTGTTATTGCAACAAGTCGAGCTTTATGGATAAACATTTTTATCCGTATCAGTTTTAAGTTCCATAAATATTCGTTAGACTCTAAGTCTTCCGAAAGGTGTATCAAGGTTTTAATCTTGAATCACATATATGGAAACTAACTCGGGTTGTATTGGCATTCAGCCAATTCCGGAGTCAGGGCCCATCAACGCTTCCTTGTGTATCATAGGTATACTGTTGTCCAACAACAATATCTCGTCTGCGCACCTGAGAGGTTTGCACGAGCCTTGCCTACGTGGTTCAGCTGCAAGTTCGACCGAAGTCCATACATTTTATTGTAGAGACTTCCGTATCAGTCGCAGTAGGAAACTCTGGAATTACTTCCAAGGTTCCTTTCCTTTGACCTGATGACGAAGATACTGTTATCTCGTCGAGTTGCACTGTTCTCCCACTCACCTTTTTGAAAGAACTATTCTCTTCAAAAGCATACCGTTTCGTGGCAAAACTATTTGCCTCGGTATTGTGAGGGAGGAATACCCAATTGCTTGGGATAACCTACAAAGTAGCACTTGTCTGATTTGGAATAGGTTTGTAACCTTTTACACAAGCCCCATATTCCAAATGTTAAGAAAGGATACAACATGGTTGGGCGTACCATACCATGGCTTCATTTCAACAGACCCGATGAAGCTCTTTTCAGTGTAAAAGCCGCAGTCTCTAAAGCATCACTATAAAAGGGATAATGGCAAATTTATTTATGTCATCTTTGATCTTACCATGTCATAAATGGTTTGATTACATCTTCACAGACTTTTCACTTTGCAGTGGTGTTCCGGGAAGTGCAAGTTATGAAACCCCTTTCACAACTCATCAGACATTCGCTAAACTTGTAACTCAAATATTCCTTTCTGCAATCGAATTGTAGAAACATAATTTTCTTGTTACAATAACTTCTACTTCATTTTTGAAAATCTTTCGAATGATTTCAAAAGATCCAGACTTACGTCTCATCAAGTAAATATCCATATATCTACTTGAGTCATTTCTGAAGATAGATAAATCCACTACTAACAACATTTATCGGACTACACACATCAAATGTATGATCACCAATAAGTTTGTTCCTCGTTCCTTATGGCCTGTGAACGGTATTTCAGTCACTTCTCTTTTCGGGGGAAAGTTGCAAGTGTCAGACGATTCAAAATCAAATGACTTCAAAATCCATCATAATGGAATTTTCCATGCGGGTTTCTCCAATGTGACCAAATGTAGTGCCACACTCGTGTGGTATTCTTTTAGTCTTGCGACATTTAGCGTCAGTGTTATGGATGTATCATATTACCATCAATATTCATAACATACATCCCATCTTGGATGGAAGCATGGCCCTTCATGTTATTCATAATACTAAACAACAATTGTTGTTCTTATGAACAACTCTTTTGCAACAAACATTGTGCAATGGGCTAGAGTGTATGAAACTCTAAAATGAATTGTGAAAGTAAACACAGAGGTAATATATTATTATCAACATTCATAACATACATCTCATTCATAATGAAAGTATGGCCCTTATGTTGTTCATAACACCGAACATTAGAAGTTCTCTTATGAACAACCTTCTTGCAAGATACCTTATGCAATGGGCTAGAGTGTGTAAAACTCTAAATGAATTATGAAAATAAATACAGACGGTAATACACCGATGGAAGGTATAGTAACATTTACTATGTTCCCTGTGTATACCTAAACCTTATTCCTGGCTAGTCTCTTAGGCCATAGTAGTTCTTACATCGAGTTGCATCAGAATGCAATCGAGCGGGTATCTTTGTGATTAACTCACAATACCCAAGAATCATTGATTAACAATTTATTCATGATTCCCAAGAACTATATCTTTGACCAGCCTTCTATACATCAAAAACTTGTATGACATTCATACATGAGCTGGATATTCCAGTCTTCTTTCTTATTGCCATTATACTTCTAAGAGTTTAACTTTTAGTATTTCTCCTACTCTCAGAAGAAGCACCCAACTTAAGAGTGGCGTTAGCCCCGGACTTCCTAGGCGTGAAAGTCTTACTAACACCCTTCGGACACTTCCTTTCTCTTTAAGTTGTTGTTTTATTCACCTTTCATCATATGACAGGCGTTCTACTGGATCCCTCTCTTATCAGTCTAATGCATAGTAAACTCCTTTACTAATAGTTTGCAAACAAACACTGCTTTGGATATCTCATATCTTTCAGCCTTTGTCTGTCTCTGAAAATGATTTTCAGATTCCATGAATATCACATAACTATCCAAACTTTCGAAGTTCGGGTCTCATGGAAGCAAACATATTGCACTTGACTAAAAACGGAATTCTAGCTTTTGGATCGAAGGACGAGAGTCACATGATCCATAGCATTAGCGGGAGAATACCGAAAGTATGCGATAGGACAAAGTCCTTCTCGGCACTCTTGAGGACAATCCTCACATTACGTTACCAACCGTAAAGTTTTAACCAGATATCTAACAGCTATTCAATTTTAAAAGGGAAGGTGGAAACGCGAGCCATTATTCTACAACTATTATGCAAAACACACTTAGACAGTGTTCAAAATTAATTGCACTGAGAATTAAACAAGTTAATTCTGCAGTGCGCTCCCACTCAAATCAATATCTCTCATAATTGATTGTGAGCGATTCAAGATCCATATTACAATTCAACGCCAAGGATGCATCCATCTCAAGTGACGAGAATTGCAATCGGTAGGCCAACTTGCCAATCACATCTCTATGTGACTCTTGTTCATCTTTCGATGCGTGTGTTCCGAGCTCATGACTTTCATGCCTGAACGTCAAGACAACCAAGTGATCTCGCTGCGAGGTCTCAACTCACCCGCCTCACACATCCCTAATCGTTCGTACCCATGCATCCATGTGATACCCCGAAAAGTTAGGTGCCGTGACGGTGCTACACTTGGGAGAACACTAACTACTTGATATTTTTGTGAGAGATCACCCTAATAAAAGCGACTACCGCGCAATCAAGAAGGGTGCATCAAAGGGATAAACATCTCAGGCAATTCATAATTAGCATGATATGGTATAGCCCTTTCTGACGGAGAAAGTCTTTCATTTCTTCGTCTTCGGCACTCGCGTCGGTGTTCACCTTCGCGAAGATTGCCACCACCTTGTCGATGCACCAGATAATATTGCTATCTCTATAGCTAATAAAATAATGCATTACAACAAGGTTGACACGCAGGTCATTTAAAGTGCAATCATATGGCTCCAGCCATCATGCCGAATCATGACACGCAGGTCATGTTAATCAATTTACATTATATAGCCATCTCATACATAATCAAATTATTATGAGCACTGCTATACCACATCATATGCACATGCAAACCCTCCTGCAAAACCAAGTTAGACGTCTCTAATCGGTTCATGCAAAAGTTTATCTTACGTGGCTTCTAAGGTTTCGAAACAAACCGAAGCTACCAACGTCCATCATCAAGTATGATTATCCAAGTCGCTAGATTAACTTTCCAGGGTGTATGAAACACGAGATAATAAAATCTCGAGCCCCATACTAAACTTCGTCATACGCATGACCCCCGTGCAGATCATATCTGCATTGCCCTTTCGTCTGCGAAACATCCATCTTTCTTTGACTAAAGTGGAACCCAAAGAACTGTTAGCACTTCGTTGATCTGTCAATCAGCATACTCAGGAGTAGCATGAAAGGATCGCGGATTGCCAGAACTTTGTCAGATTCCACAATGCTGTCAAGATCAGGACTACGCAAATTTAAGGGAAGCAACAAGAACATCAGGTAACAGATTTCATCTGCTACCCGCACAAATAATTTTCAGTAATAGATCTTATCTACTACCTAATTATATTGTGCAACACCCATACATCTCCATGTATTCTAGATCGCAACCTGCATCTACGCATAGCACGGCTCTTGATGCCACTGTAGGGTAACGCAGCAGAAAACAAAAATTTTCCGACCTACGCACCAGCCCAGGACCACTATGAAGACTGCATACAAGGTTTTGATCATTTTCGTTACCGACTCGTAGCGCAGCGGAAGAAGAGTCGATGACGATCGTCGGTGCAGATCCCCGCAGCTAGGATTTACAACCTCCCAACCGCGAGGATGTATACCCTCATCCGCTCCTCGGACAGCCCTCCGGGAGACGGTCGAACAGTCCCCCGGACGGTGTCGCGGACAGCCCTCCGGGAGGACCTTCGAAACTCGAACGGTCACCCGGACAGCCCTTCGGGAGGACACCCGAAACTCCAACTGTAACTCGGACAGCCCTTCGGGAGGCACTCTCGAACTAAGACCGAAACTACGATCTCTCTACAGAGTTGCACACATACGGTGTCATCTATCCGGCAGGGCTTCGCCGTCCAGAACTAGTTCCCACCGGAACCCAGACAGCCTTTCGGCTCTACGAAACTATTTCGTGGGAGGGAGAGAGAAGCCAGATAATTGCATGGCATGTATGTGAGAGCAAGGGATGAAGGTTTGGGCAGCCCCTCACCTCCAATTTATAGGAAAACCAAGGGGTAGTGTGCCTCCACAAATACCCAAAGTGCCCATGCTTTATGTCATACATAAGGGCAAAATGGGGAGGCAAGTGGAGCACCAAATGGTGGAAGGAAGCCACATGGGGGCCCCCCCAAGGCCACCAACGAAATTGGCTGCCCTCTTGGGTGGCCCCACCACCTTCCAATCCATCCATGTCATCCCAAAAGATCTTGGGACAAAGCCCAAAATAATGGCTTTCCAAAAAGTAACCCAAAAAGCACTTTCACTATTCACGACGACATTTTTCGGCGTCCGTTCGAACTGAAAATATTCATGTGGGCTTAGAACATTTCCAGTACCCACCATAATAATTTTCAACGCGTTCTGGAACAATTCCAGTTTAGTGATTTTCATCTGCAAAAAGCATCTGAAGCGGTTCCGGCAGCTCCAGAACATTTCCGGTTTTCATCTCCGAAAATTCCAGAAAGTTTCCAGAATGATTCTGGCATCCTCCAAGAATTATCAGGCATGTGCCAAAACCAATTTGACTTTATGGTATCCTCTGAAACAACTTTTCAGTTTCACCGGAACTCATCCGGTGACCTCTCTTGTCGGAACTTTTCCGCTGTCTCCGAAAAACTTTTCCGGAAACTTTCTCTCAGACTCCCTGTCTAGTATTCAGCAGATAGATGACCCTTAAGCGTGTGACCCTATAGGTTCGGTGAAGTATAGACATGACCCGGAACCCCTTCCGATCAATGATCAACATCGGAGCCGTGGACACCCATATTGACCCCTATACCCACACGAATGAATATTCGAGTGAACCTCCAGTTGCTGTGAGCTATTCCTTTTGCTTCATGATATGTCACAAACACCCGAGGTGATATTTATTGCATCCCCGTGGGCAAACACTTTGTCCACTATGCAAGTTACCTCGTTACCGGTTTTGTTCTCTTTTCTCGTTTTCGTGTTCCGGCATCCCAGTGATCAAATCACCCTGTGTCTGGCCAGACGATGATGGATACCGTTACACCGAGAGGGCCCGAGTATATCTCTCCATCGTCGGAGGAGCAAATCCCAATCTTGAGCTATCTCGTTACTTGCCATACTTTTCCATGAACCCGTAAGCCGCCGTAATAGCCACCCATTTACGGATGACGTTTAACAAACCCCAAAGTTCATGAAGCAAGCATGAAGAAACTCGATACTCTCATGGTCTAAGGAATTATGCAAACATTAACTTCCTGTGTTATTAACCATAAACTTGTGACGAATGTATCTCATAGCATAACATCAATTTCGGGTCGATTCAACACAAATGTTCCTATAACATTGTGCCCTCAAAGTTGCTGGCATAGACATGCCCATGATTGGGAAAACATAATCATCATGCAACACTTGAGCTAGTCTTAGAGGCATGACTAGGAATACTTTTTACCGTTTATTATTCCACACGTGCACATGGGTTTTCCCCAGAGCCTTTATGGATATACGGGCTCGGGAACCATAGCAGTTATAGCATGGAACATAAACCTAATTATGAACAGTGAGATAAATAATAGAATTTATTATTTCCTCTAGGGCATATCTCCTACAGACTCCCACTTGCACTAGAGTCAATAATCTAGTCAATGCTAATGCACTTTACACCTATGGCACATTGGTGTAAATATGCTTCGCTTGTGGTATAGCCTGATGTCCAACGGATCTGACGACTTCAGCTCCGTGTGTATCTTTGCATATCGTCCGCGTTTTCACGCCTTCACAAAATTCATATTTTGTGTGGATTTCGCTTTGTATGTATGCGAATCACAGGTCGAACCTGGATTCCTCAGACTGAGTTATGGAGCAACTACCTGCAGTAGTGTCCCATTGACAAAAGCCATCTTGGAACCATACTAAGTTCATGAATGAACTATATGATTCAACATCTTCTTTGTCGCTTCAAAAGCGGCAACATACTTCGCCTTTGTTATAGAATTCGCCACAGTAACTTGTTTGGAACATTTTCCAACTAACTGTGCCACCACATTGTGTGTTACACAAAACCCTTGATTTAAATCGAAAATCGCACGGGGAAAAGATGAAGACTGTATCGATGTAACATTTTACAACGAACTCTTCATGATCTCCGCTTGCGAGAAACCATGTCATCAGTACTACTCTGGTACTAAATGACATCTTTCACTGTTGTCCTATGATCAGTACTTTGATCACTTTGGTATCCATACTCGCAACACCTTTGGAGTATTGGACATATCTGGTTGTTCTACATACCATGGAATACATGATTAATCCAAACACGAAGGTGTGTGGAATCTCCATCATGTATTTTGCTCATCAGTGTTTTAGGGACACCGAGTCTTGCAAAAACTCTTTCCATGTGACTTCGGCAAGAATCACTCCTTGGCGTTTTATATGCTAAAAAGTTTTAGCATCTTGTCAATATGTATTCATTGCTTAGCCCCATTAGGTAAATCTATCTCCATAGATCATCATGCCTAATATCAAGGCTATTTAGACTAAGCACTTCATCGAAAAACTATTTTCAAATGAAGTCCTTAATTTGTGTCAAGAAATTTATTTCCAATTACCAATGTGTCAAGCACACAAGGTTTTTAGAAATAATATTACGCTCCCACTTACTTTCTTGAATTTCAAGCATCTTCGTTACCCATTGATGAAGTCAAAACTCCTTTTGACCATTTCATCAAAACACGAAGATTCCAACTCCTTTTTGCTCTCTTCTGTCCATCGCTGGAACTCTGAAGTTTGCACACCTACTAGCATCCTCTGGATCGACAAATTACTTTGGACTGTATCACATACAAGTCCTAGGTTTCATTTCCATCAGATGGAAATCCTTTTGTCATCCATGTTTCATATCTCAAGATTGAAATATGTTATTAATTGCTAGTTCAACCCGAACTGACTTTAAGCATCGCTACGATGAAACAACCTCATCGTAGTCAACTCCTTGAACTTGTTATTGCAACAAGTCGAGCTTTATGGATAAAACATTTTATCCGTATCAGTTTTAAGTTCCATAAATATTCGTTAGACTCTAAGTCTTCTGAAAGGTGTATCAAGGTTTTAATCTTGAATCACTTATATGAAACTATCTCGGATTGTATTGGCATTTAGCCAATTCCGGAGTCAGGGCCCATCAACGCTTCCTTGTGTATCGTAGGTATATTGTTGTCTAACAACAATATCTCGTCTGCGCACCTGAGAGGTTTGCACGAGCCTTGCCTACGTGGTTCAGCTGCAAGTTCGACCGAAGTCCATACATTTTATTGTAGAGACTTCCGTATCAGTCGCAGTAGGAAACTCTGGAATTACTTCCAAGGTTCCTTTCCTTTGACCTGATGACGAAGATACTGTTATCTCGTCGAGTTTGCACTGTCCTCCCACTCACCTTTTTGAAAGAACTATTCTCTTTAAAAGCATACCGTTTCGTGGCAAAACTATTTGCCTCGGTATAGTGAGGGAGGAATACCCAATTGCTTGGGATAACCTACAAAGTAGCACTTGTCTGATTTGGAATAGGTTTGTAACCTTTTACACAATCCCCATATTCCAAATGTTAAGAAAATATATAACATGGTTGGGCGTACCATACCATGGCTTCATTTCAACAGACCTGATGGAGCTCTTTTCAGTGTAAAAGCCGCAGTCTCTAAAGCATCACTCTTTAAAAGGGGTAATGGCAAATTTATTTATGTCATCTTTGATCTTACCATGTCATAAATGGTTTGATTACATCTTCATAGACTTTCCACTTGCAGTGGTGTTCCGGGAAGTGCAAGTTATGAAACCACTTTCACAACTCATCAGACATTCGCTAAACTTGTAACTCAAATATTCCTTTCTGCAATCGAATTGTAGAAACATAATTTTCTTGTTACAATAACTTCTACTTCATTTTTGAAAACCTTTCGAATGATTTCAAAAGATCCAGACTTACGTCTCATCAAGTAAATATCCATATATCTACTTGAGTCATTTCTGAAGATAGATAAATCCACTACTAACAACATTTATCGGACTACACACATCAAATGTATGATCACCAATAAGTTTGTTACTTGTTCCTTATGGCCTATGAACGGTATTTCAGTCACTTCACTTTTCGGAGGAAGGTTGCAAGTGTCAGATGATTCAAAATCAAACGACTTCAAAATCCATCATAATGGAATTTTCCATGCGGATTTCTCCAATGTGACCAAATGTAGTGCCACACACGTGTGGTATTCTTTTAGTCTTGCGACATTTAGCGTCAGTGTTATGGATGTATCATATTACCATCAATATTCATAACATACATCCCATCTTGGATGGAAGCATGGCCCTTCATGTTATTCATAATACTGAACAACAATTGTTGTTTTCATGAACAACTCTTTTGCAACAAACACTGTGCAATGGGCTAGAGTGTATGAAACTCTAAAATGAATTATGAAAATAAATCTAGAGGTAATATATTATTATCAACATTCATAACATACATCTCATTCATAATGAAAGTATGGCCCTTATGTTATTCATAACATCGAACATTAAAAGTTCTCTTATGAACAACCTTCTTGCAAGATACCTTATGCAATGGCTAGAGTTTGTGAAACTCTAAATGAATTATGAAAATAAATACAGACGGTAATACACCGATGGAAGGTATAGTAACATTTACTATGTTCCCTGTGTATACCTAAACCTCATTCCTGGCTAGTCTTTTAGGCCATAGTAGTTCTTACATCGAGTTGCAACAAAATGCAATCGAGCGGGTATCTTTGTGATTAACTCACAATACCCAAGAATTAGTGATCAACAAATTAATCATAATTCCCAAGGACTATATCTTTGACCAGCCTTCTATACATCAAAAACTTGTATGACATTCATACATGAGCTGGATATTCCAGTCTTCTTTCTTTTTACCATTATACTTCTAACAGTTTAACTTTTAGTATTTCTCCTACTCTCAGAAGAAGCACCCAACTTAAGAGTGGCGTTAGCCCCGGACTTCCTAGGCGTGAAAGTCTTACTAACACCCTTCGGACACTTCCTTTCTCTTTAAGTTGTTGTTTTATTCACCTTTCATCATATGACAGGCGTTCTACTGGATCCCTCTCTTATCAGTCTAATGCATAGTAAACTCCTTTACTAATAGTTTGCAAACAAACACTGCTTTGGATATCTCATATCTTTCAGCCTTTGTCTGTCTCTGAAAATGTTTTTCAGATTCCATGAATATCACATAACTATCCAAACTTTCGAAGTTCGGGTCTTATGGAAGCAAACATATTGCACTTGACTAAAAACGGAATTCTAGCTTTTGGATCGAAGGACGAGAGTCACATGATCCATAGCATTAGCGGGAGAATACCGAAAGTATGCGATAGGACAAAGTCCTTCTCGGCACTCTTGAGGACAATCCTCACATTACGTTACCAACCGTAAAGTTTTAACCAGATATTTAACAGCTATTCAATTTTAATAGGGAAGGTGGAAACGCGAGCCATTATTCTATAACTATTATGCAAACCACACTTAGACAGTGTTCAAAATTAATTGCACTGAGAATTAAACAAGTTAATTCAGCAGTGCGCTCCCACTCAAATCAATATCTCTCATAATTGATTGTGAGTGATTCAAGATCCATATTACAATTCAACGCCAAGGATGTAACCATCTCAAGTGACGAGAATTGCAATCGGTAGGCCAACTTGCCAATCACATCTCCATGTGACTCTTGTTCATCTTTCGATGCTTGTGTTCCGAGCTAGGACGCTCCTCCAGAACGTCAAGACAACCAAGTGATCTCGCTGCGAGGTCTCAACTCACCCGCCTCACACTTCCCTAATCGTTCGCACCCATGTAACCATGTGATGCCCCGAGAAGTTAGGTGCCGTGACGGTGCTACACTTGGGAGAACACTAACTACTTGATATTTTTGTGAGAGATCACCCTAATAAAAGCGACTACTGCGCAATCAAGAAGGGTGCATCAAAGGGATAAACATCTCAGGCAATTCATAATTAGCATGATATGGTATAGCCCTTCCTGACGGAGAAGTCTTTCATTTCTTCGTCTTCGGCATTCGCGTCGGTGTTCACCTTCGCGAAGATTGCCACCTCCTTGTCGATGCACCAGATAATATTGCTATCTCTATAGCTAATAAAATAAGTGCATTACACAAGGTTGACACGCAGGTCATTAAAGTGCAATCATATGGCTCCAGCCATCATGCCAAATCATGACACGCAGGTCATGTTAATTAATTTACATCATATAGCCATCTCATACATAATCAAATTATTATGAGCACTGCTATACCACATCACATGCACATGCAAACCCTCCTGCAAAACCAAGTTAGACGCCTCTAATCGGTTCATACAAAAGTTTATCTTACGTGGCTTCTAAGGTTTCGAAACAAACCGAAGCTACCAACGTCCATCATTAAGTATGATAATTCAAGTTGCTAGATTAACTTTCCAGGGTGTATGAAACACGAGAGAATAAAATCTCGAGCCCCATACTAAACTTCGTCATACGCATGACCCCCGTGCAGATCATATCTGCATTGCCCTTTCGTCTGCGAAACATCCATCTTTCTTTGACTAAAGTGGAACCCAAAGAACTGTTAGCACTTCGTTGATCTGTCAATCAGCATACTCAGGAGCAGCATGAAAGGATCGCGGATTGCCAGAACTTTGTCAGATTCCACAATGCTGTCAAGATCAGGACTACGCAAATTTAAGGGAAGCAACAAGAACATCGGGTAACAGATTTCATCTGCTACCCGCACAAATAATTTTCAGTAATAGATCTTATCTACTACCTAATTATATTGTGCAACACCCATACATCTCCATGTATTCTAGATCGCAACCTGCATCTACGCATAGCACGGCTCTTGATGCCACTGTAGGGTAACGCAGCAGAAAATAAAAATTTC
>LR738714.1:858846412-858912900 GCA_902687465.1 Secale cereale | reverse complement strand
TGCCATACTTTTCCATGAACCCGTAAGCCGCCGTAATAGCCACCCATTTACGGATGACGTTTAACAAACCCCAAAGTTCATGAAGCAAGCATGAAGAAACTCGATACTCTCATGGTCTAAGGAATTATGCAAACATTAACTTCCTGTGTTATTAACCATAAACTTGTGACGAATGTATCTCATAGCATAACATCAATTTCGGGTCGATTCAACACAAATGTTCCTATAACATTGTGCCCTCAAAGTTGCTGGCATAGACATGCCCATGATTGGGAAAACATAATCATCATGCAACACTTGAGCTAGTCTTAGAGGCATGACTAGGAATACTTTTTACCGTTTATTATTCCACACGTGCACATGGGTTTTCCCCAGAGCCTTTATGGATATACGGGCTCGGGAACCATAGCAGTTATAGCATGGAACATAAACCTAATTATGAACAGTGAGATAAATAATAGAATTTATTATTGCCTCTAGGGCATATCTCCTACAGATGCTTGTATTCTGTGTATTTATCTGTTTCTTCCCCCCCTCTTCTCTCTCGGTAGAGTCCGACGCTGACGCAGCTCCAGAGACCGACGCCGTCCCGGTGATTGGTTCCCCCTCTGACGACCTTGCTTTTGCCACCGAGCAACCAGGCAAGCAACCCCCCCTTTGATCATTCCGATATCGCCTATGTCTATTCTCTCTTATTCTTGCATTAGAATTTGCTGCTACTGCTGCTGTTCCTATTACTGTTGCATAGCCTGTTTTTGCAATACTGTTGATACCTGTCTTTATTCTTAAACTGCTTAGTATAGGTTGGGTAGCACTGCTGTGGTCCCGCATTCTCGTAGTTGCCTCGCATAGTACCCTTGCCTCGATCAAGCGATCGAGCCCCCTTCCCCTGACCTTCTTCACATCACCGCACACCCCCCCTAATATGCTCGACTCCGTAGAGTTAACATCGGGTGACGAGGGTGATACCTCCGAACTCACTTTCGATGTTGTCCCTGTAGTATAGCTAGCTCGTTGTGGGTTACCGAGGGTGATTCCTCTTCCCACTTCCGACTTAGCTTTTGTCGTGCATCCGCTATGGTGATTACCGCCGAGGGTGATTCCTCCGGTATCACCTTAACGGGACTTGTCGTTAGGAATCCAATGAGGGTGATTCCTCGGATTCCTCATCGGCATGGAAACCACACGGATGCCCTGGTTTACCGTACCGTGTTTAAAGACGTATCGATCCCCGAGGCCGGACGTCGCCAGGAACAAAGGCGTGCGGCCAGAGGTATCGTGCGTCTGAAGACACTTTGAAGTTACTACTACACATGTTGGATGGAGGCGGGTTGACCCAGAGGGGTACCCGCGAGTGCCTTTGAGGCGTGAGCTGTGGAGTCGGGTGACCAGTGAGGGTACCCGCGAGATAACTACGAGGCGTGGCCGGTCATTCTTAGTCCTTGTCACAAGTCCTCGAGACGGGACGACGGGGCCAACAGTATCGTAGGCTCTGCTCGTTACCGCGCGCTCCCAATACACTAAGCGATTTGGATATTTGATCCGAGGGGCCTCCGGGTCCGATAGCACTAACCACCACGTGGGTGTGAGTGGGTGCTCTGCGTCGTATACATCAGCCGGAGTCGTCACGACGTCAGCGATTGAGCGGCCCGTTCGGATTGGACCCAGGATGCAACTGCGTGCTTGTATAAGGGGTTGCTAGGTCTGCTACCGAACGGCCACGCAACGTGCAGGAGTGTCCGGGGCGACGGCCATGACCCCCGGGGGCATAGGATTAGTCCGGCGTGCTCGATCCTCTCTGGCGGTTTCCGGTCGGGTTGCGTCGTATTGTTTAGCCGAGGGCGGGCACGACCTGATGGTGTGTCTGGCCGGAGTTAAGCGAGCGTGGTGGGTAACTTGGTGCACCCCTGCAGGGAAGAAAACATCTATCGATAGCCTGTCCTACGGTAACGGACACTCGGAGTTGTATCCACTTCGGTACAACTAGAACTGGTGACTTGAGATATGAGGTTGATATTACTATAAACCCTTTACATTATGAGGTACTAATCTGCACCCTTCTAATTGCTGCAAGACCCTGAAGATGCTAGTCTTCGTCAGGACTAGGCTTTTTCCCCTCTCTACTCTGGCTTTCTGCAGTCTAGTCCACCCACATAAAGCCTCCTTTGAAAATGATGCATTGCTTAGTATAGATCTGATGTAAGTCTTGCTGAGTACTTTGGATGAGTACTCACGGTTGCTTTGCTTCCTCTTTTGTCCTACCCGCATGATAAACCAGACGACGGAGCCATGATGCCTGCAGCCCCCGTTGACGACTACTACTACCAGCCCGAGGCTGGCTACTACTACTACCCGGCCGGCGAGTACTTCTACGAGGAGCCGGCGGACGACGACCAGGAGTAGGATCGGAGGTCCCAGGCAGGAGGCCTGCGCCTTTTCGATCGTAGCTTTTCTTTTGCCCCGCCTGTGTAACAGGCCTATCTTCTGCTGTGTTGTATCTGTACCCAGATACCTAACGCTTCCGCTGACTATGTGTAAGACATCATGTTATGTATTCGAGCCCTCGAGGCCCCTGGCTTGTAATATATAACTTGTATGTATTTATTTATGTTTTAGAGTTGTGTTGTGATTCCTTCACGTGAGTCCTTAGGCTTGATTGTGTGCATTTGCGTGTATGATTAGTGCACGATCGAGCCGGGGTCGTCACACCTAGGGTGCCCCCTGCCCCCGTATATAAAGGAGCAAGGGAGAGGCCGGCCCTAGAGGGGGCGCGCCAAGTGTGGGGAGTCCTACTAGGACTCCCAAGTCCTAGTAGGATTCCCCTTTCCTTTCCGGAGTAGGAGAGAAGGAAAGAGGTGGAGAGGGAGAAGGAAAAGGGGGCTGCACCCCTTGTCCAATTCGGACCAGAGGGGGGGCGCGCGCCTCCTTCCTTTTGGCCTTTCTCCTCTATTCCCGTATGGCCCAATAAGGCCCATATACCCCGAAAAATACCCGAATCACTCGGAACCTTTCCGATGTCCGAATATAGTCGTCCAATATATCGATCTTTACGTCTCGACCATTTCGAGACTCCTCGTCATGTCCCCGGTCTCATCCGGGACTCCGAACTCCTTCGGTACATCAAAACTCATAAACTCATAATACCGATCGTCATCAAACGTTAAGCGTGCGGACCCTACGGGTTCGAGAACTATGTAGACATGACCGAGACTCATCTTCGGTCAATAACCAATAGCGGAACCTGGATGCTCATATTGGCTCCTACATATTCTACGAAGATCTTTATCGGTCAAACCGCATAACAACATACGTTGTTCCTTTTGTCATTTGTATGTTACTTGCCCAAGATTCGATCGTCGGTATCTCTATACCTAGTTCAATCTCGTTACCGGCAAGTCTCTTTACTCGTTCCGTAATACATCATCTCGTGACTAACTCATTAGTCTTTTGCTTGCAAGGCTTATTATGATGTGCATTACCGAGAGGGCCCAGAGATACCTCTCCGACACTCGGAGTGACAAATCCTAGTCTTGATCTATGCCAACACCACGAACACTTTCGGAGACACCTGTAGAGCATCTTTATGATCACCCAGTTACGTTGTGACGTTTGATAGCACACAAGGTGTTCCTACGGTATTCGGGAGTTGCATAATCTCATAGTCATAGGAACATGTATAAGTCATGAAGAAAGCAATAGCAGTAAAACTAAACGATCATAGTGCTAAGCTAACGGATGGGTCTTGTCCATCACGTCATTCTCCTAATGATGTGATCCCGTTGATCAAATGACAAATCATGTCTATGGTTAGGAAACATAACCATCTTTGATCAATGAGCTAGTCTAGTAGAGGCATACTAGGGACACTCTGTTTTGTCTATGTATTCACACATGTACTAAGTTTCCGGTTAATACAATTCTAGCATGAATAATAAACATTTATCATGATATAAGGAAATATAAATAACAACTTTATTATTGCCTCTAGGGCATATTTCCTTCAACTATATATGTGCGTAGCTGCTAATCAATTAATGTGCTTGCATAACTGTGTATCATCGATCCAATCCAATCCAACAACTGGATAGGAGTAGCGACCGATATTGCCAAAATGGTAGCTTCAGACTTACTGATGTATTACTTTGTAAGGTCTTCGTGAATAATTAATAAAATGACTGCATGTATCTCCAAGATGCAGAGGCGGGTCATCCTCCTTTTAGAGAGAAAAAGTCAATTCCAACAACAGGGTACCCTTGCACTTTAGTAGATTGGAGCATTTATGTAATTAGTTCATTTCAGCCTAATTACTACTTTAAATATTAATGGATAGAATATGAAGCTGGGATCAAACCCCCGCAAGAGAAGTATCAATACAGCCCGGGTTGTATTATTTTCAAATGGGTGCCATACTGGAATAGATTATGGCTGTGATCGCAAACAGTTTCAGCGAGAACGAAGTCAAAATTAGGAAGATTTTGTTCCCCAGCTGCATTCCTGAGAAATATTATTGTATTACTAGTTTCTAGTTGGCACATGGATTCCTTTGGATCCGACCACTTCCAACTTTGATTGATTACTTCCTTATGTTTCAACTTGCAAGATCTTTCTCATGGCAGTTGTTTTAACTAAAGTTGAAGTTATCGGTGTCTTATTCCAACCTTTATCAAGTGTCTCCTCTGCATGCATGTATGCATACTAATACGTAAATATGATAATTAACTGACCATAGATGCCATGAAGGAACATATACCAATCTCAAATGTGGACTAGGGCATGTTTGGCACTACTCAGCTCCAAAATCAGCTTCACCCCATCAAATCCATTTTGGAGCAATTTTTACAGGAGTTGCAGCTCCACCAAAGAGCAGTTATGATGTTTGGCTTCCAGCTAGCTTCAAAAATGAGAAATTTGATGGAAAAGATCAATTTGATTGGATGACTTGAGGAAAAACGAAGGAGTATCCATTTACTGGTGGCAGTGATGGATAATTTTCCCTCAACTCAAGTTTCTAAAGTTTTTGAAACACCCCATAAAGAGCTTCTTAGAAAACAGAGAGTTGTACCCCAAATTCTACTCTTTTTTATGGATCGACATTTCTCGTGGAGCCTCCACGTTTGATTTGAGTTTTATAGAGTGGAGTTGAATTTTAGGGAGCGGAGCATTTCTAAACATGCCCTAAATCTCAATCACCTATAATCTTATTTTGGATAAGTCAATTTTCTGGACCATTGGATTATCATCCAACGGGCTGTTCTTCTTTTTTTTTTCCTTCAGCTTTCATCTTCCTTAAATGCTTCCTTCTTCACTCTGCACCTCCAGCTTGCTCTGTTTCGTTTTTGGCTCGACCTCTGCTGCGTCTCGTTGCCGCTCCCCGCAGAGTCCCTGGCTCGGCCTCGGAGTTCAACCTCGTCTCCTTACCTTTTATCCTGCAAAATGAAATTAATTAGCAAAACTGCAAATTCAGACAACTTACATATAGCCGTCGTTCTCAAAATAATGGTAATGAAGGAACAAGTATGTACATGCTCCGCTGTGCACTGGTGGCCGTCGTCGTCGCCCTGTGCGGCGGGTCGAAATCCCAAGATCCCTTCCTGCCCGCTGTTCTTCTTCCACGACTGTGCCCTCTCCGGAACCTCAGTTGGCAGCTACTACTAGAAAACTGTTCATACTTAGCCCGTGTGCCCGTAGGTGCCCACCACCACTCACATGGCGCGCAACAAGACGTCTAGACCGGCCGGCCCCTCTCGTATGTGCATGATTGGCAATGTCTTGGTTGCTCGCCTCTGAATTTAGCTTCTAGTCACGGGAGTTTTGGAATATGCCGACGGCGACACCGTACCAGGCTGGGGTCGTGAACTCGACGTGCCCGCCGGTCCGGCGCCTCGCGTTGCAAGCAAGACGATGAACACATCGGTCTGTCCATCGTGCACGTCAAATCAAGCAGACACGACGTACGGTCAGCCCATGGGGGCCTAATTTTCATGTTTTGACCCTTTTTCGAAACTTATTCGAGATCTGACCCTACTTTGCAAAGATTTCGGGATCTGACCATTTTCTTACCGTAAAGGCCTCTGGCGGTAAGGTATAACAACCTACCGCCAAGACCCCTGACGGTAAGGTATAACAAACTACCTTCAAGGCCTCTGGCGGTAGGGTTGTTTTTTTCCTAAGTACGAAAAACAGTGCATGCTCGCAACTACCGACAAGGCCCTTGGCGGTAGGGTTATACATGCTACTGCCAGCCGGTTTGGTGGTAGGGGTGTTTCCTACCGCCAGGGGCCTTGGCGGTAGGCTGTTATACTCTACCGCCAGGGGCCTTGGCGATAAGAAAGGGTTAGATCCCGAAATTTTTACAAACTAGGGTCAGATCTCGATTTACTTTCAGAAAAGGGTCAAAACACGAAATTTTGCCGTCCATGGACACATGAAATCAATCCTTTCGTGATCCCCTCCAACCGGTAGCCAGTTAATTATATAGTTTAGGACTTTATGCAGACTATTCTAGGCGCGCATGTGGAGTTGAAAAGATCCTTTGCTTCCATCTCATCTTCTTCATGCCCCCCACGTAGGTGTAGGTACGTCTCCAACTCTCGATGCCGCTCCATTGCTAGCTTGGCGCTTAAAGACAGCCTTCGACCACACACCTCCTCCTCCCAGTCTCATTCTCAACAACGTTACCCATCCATCCATACATACATCCATATGCACGGTAGGAGGATACTCATCGACTAACTAATCTTGCTCTCTAGACTCTGCCTCATTGATCGACCGACCATGGCGCGCCTTCTGCTCGCCCTCGTTCTCGTCCTCGTCCTCGCGGTGGCCGCTGTCGTGGCCCAATCGCTGCCTGCGTGCGCTTCTGCGCCTCCCTCGTCGTCATCGCCGTACCACTGCGGCTGGTGCCCGCGCCGCTCCACCGCCTCCCTCCTCCTTCCGGATGCCGGCACCGCGTATGGGTATGGAGACCCGGCGGCTGTTGAGCTCGCCGCCGAAGCAGGTTTCTACATTGAGGCCGTCGGCGATTCTTCTACGGCAGCCAGGCCTGTTAGAAATTTAGGGTTTGTGGTCTACCCCCTATTCCTCAATGCTTATCCGTGGTGGCGCTCACAAATCGCATAACTGAGGCTAGAGGGTAGGGACCTTCTTATACTGTCTTTCCAAAGAGTCCACCTCTTATACAGATAAGATTCTTAGTCTTTTCAACTAGTTTTCCGGGATAGAGTCCACATCAAATTACCAACCACGATCATATTTGTCTGTAAACGGATTCTACCCGTTATGTTCCTGGATCACGCGCTTGTGAGCAACACGCCATAACAGAGTGTAAATTCCTCTAATTACGTAGATAAACATTAGGGTTGTAATCTAACTGTACGATCCAGCTCCTCCAATTATCAGTGTACCCGAGTAGTCTTTCCAATATAAATAGTATATTGTATTCCACTGATAATCGACCAACTTCCTTAAGCATATATTACTTAAATACATTCCAACAAGTAACAACGAGGCCGGACAGTGACCGGGCAGCCCGCCCAGACGTATGAGGCGGATTTGAGGCGCCCGACTGTAGATGCTACGATATGGACTTTCAAAACTTGAAAAGAAACCAAGTAACCTAACTTGTCTCCCTTGTTTCTTGTTTATTTGCGTCGACCGATCAATGGGAAATGGCAAGGGGCCCATAATTAACCCAGAAAGGGAAATTTTCTCTATCTAGCTTGTGGGTGAAGTGGCCGTCGTGGTCGCCCTATCCGGCGGGTCGAAATCCCGAGATCCCTTCCTGCCCGCTATTCTTCTACCACTATGGTGCCCCCACCAAACTCAGTTGGCAGCTGCTGCTAGAAACTGTTCATACTTAGCCCGTATTCCCGTAGGTGCCCACAAAAGGTATTCTTAAGCTTGAACATCACAGCAGCAGGACTTGCTGGAATACGCATGGAGGGAGGAAGCATTATCCATGATGTGTACAAGACGTTCAAGGACGGGCGTCTCTGCTTCTAGAAACGGTGGAAGGAATTTCTCATGGGGAAGAACCTAAAGGTCTGGACTGCCACGATGATCGTCTTCAGACGCAGTGTGAAAGGAGTTGCAGATCATAATGACCATTAACAAGATCTAATAGATGTTCGAAGCTTTTTCAGTCATGGGTTGTCGCTTATTTTGTATGGGGCATGTTTTTTACCAGTGTAACGTGTCGCCATTTATGTCATTTCCCTGGTGAGGAGGGAAGTAGTCTCGAGGCGTAGAAGCTGCAGGATCTTGTGCGCTACGCCAGTAAGATCTCTCCTCCCACCATTGTTTCCTATTGAAGTTATTGTCAGGTTTCTTCCCCATCATTGTTACCACATATGTATGATAGTTAGTATCGATTTGTTCAGTCATCATGTATTATTCATTTTTAAAACTTTAGTTCACCACAACCTTGAGCCATTTTTTTCTAGACAGTTTAAGTGTTTGATAAATCTGTCAGTACAAGTAGCAACTAATAAAACTGTATACCAAAACTAAGGTTTAGTATATGTGTTTTTTATCAGTTTTCAGTTCAAGTAACAATCCTATGTGCTCTTTTCTTGCAAATAATTTTTCAAATGTCAAGTTTTTTTTCAGTTGAATTTTTGAGGTATCTACATTTTTCCACAGGGCAATCTGCCAGCAGCACTTTCAGTCTGTGCGTTTTCATGTTAATGGGTTCACTAGGCAGCCCGTTTGGAGACAATTTCTCGCGTAATAAATGAGTAGAAGGGTCAAAGAGTCTTGCGCAGGAATTTCGACTTGACTCAATAAAGAAAACATATGTTTTTCTATACTGATGAGTTGAATGAGTAGTCAAACACGTGTCAATAATCGAATGGAAAAACAAAACAGCCTGAAACAAATTAAAAAATAGACATTTGTTCATTACTCACTCCCTATCGTGTATGGGTGTATGTACGTCATATAGTTGTTTTTGCCACGTACATACCCAACGATTAACATTGTTAATTTCCTATTTTATTCGGATTCCATGAACTGCAATTATTTGTTCCTCCATGTTTATATTAAACCTTTTTACTTTATTATAGTTCACTTTCCAATTAAACAGTATGGCGTTTTCATTAATACACATTTTCAATGTATTATCTTCTATTTTATTTGTTTATTTATAATTAGTAGAATTAACTATATAGTCACGCTCTTGTATAATAACATGCATAAGGGTTTTATTGTTTCACTAGTTGTAGTTACATATATACTTGCTTATGTTAAGTTGAAAATAGTTTGCTGTTTTTTTAAGTTTGAGATGTTTACTTATATATTTTATTAAAATGCATATCACTCCAAACCTAAGAAAACGCACCATATTAGTCCAAGTATACATTTGTACCCATCGTATTCTAGTGCTTTTATATGTGACATTTCTTAGTAACCTTGATCAGTCACATAATACTACCTCCTTTCCGGTTTATAAGGCTTGCGCGTATCCCTAGGTCTATAATTTGACCAACATAAAATGAGTTGTATAGTCTAAAAATTACACCATTAGAAAGTAGAAGATCTGAAGTTTCTAATGACATATTTTTTGTGACAGATAACTTGTATTACGTTGGTTTATTTTTTAACCTAGATATACGTGCATGTCTTATAAACCGGAAAGGAGGTAGTAGTAGAGTGTTTCGAAGTGTATAAATATAGGAAAGCCCGTGAAGACTCCAATTTTTTGTGCAACGAAATAGATACTATCAACAGTGAGGCGTGCGGACTGTCAACTCGTAATTATTCTCGAATGCCCACATTTAGTCTCGCTACTTTTACTATATAATGTGTTTAAATATCTGAATAGAAGATTATAAGTCCATCTTGTCTAGGTATTATATATGCATTCAATATTTGTGACTATGAGAACTGCAAACTATTGTGTATTATACCCCCGCGTAGAGTAGCGGGTATAGCCACCCACCTATACAAGGGTTCCAACGAGCGTTTCTGCTCCGGTGCTCTCCCCTAGACTGAACGCTCGGGGCGTGAAACACATGGACAACTGAGATCTCTCAATAATGATTCGTGAAGAGGGGCACGATCGTCCTTTTTATGCCGGCGTAGAGTGCGCGTAGATCCCTATACGAGCCCGCACCGACCCATTAACTTTTGTACACTGAGGGTATACATGTATTGTACGTGGGCGTTTCATTTTGCGGTGTACCGTGCGGCGGTCGTGGGAGCACGTGTGCACGAAAACTTCCCAAAACGTCCCATCCTATAAGAGGGGGGGGGGGTACCACCGCCGGGCGCATCGCCCCCACCATTTCCCCCCAAATCGCTCCCTCCCTCCCTTCTTGCCACATCGTCTCCCCCTCGTCTCCCTCGCCCCGCCACCACATGTACTCGCTCAACCCCACCGCCTCCCTTTCTCTGGCGGGTTCTCTTAGGCTTCGATGGAGGAAGGTCGTGGCGCTGCCGCCGCTGCGCACGGAGATGTGGGCGAGGGCGCAACGACCGCGGCAGATGCCGTCCAAGAAGTGGCCACCGTCGGTGGTGCACGAGATGTTGCACTCACAGTCGCTGGATTAGTCACTGCGGCGGCGGATCTGGAGGAGAAGGGGGTGGAGTGCTCCGACTCAGCTATGCCGGACCTAGTGGTGACGGCGTCTGGCGGCGCACTGGATGTACATGCAGAGGCGAGCGACAAGCAGGTGGTGGATGTGGTAATGATTCTCGTTCCCCTCCTTTCATAGTTCTAGTTGATAAGTAGAAGATTTAGTAGATTCTTCTTTTAGTAGATTTGTGATTGAATGCGGCACCCCCTTCTGCATGTTGGTAAATCATAATGAGAGTTAGGGTTTTTTGTAGTTGATTCGTGCTTGAATGCTACGAAGATCATAATGGGAGTTCATTTTTTTATTAGAATCTTGATTGCTGCATGTGCTCATAATGAGAGTTAGACTTTGACACGTCCAAAATGTTCGTCCTATTTTTTGGATTTTATTACTTCATATATGGTCTTTGCCATTGTTCGAAAAGCAAAAAAATTGCAATCAGAGGCGAAGAGCGTGGAATGAACTGCAGCTATGACTGGCACACTGAAACGCCTACTATGTTAATCCGTCGCAACTCAGGAGTGGTTTTTTTTCTCAAATAATTTGGACTGCTTATTACATGTGTCACATGGTAACCGACGGATATTTAGCCAACGAGTGTGGTGAGCTAGTCATACAAATGGTGCGCCCTCCATGGCACCACGGGAACTAGCGAGTGTTGGTGCTTGGACGTTAGTGGCCAGTTGCATGCAACCGAGACTGATCATTGCCGTGCATTTCTTCTCTGAATGGGACATTTAAAATAAAAGGTGCCCCCTCGATTTCATTAACGAAACCATACAATCAAAATGCAGACCAAACACTCGACAGAACCACCAACATCACCCCAATTTTTAGACTCCTCCCATTGCCCTCTTTACAAGAAAGCAAGGCTTTAAGGAAGATAATTTTTCTACGTGATCATCACACACAACCACAAGAACTCTACTAAAACTTGCATCAACCTTAACAGCTAAACAAGCAGTTCTCACAACATAAAACACCACTCTTGATTCAATCTTCAATCCTCGGAATCCAAGATGCCCAGCTCCTTCCATGCCTGAAAGATGTCACTGACGACTCGTTCTAGTAGCTTTGCGCCATGTTGTAACTTCACCTTTGCGTCCTCCCTCCCCTGCAAAATACTCCAACCTCATTAATCCAATGTGCCATCTTAAACATAACCACACTAGGATCAGAAGGCCAAACATGTTGAAAACAAGCTAAATTTCAAGTTTTGCAGATGCTCCAAATCAGAACTGCCACCCCTACAAAGACCACTTCCTTTTTCTTATCTCCAAATTGACCCAGCCAAATATTCAAGCATGTTTCCATGTCGTTGAAGTCACATTGGATCCCTGTAATATGACTTACCACACTCCACATGTATCTAGCCAGGGGCATTGCCAAAGTGATGATTGATAGATTCATTTTTACCACAAAAAAGACACCATTTCTCACATTTCCCCCCTCTGTGAAGTAAAACATCTCTGGTTAAAATATATTTTTTAGTAACTAATCAGATAAATGTTTTTATTCTAGGAGGTATTTTGACTTTCCATAAAAACCTATTTGGACATTTTTCCCCCATCTTGTAATACAGAGTAAAAGGATCTAATGCTATATTCTCCCGATCCTTCTGGAATCCAGGAAAGTTTATCTTCTTCTCTATTTAAAACAACCTCTTCACACAACTTCAATAATTCCTGCCACTGAGTTGCCCTATCTCCCACCAAGATTCTTCTGAAATTTAGTACGGTAAGATGAGAGGACAAATCATCAGCTACAGTAATATGTTGATCTAGATAAACATTATAAAGGTAAGGGAAAGTAACTGATAAACTTATATTACCAATCCAATTATTTTCCCAGAATCTTAGTATTCTCTCCATTTCCTATTTTAAACTTGCAGCAGGCAAGAAATAGGTTTTTTGCATTTCATCACACCCTGCCAGAAATGCGAGCCCCCTGCTTTCTTTGGGCATGTCCAAAAGTGTTTTTTCTCGATGTATTTATCCCATAATTTTTTTGCCATAATCCTTTTTCAATAAAAAGTTTCCAAAGCCATTTAGATAGTAAGGCAATGTTCATAATATCTAGGTCCAACATCCCTAAGCCTCCAAGGGTTTTAGATCTACAGACTCTCTCCCAAGCCACTAGATGGTACTTATGTTTATATTCTTCCCCACTCCATAAGAGCATCTCCAGCCGTTGGCCCCCCAGGGGGCGCCTAAAATCCCCGCCTTGGGGTGAGCCGGCGCTAAAAATTGGGCCTGGGGCGAGTTGGTCCCCAGCCGCCGGCCCCAGGGCCGCCCCAGGCGCGTTTAAAATAAAAAAAGTATAACACAGTTCGGCTAAAAACACGATAAATTTCGGCCAAACATGATAAATTTTGGCACAGTTCGGCGAAGTTTGCGGATTTTCATTAAACTAATCTTAAAAGAAAACAGGCTCAAGTCGCCGCCGTCGCCGCCATCGTCGTCATCGGCCTTCTCCTCCTTGACACGGGCGCCCCTGCTGGACCCCTGCCCGGCGTCGCCATGGCGGACTAGTGGCGGCACGTCGTCGTCGTCGTCGTCGTCGTCGCTGTCGTAGAGGACGACGACTCCGCCTTCGTCGCGGCCACGTCGGCGCTCCGCGAAGCAGCGCAGGGCGGTGCACTGGCGCTCCTTCTCCTTCTCCAGCCGCTCCTTCTCCATCGCTATGGAGTCCCAGCGCGCCCATTCGAGGGTCGCGTCATCGTCGTCGAGCTCCGTCGTCTTCACCGGCGCGGCCGGCTCCTTCTTCACCGGCGCGGGCCCCGGCTCCGTCTTCACGGGCGCGAGCCCCGGCTCCGTCTTCACGGGCGCGAGCCCCGGCTTCGTCTTTGGCTTGATGAAGCGCGGAGGAGGAGCCGACGAGGAGGCGCGCCGGCCGCCCTCGTTGATGACGATGCCGGCGCTGCGAGTGCGCCGGTCGAGCGGCGTCTCCGTCGCGGGCTCGGCCTTGACGCCGAGCAGGGCCGGAATACCGGAGGAGTGCGATGAAGATCGCGAGGAGGAAGAAGAGGAGGAGGACCCGAACCTCCGTGGCGCCCATGGCTCGGTGATGTCCCTCAACCGTAAGGGATCTATTGCAGCGTTTTCGATAAGTAAGAGTGTCGAACCCAACGAGGAGCAGAAGGTATTGATAATCGATTCTGAGCAAGAAATTACTGCAGGCACTGAAAGATAACTTTTAGGGGTTTTCTCGGTATAAGCAACAGGAATGTAAAGGCAAGTAACGTAAAAGGTACTGAGAGTAACAAGTGGCCCAATCCTTTCTTAGCAAAGGAGAGGCCTAGCAACTAAACTTATAAAGACTAAAGCGTTCCTGAGGACACACGGGAGAGGTAGTCATGTGCTTTCGCCATATTCCGTATCGATAGTATGTTATGTGTTGATAAGTATTGGTGGGTGGATCTATGCTAGTGCACTCTCTAGACTAAGGTGAATGCACTCTTATGATTAAACACCTTGCAAGCATCCGCAAATACAAGATAGAATTTAAGGCAAAAGCCTAACCATAGCAATACGATCGAGGATCCATTATTCCCTTATGCAAAAGCGTGCGAACTGGGGTTCAGGTTTCTGTCACTCCGGCAACCCACCATAAGCATTCTTTATACACAATGTATTCTCCTAGGTCCTTAATAAGGCAAAGTGTTGGGTGTTCGACTCACACAACACCACTAGTAGAATGACAACGCAACTTAAGTATCAAACAACACATATTACTTCAACAGCATATGACTACTAACAACAAGACTTTCCCCATGTCCTCAAGAACTAAAGTAACTACTCACAAGACATAAAAGAGATCATGATCAGTGGGGATAAATATGTGATAAACAATCTGGACATAATAATATTTCTCCAACAAAACTCAATAGCATTCACCACAAAGTAGTAATCAACACCGATGGAGTAGAGAGGATAGGTAGTACGAGTTACAACACGAGTTGCGATGGTAAGATGAGATTTGGATGAAGATGGAGATGGTGCTGGTGTTGGGGATGATGTTGATGATGATCTCGATGATGCCCGTGACGATGGTGATGACGATGGCGACGATCTCCCCTTCCGGGAGGTGATCTCCCCGGCGAAATCTGCCCGCCGGAGATGCCCTTTTCTTCTCTGTAGGTTTCCGCCTCGAAGCGGCGGCGGAACTCCGTAAAAAGTCCCGTGCCTAGGGTTTTCGGAGAACGGAGAACATATATGCAAAAGGGGGCGACCAGAGGTGGGCCAAGGGCTCCAGGCGCCCCCCCGGCGCGGCCAGGGGGGCGCCCCCAGGCCGCCTGGGCACCCTGTGGCCCCCCTCTGACTCCCCTTTTGCGTGTCTTCGTGATTTATCTGAAAAACACCTCCCGTCAATTTTCAGGTAATTTGGAGGTATTCTTCTTCAGCAACTCATCGTCCACTTTTTCCTGCTGAATCCTGCGTCTGCTGTTCCGGCATCGAAAAGTTGCAATCTGTGTAAAATAGACCAAAACAACATAAGAACATCATCATAACGTGAAATATATCAATGAATAAGGATAAATCATGATACAAAATAGTGATGCATTTTGGACGTATCAACACCCCCAAGCTTAGACCCCGCTTGTCCCCAAGCGAATATGAACTCGGTAAACCTGTCCACAAGTTTAGAGAGTGAAGTGTTGATAAATAGAATATGGACAAGAAGCATCATAGTTTCTTTACCAACTCAAATATCCTCAACAGCAATCTTCACTCATAAGGCCCTTATGAAAGAGTGTTAACACTTATATTCGAAAGTAGGACTAAGGAAACTCATTATATCATGGCAAACATGTCCTTTGGTCAAAGAACAACAAATAGTTTTAACTTTTGCTCTTATATTTTGATGCGATCAATTGAAGCTTTTTGAAATAACACGTTAATAGGCAAGAAGTGAAAGTGTTAACACAGAGGAAGATATTTGCCTTAGCTGGGTATGAAAAACAACTTACTTATCGAATGATAATGTCAACAAGGATATGATATGACAAATCTTAATGCAGCTTTATATGAATGAATCCTTATCAACATCAAACGTCTGTTGTCTTTGAGAAATAGAAGGAAATAGGGGTAACTGACTCAGCTTAAAATTAAAGGATAGGCCCTGCTCTAGGGTAGTAGGGAAAACTCATGTGCTATCCTTAAATCAAACAGAATGAAAACAAATTTTGAGAGGTGCATGATTTGTCAACGAATGCTAATAAGTAACCCAAGTACTTCTTGAGCTGGACAAGTTTCGAGGAACGGCTCCCGCACGAGGACGATAACATCCTCTTATTCTCCTTTGTTTATCACTGCCAAAGTTTTCTGATTTCTCATGAACAAAGCGTGAAGGAGGGTTTGTTTGTTATATTATTTTTAAGCCGGGCGTACTCAATGCCAGTTCCTTCTCGTATTATGGGTTTGCACATTATACATGCAATCCCGGGGGTGAAGCTTGTCCAACTCAAAAAGATCATGAATTAGCTACTACTTCCTCATGAGCTAGAACAGAGGCACAAAAAGATTTTGAACATTTAAGGATAACACATAAATTATATACTTTTAGGAGGTGGTAGTGTAATACCACGAATAGGAAGGTATGGTGGACTCATATGGAAAGTATTGGCTTAAGGGTATGGATGCACAAGAAGAATTCCGCTTAGTGCAGGGTTAGGCTAGCAAAGGTTTTGAGAGAGCAGACAATTGATGATGACTAAGATGCAAAGCAATATAAAGCATGAACATTGAAATAAGCATAACACATCAAGTTGTCTTCCTTGTCAACATAACACTTCAAGCATAATAACATAAAGGTTTTGGCTATGTTGATACTTTAAGAAAATCATGCTTGTTGTTATGACCAAAGCTATGTTTGCCAAGATTAAATAAAGTTTTCACAGCCATACCTGACATAAGGTTAATACTCCCCATAAGAATCATCATATAAGGTCGATTGCGTGAAGAGAATACCGAGTGCAGCAAAGGAACCGATAAACTTCTCATTAATATTCCATCATAAACGACTCCACACTCACGGATACAATTCTTCACCGAAGGAGCAATAGACCTCAATGCACACACCTATCTCATATAACAACCTCCCTAGACATGATACGACTCTACTTGACTCTAAAAGACAAAAAGTAAAGATAAAGATACCGGGCACTCCCCCAAGCTTGGAACAAGCCAAGGGAATGCCATTACCCCAGGAGATTTCACCCATATTTGTTGGCATTGATCACGTAGTCCTTGGCGAAACGCTTCCATGGATATCTTGCTAAAGTCTCATATGAGAGGCTCATCTCCTGAATCCTGCATTCAGCACCCAAACCCATGCGCAGAAACCTTAGCTCATACTCACAGTTCTGGTTATGTAGATCATTAATTTGCCCTTGAAGCTCTATAATTCTTTCTTCAGACGCAGTGATTCTTTCCCACATCTCCTTCATCTCCTTCAGGAAGTAGTTCTTCAGCTCGTTGGTGATGTCAAAGTTAGCTTCAACACCACGCTCGGTCATCTTCTTGTACTCGAAGACTTCTTGCTCCACTTCTTCCAGCCTGGCCTGGGCGCTCCCCTCCTTGATAGGTCCTTTCAGATCTTCTTGATGAAGGACGCCGTCCTTCATCTGAACAACCTGAGGGTGCTTCTTCACCTCAACGAGGTAAGGGTTGATGACGTTGACGACGAACGTGTCCTTGGGGGAACTTGGAGAAGCCATGGCACCTAAATTTAGCTGAAAGATGTCCTGGCAGAAACAGATCGAAGAGAAAACACGCGAAATCGCAAGATACGTTGCCGGAACAATCCGGGCAAATATATAGGAAAAATTTATGCACAGAAAGGAAGGTAACGGACCAAAGCGGGGTCGGAGACGGGCTCCCGGGTGTCTAGGCGGCCTGCCGGCGCGGCCCAGGGGGGGGGCGCCAGGGGGGCGCCTGGACTCCCTGGAGGTCGTCTCCGGCTCCACTTCGGTTCGGAATTTTACTAATTTTTCAGAAACTCGTAATACGGAACTTTTATGGCGGTTCGCGATGTTTCCTTACCGTACTACATACCTTTTCTTTATTCTGCTTCTGCTGGCGTCTGAAACAGGGCTGCAACATGTTCTTCATGGGTTGTTGTGTATATTATATTCACATCAACATCGACAGGGTCTCCTGCTATGTAATGTTTAAGTCTTTGCCCATTCACAACTTGAGGTTTGATGCCTTCAAAATTATTAATCTTAATTGCACCAGACCGATAAACTTCTTCAATATGAAATGGTCCTTCCCACCTGGAAAGTAGTTTACCTGGAGAAAACCTGAAACGGGATCTAAACAAAAAAACTTTATCACCAACATTAAATTCACGTTTCAGAATCTTCCTATCATGCCATCTTTTTACTTTTTCCTTGAACATTTTAGCGCTCTCGTAAGCTTCACTCCTCCATTCATCTAGAGAAGTCAAGTTCATGAGACGCTTCACACCAGCTAGTTTTGGGTCAGCGTTAAGCTCTCTAACAGCCCAGAAAGCTTTGTGCTCTAACTCTAATGACAAATGGCAAGCCTTGCCATATACCATCTTATAGGGGGACATGCCCATGGGGTTTTTGTAAGCGGTTCTATATGCCCACAAAGCATCTCCTAACTTATTTGACCAGTCCTTTCTATTTCTGTTTACTGTTTTCTGCAAGATCAACTTAATCTCTCTATTAGTGAGCTCAACTTGCCCACTAGTTTGAGGATGATAAGGTGAAGCAATTCTATGATTAACATCATATTTAGCTAAAGCTTTTCTAAAAGCTCCGTGCGTGAAGTGTGATCCTCCATCAGTCATGAGATACCTTGGTACACCAAACCTAGGAAAAATTACATCTTTAATCATTTTCAAAGATGTTTTGTGATCAGCACTTTCAGTGGGGATTGCTTCAACCCACTTGGTCACATAATCAACAGCTACTAAAATGTGAGTGTATTTGTGCGAACAAGGAAAAGGACCCATAAAATCAAAACCCCAACAATCGAAAGGTTCAATTACTAGTGAGTAATTCATAGGCATCTCATTCCTTCTACTAATGTTACCAACTCTCTGACATTTATCACAAGCTAAAACATAATTTCTAGCATCTTTAAAGAGAGTAGGCCAATAAAAACCTGATTGAAGAACCTTATATGCAGTCCTCTCACCGGCATGATGTCCTCCATAGGGACTATCATGACACCGTCTGAGAATGTCCTTCTACTCATGTTCCGGAATGCATCTTCTCACGATCCTGTCGGGACCTTCCTTGAAAAGATGTGGGTCATCCCAAAAGTAGTGCCTCAAATCATGAAAGAACTTCTTCCTTTGCTGAAACGTTAGACCTGGAGGCAAATACTTTGCAACAATAAAATTAGCATAATCTGCATACCAAGGATCGGAAAGAGATTGTACTTTCACAACGGCAAGTTGCTCGTTTGGAAAACTATCGTTAACTGGGATGGGGTCGTGCGGTATATCTTCCATCCTTGAAAGATTGTCCGCCACCGGATTGTCTTCCCCTTTCCTATCAACAATCTGCAAATCAAATTCTTGAAGAAGGAGTACCCATCTGATAAGCCTTGGCTTGGCATCCTTCTTTGTCATAAGATACTTAATAGCAGCATGATCAGTATGAATAATAACTTTGGAATCAACAATATACTGCCTAAACTTATCACAAGCAAAAACTACAGCTAAGAATTCCTTCTCAGTAGTAGCATAATTTCTTTGAGCACTATCAAGGGTTTTACTAGCATAATGTATAACATTCAATTTCTTATCAACTCTTTGTCCTAAAACAGCTCCAACAGCAAAATCACTTGCATCACACATAATTTCAAAAGGTAAATTCCAGTCAGGTGGTTGTACTATAGGAGCAGTTATTAAAGCTTTCTTAAGGACTTCAAAAGCTTCCTTACAATTTTCATCAAATACAAAAGGAACGTCCTTCTGGAGAAGATTAGTGAGGGGTCTTGAGGTTTTAGAAAAGTCTTTAATAAATCTTCTATAAAAACCTGCATGACCGAGAAAACTGCGAATACCTTTGATGTCCCTTGGATAGGGCATCCTCTCAATAGCTTCGATCTTGGCCTTGTCCACTTCAATTCCCCTTTCGGAAATCTTGTGACCAAGAACAATTCCTTCATTAACCATAAAGTGGCACTTCTCCCAGTTGAGTACCAAATTTGTCTCCTCGCATCTCTGCAAAACTTTATTAAGGTTGTGAAGACAATGGTCAAATGAAGTTCCATAGACGGAGAAATCGTCCATGAAGACTTCCATAATATCCCCGCAGAAACCATGAAAAATAGCAGACATACACCTTTGAAAAGTAGCAGGGGCATTACATAAACCAAAAGGCATACGTCTGTAAGCATAAGTACCAAAGGGACAAGTAAAAGTGGTCTTCTCTTGATTGACAGTGTTAACATGAATCTGAGAGAAGCCAGAATAACCATCAAGATAACAAAAGTGGGTGTTTTTGGATAACCTTTCAAGCATTTGGTCGATGAACGGCAACGGGTAGTGATCCTTCCTGGTTGCCTTGTTCAACTTCCTGTAATCAATACACATTCTATATCCAATAATAATTCTCTGAGGTATTAATTCATTTTTATCATTAGGAACCACAGTTGTACCTCCTTTCTTAGGAACACAATGTACCGGACTTACCCACTTACTATCAGCTATAAGGTATATAATACCTGCGGCTAGAAGCTTGAGAATTTCAGTTCTCACGACATCCATCATCTTCGGGTTCAACCGTCGTTGATGATCAACAACTGGTTTAGCATCAGGCTCAAGGTTGATAGTATGTTGACAGATAGATGGACTAATCCCCTTAAGGTCATCAAGGGTGTAGCCAATTGTGCCTCGGTGTTTACGAAGTACTTCCAATAATCGCTCCTCTTCATATCCTGAAAGGTTAGAATTGATAATAACAGGATATACTTTCTTTTCATCTAAATAAGCATACTTGAGCGTATCGGGAAGAGGTTTAAGATCGAACACCGGGTCTTCTTTTGGTTTTGATAAAATTCCCAAAGGTTCAACCGGAAGGTTGTGCTTCAGGATAGCAGGCTGTCTCAAGAATATTTCATCTAGTTCATTTCTTTCCTGCATATGCAAATCATTCTCGTGGTCCTCCATGTATTGCTGCAAAGGATCATCAGGGGGAATAGCAATAGAGGCAATACTTTCAATAATTTTATCATCACTAGGCAAATCAGTACCACGAGGTTGTTTAGAGAACTTAGAAAAATTAAATTCATATGGCTCACCATCGAATTCAATAGAAACTTTACCTTTCTTGCAATCTATTATAGCTCCACAAGTTCTAAGAAAAGGTCTACCAAAAATAATGGGACAAAAATTGTCCCTGGCCGAACCAAGTACCAGAAAGTCGGTAGGGTACTTTACCTTTCCACATAGGACTTCAACGTCCCTCACAATTCCGATAGGAGAGATAGTTGTTCTATTTGCAAGATGAATAGTAACATCAACTTCTTCAAGTTCACAAGGGAAAATCTCACCGATGATTTCTTCATAAAGTGAATAGGGGATAGCACTTGCACTCGATCCCAAATCGCATAGCCCATAATAATTGTGATATCCTATCTTAACAGATACCACTTGAGTACCTGAAATTGGGCCTTTATTCTTGGCTGTGACAAGGTTAGTGGAAACAGCACAAAAATTTATATTGGAGTCCAAAACATCATCAGTAGCAAGGTCTTTAATCAATGCAACTTGAGGATCGACCCTGATCTGGTCCTCAGGCTCATCAACTCTTCTCTCACTTTTATTTATTATGCCTGTCACAAGAGAGGGCTCCTTTATCCTCGTGGGAAAATGAGTCTGTTCATATATAATTCCAGGCAAAATAGGGTCAGCAACACAAATATCAATAGGTGGTTCTTTAAAAGGTTCATGGTGCTGGTCTCTCTTATTTTTAAAAGAATCAACGTGAGAGGCAAAATTCTTACACAAATCAATCACTAGATGGGAATCAAGACCAATCTTAGAGCAAAAAGTATTGAAGTAATCAGTTTCCACATAGTTCTCAATATAATCATGTTCATAAATTATAGCGGGTTCAATACCTTTATCAATTTCCCAATCTTCGGTATTCCTCTGGATTCTTTCAAGGAGATCCCACCTTTCTTGAACACTCTTCTTCTGAAATACCCCGCTAGAGGAGGCATCCAGCATCTCCTTATCCTGACGAGGAAGCCTGGCATAAAAATTTGTAAGTATAATTTCCTTGGGAAGCTTATGAATAGGGCATTTGAGCATCAGGGACTTCAATCTCCCCCAAGCTTGAGCAATGCTTTCTCCGTCACGAGACCTAAAGTTATAGATATAATTCCTGTCTCGATGAATTTCATGAAGAGGATAAAACTTAGTATAAAAGAGAGACATAAGCTCCTGCCAGTCCAGCAAGTGTGAGTTATCGAGAAGCCCATACCAATCTGAAGCTTTATCTATAAGTGATACGACAAACAATTTCCTCATGGCAAACTCCCTCGATACACCTGCAAGCTTAAATAATGAACATAGTTGTGACAGATATTGCAAGTGTTCACCGGGATGTCTGTCTCCTGCGTAACGATTAGCCAAAACATAATTGATAATACCAGCTGGTATTTTATAAGGCACAGTTTCAGTAGGGGGAGGATCAACCACCACAGGTGTGGGGTGTCTTCCCGCAAGCAACGATCCAATAATAGGGTTGTCCATAAGGATAAAGAGCAGCAATAGCAAAAATAAAGACAGAATTATAAAAACTTTCTTACCAGTTTCACTTTACCAATAGCGCTACGCTCCCCGGCAACGACGCCAGAAAACGGTACTTGATGACCCTCAACCGTAAGGGATCTATTGCAGCGTTTTCGATAAGTAAGAGTGTCGAACCCAACGAGGAGCAGAAGGTATTGATAAGCGATTCTGAGCAAGAAATTACTGCAGGCACTGAAAGATAACTTTTAGGGGTTTTCTCGGTATAAGCAACAGGAATGTAAAGGCAAGTAACGTAAAAGGTACTGAGAGTAACAAGTGGCCCAATCCTTTCTTAGCAAAGGAGAGGCCTAGCAACTAAACTTATAAAGACTAAAGCGTTCCTGAGGACACACGGGAGAGGTAGTCATGTGATTTCGCCATATTCCGTATCGATAGTATGTTATGTGTTGATAAGTGTTGGTGGGTGGATCTATGCTAGTGCACTCTCTAGACTAAGATGAATGCACTCTTATGATTAAACACCTTGCAAGCATCCGCAAATACAAGATAGAATTTAAGGCAAAAGCCTAACCATAGCAATACGATCGAGGATCCATTATTCCCTTATGCAAAAGCGTGCGAACTGGGGTTCAGGTTTCTGTCACTCCGGCAACCCACCATAAGCATTATTTATACACAATGTATTCTCCTAGGTCCTTAATAAGGCGAAGTGTTGGGTGTTCGACTCACACAACACCACTAGTAGAATGACAACGCAACTTAAGTATCAAACAACACATATTACTTCAACAGCATATGACTGCTAACAACAAGACTTTCCCCATGTCCTCAAGAACTAAAGTAACTACTCACAAGACATAAAAGAGATCATGATCAGTGGGGATAAATATGTGATAAACAATCTGGACATAATAATATTTCTCCAACAAAACTCAATAGCATTCACCACAAAGTAGTAATCAACACCGATGGAGTAGAGAGGATAGGTAGTACGAGTTACAACACGAGTTGCGATGGTAAGATGAGATTTGGATGAAGATGGAGATGGTGCTGGTGTTGGGGATGATGTTGATGATGATCTCGATGATGCCCGTGACGATGGTGATGACGATGGCGACGATCTCCCCTTCCGGGAGGTGATCTCCCCGGCGGAATCTGCCCGCCGGAGATGCCCTTTTCTTCTCTGTAGGTTTCCGCCTCGAAGCGGCGGCGGAACTCCGTAAAAAGTCCCGTGCCTAGGGTTTTCGGAGAACGGAGAACATATATGCAAAAGGGGGCGACCAGAGGTGGGCCAGGGGCTCCAGGTGCCCCCCCCGGCGCGGCCAAGGGGGGCGTCCCCAAGCCGCCTGGGCACCCTGTGGCCCCCCTCTGACTCCCCTTTTGCGTGTCTTCGTGATTTATCTGAAAAACACCTCCCGTCAATTTTCAGGTAATTTGGAGGTATTCTTCTTCAGCAACTCATCGTCCACTTTTTCCTGCTGAATCCTGCGTCTGCTGTTCCGGCATCGGAAAGTTGCAATCTGTGTAAAATAGACCAAAACAACATAAGAATATCATCATAACGTGAAATATATCAATGAATAAGGATAAATCATGATACAAAATAGTGATGCATTTTGGACGTATCACTCGGCGCGTCGGTGCTGCGCCGGGGCGGCCACCCTCGCCGGGTACGCCAACGGCGGGTCGTTGCCGCCGTCGAGGTACGTCAGCACGCCCTCAAGTGTGCGCCCGGGGACGCCCCACCACAGGTGGCGCCCTTCGCTGTTCTTCACGCCGCCGACCACCAGCGCGCCATTGGTGGACACCAAGCGCTGCTGCTGGCGGCGCTCGAAGTACGCCGCCCAAGCCGCGTGGTTGTCGGCGGCGTACTGGGGGAGGGAGAGTTCGGCGTCGGTGAGGGAGGCGCGCAAGACCTCGACCTCCTCGGCGAAGTATTTGGGCTTCGCCACGGCATCGGGCAATGGGGGAATGGGCACTCCCCCGTCGCTGAGTCTCCACCCCGTCGGCCCGGCGCGCATGTCCGGCGGCGCCGGGATGTTCGCCTGGAACAGGAGCCAGGACTCCTGTTCGCGGAGCGAACGGCGGCCGAAGCCGTTGGCCGCCGCCTCGTCTCCGGGGAAACGCTCTGCCATGGCGACGGGCTCGGGCTCGATAGAGAGGGAGAGCGAGGGGCTGGGCGGCGGCGCTCGGGAGAGGTAGACGGAGAGGGAGGGGCTGGGCGGCGACGAGGGGCGAGGCTGGTGTGGGCATAGGCGAGTGAGGCCACCGGCTATATAGCCGCTCCGCGCCCGTGTGTACGCCTGCGAGGGAGGGGAGGCGTCGACGGTCCGTCCCGTGACGCGCCGTCCATGAGGAATCAATGGCAAGGCTGACCGGCGGCAGCCTTGCCATTGATTCCCCGCGGGAACCGAGGCAGTTGGGTTAAGACGACCCGCTGTGTCGTTGACGCGGCTGACCCGCGGCTTTTTCGCGCCAAAACAGTTCGCCCCGGCTCGCCCGGGCGCCCCCCAGCACGCCGGTTTCGGCCTGGGTCCGCCGGCGCTGTTTTCGGCCCAGGCCGGCGAAAATCGGGCTCCTGGGGCGCGACTGGGCCGTTTTTTCGGCACCGGCGCGAAAAAATCGCCTGAGGAGGCCTTCCTGGGGCGCGGCTGGAGATGCTCTAAGAAACTTGCCCTTGGTCTATCCATTTTCTTTTATACTCCTTTTGGGATCTCATAAAAGGAGAGCGTGCAAATGATTAAACTGGTGAGGGAAGAGTTTATTAAAGTGGTTCTTCCAGCAATATTTGGTAGCCTCCCTAACCAACTCCATTCTCTTCTCCATTTGGGGAACAGAAGGGTTCCAATCAGTTCCCTTCAATCTTTCCTCATCCAAAGGTATTCCCAAATATTTAAAGGGAAGTTCTCCTTTTTTACATGTTAAAATTTCTTCAAATTGATTTACTCTATCTTCCTCCATCCCAACACAAATTACCTCACTCTTATGAAAGTTGATTTTCAGCCCTGACACCATCTCAAATAGGTTCAAAATCCTTTTCACATTTTTTGCTTGCATCATATCATCTTGGAAAAGAATGATAGTGTCATCTGCATATTGCAGAATAGACACATTATTTTCTTTGTGATTTTTAGCAAGACCACTTATCAAATACTTCTCTACAGCTTGAATGAGACGTGCACCGGCCAAATCCTAGAGATACCTCGCGCCCATGCATGCATATCACTGAACATCATTGACTAATTGTTAGCGCGCGTATCGCCACTAGTAGACCACTAACGTAACGATACATTCAAGTAGCAAATACTCGTATATTCTTCGGGGATCAAATCTGCCAGGACCGATAACTGCCGTGCCAAAGTCAGATACTAAGCAGCATCTCAATCGAGTAAAGCATTTTTCTAACACAGCTGCCGGATGTCAAGCTCTCGGTGCAAATGACCCAACTTAGGCCCTGTTCGGTACCACTCCGCTCCACAAATCCGGGAGCGGAGTTGTAGTTGAAAATGGTGGAGTTGCACTTGCCCCGCTCCGTAGATTCCGGAAGCAGGTGACTACCGAACAGGGCTTTAATCTCACTGTTTTTTCTTTAAAAAAGACGTATACGCATATCCACTCTTATGAAAAAACACACACACACAAATCTTATGCCTATAAGCACATCGATCCGAAAGATTGAGCCGGCGTATCTTTAGATCGACAAAGTCGCACAGACATTTCATAGCTGACGGACACGTCATACCCCTGACATAATAGCCTCGGAGAGCCTGAAATAAATCAAAAAAATATGCGAGCATCTATATCAAATTATCAAGTCTAAAACTCAAATTCGGATGGGCTGGTTTCATCATATGAAACCTAACCATCTAAGATTCCCCTGAAAAAACATCAGGAAACTGAGATTGATTTCTCAGCGAATGCCCAGAATTGTCATGCAAAAATAGATAAAATTACCATGCCGTCATACGGGATTTGCCATCCTCTAAATCAAAAATTACCATGCAGAACAAAAAAGGGTTTCATGCATTCGGTCAAGATCCGACGGTCCTAAGGGCGTTTGCTGAGATTGCTTAAAAATCTGACAATCACTGGTTAGTGGCAGCGAAAAACATCGAAGCCAGGCTTACCTCAGAGCTAACTGATAGTTAGCACGTGGATTACATGCAACGGAGGTTCTCCTGATGATCTGATCTACTCCTGCTTCCAACTTAACTCGGTCGATCCATTCATCTCTTGTTAATGCAGCTGTGAACATCTTCCTTGGTTGATTAATCAACCAACATTTGTTTTAGTTAAGCTGAAGTTCGAGTTCAGTACGTGCGTACATATGTTGTGCAACAATACATGCCGTGGCCGGCCGGCCGGCCGGTCGACGTCGCCGATGATTCCCGGCCTGCTCATCCTTCATTAACACAACGTACGGCCCCCCATTCAACCAGCGGTGTTGCCGCTCTTCTGCCCCCGGTGCGTGTATGTAGGTGCGTACTCCCTCCATTCGGAAATACTAGTCATCAATCAAAATTAATAAAAGATGATGTGTCTAAATACATCTAGATACATCATCTTTTATTTATTTTGATGATAAGTATTTCCGGACGAAGGGAGTACGTCCGTAGGTGTCATAGTTGGCATGTGACAAATAAGACACCGTTTAGTTTGGCCCTCCAGCTTCCCGTGACAATGGCTCGCTATCTCTACAAAAAAACTATGTACTGTTACGGAACTTGACGAAGTACTAAGCCCTCCGCCCCCCTTCTTTTAACTGGATGGGGTCCCTCCCCTAATTTCCTCCAACCAAAAAAAGACACATAAGCTATTACGTTAGTTTACATATGATAACTACGTATATGTAGCATTGCTCCTATCTCTATCTCTATGGAGAAATGCCACATCTATGAAGTTGTTACTTAACCTACTTATGGGATGATTTGGCAGGTTTTAATTGGACGTTAGAAAAGGTTGGCCCCACCTAAAAATTGGGGGGGGAGGGGGGGGTGTTTAGTTAGAGGGAAAGGAAGTTTACGTAACAACAGTATGTAAGTCTAGCATTTTCGATTGCTTTGTCCCTCCAACGTCGACCCTTAAGCCACCCGTATACATCCGGATCACATGGTTCGGACATCGGAAGCCATCCTACGTGGGCCTGTATTGGTCCGCCGAGCGGTTTGGAACACGGTTTTTCCAGCAAACAAGAGATAAAGTAGGGGGGGGGGGCATTGCGGGTGTCCGGACCGCTGTCACAGCCGCACCTGACTATCTTGGCCTACCAAAAACCCTCCTCCTGCATATATTTGTGTTCCCGGGCGCAAATTGCCCGCATTCATGCTGCTATAGAATAGCGGCTCCGCATTGACGGCAGTTCTGAGCTAGCGCGACCGATCTCACTAGCGCTGATATTGAAGCGGTGTGACGGCAAACAGCGTCGCCCGTGCCGCGTCCCCGGTGTCCACGTCTGTTCAATACCGTAGAGACATATGTTATATGGGACGGGCGGATATCTACCACGCCCGTTCAATACACATCTGTCTGTATGCCGTCATTAAGCAGGCTCGCCAGCCAAGGAACCAACTCCGGCTCCGTGCATTGACGCACCCACACGCTTGGCCTCACCGAAATCTGCTATTTAAAGGTGGCCACATCTGGCTAACTACACACCAGAACATATTCACCTTTGATCCACATCCGCTATGACCACGAGCGGTCACGCTCTGTGGGATAGTCTGCGGCAGGAGATGAATCATTAGATGCCCGCCCTTGGCGCCACCTAGCAGTCCCGTCGTGTCGGGCGGAATGAGTAGGGCACGCCGTCCAGCTAGCCTGAGGTCTCCGACGATGACACCACGTGCTCTGACGACACGGCGCAGGTGCTTGCTGGTCTGACCATGGAGCACGTGTAGGAGGAGCGGACGTACAACCGATTCCTCCTTGAGCGGCACCGGATGGCGGAGGGCCAAATCTAGGACGAGAGTGTAAGCGAGGTGGCCGTGCCCGCCATGGCCGCAGCTCACCCGAACTTCACAGTGGAGCAACGCGCTACGAGGCTGTGTGCGCCGCTCGCAGCGAAGTACCAGGGCAGCTGGACGCGAACGCGGCCGCCAGCTGCGCGTCCTCACTACAAGAAATATGTCAAGTTGTGACCTTGACTATTGGTCACTGAATGGTCACTGTTTTTCATTTGTGACCTTTTTGTGACTAGAAACAGATGGTCAAAAGCTGGCTGTCGTAAACTAAAATTAATGACCTTTCTTCTGGAATGGTCAAAGACGTTTACGACCAAAAAAAGGTCATAGATTCAACGACCTTTTGTTTTGGTCGCTAGCTGTCTGCCCAGGCCACGTCGGATCCGACGTTGCAAAACTGCGACCAAATGAAAAGGTCATTGATAGGAATCAGCCCGGTCCAGTTCGGTGTTTTACATGAGCCAAGCCCATTAATTCAGCCTTTCTATATTTTTTTTGCTTGATGTTTTTGGGCCTTTTCTATAATGGGCCTTACCTTTCCACATAGTTCATTTCTGTTTTGTTTCTATTTTCTATTTGAGTCGAGGCCTGCTTGTTTCTATTTTATTTGAGTCGAGGCCTGCTTATAATACTTCTGGAAAAAAGTTCGACCCAGGTTATTTTGGGCCATGGCATCTTAATAGTACAAGTATATTTGGGCCATGGCCACCGTCAGGTCCAGTAAGAACATTTTTCTGGAGAATTTAATATTCAAGTAAAATGTACACAACACATTACAAGAAAATAACACATACAATAGCAGATAAAATTTCATTTCACTACTACTACAGCTTACTATAGCATTACTACTTCTCGAGCTTGCGTTGTATTCCCTCGAAGAGGAAAGGGTGATGCATCACAGTAGCGTAAGTATTTCCCTTAGTTTTTGAGAACCAAGGTATCAATCCAGTAGGAGACCATGTGGGAATCCCTCGCACCTGCACAAACAAATAAGAACTTCGCAGCCAACGCGATAAGGGGCTGTTAATCCCTTTACGGTCACTTACAAAAGTGAGATCTGATAGAGATGATAGTTTGATATTTTTGGTATTTTTGATTATAAGAACAGAAAGTAAAAGCAAAAAAGTAAAGTAGATGTAGATTGATATGTTGAGAATAGACCCGGGGGCCATAGTGTTCTCTAGTGGCTTCTCTGATGATAGCGATATTCTACGGCGGGTAAACAAATTACTGTCGAGCAATTGATAGAAAAGTGAATAATTATGAGACTATCTAGGCATGATCATTGTATATAGGCATCACATCCGAGACAAGTAGACCGAAACGATTCTGCATCTACTACTATTACTCCACACATCGACCGCTATCCAGCATGCATCTAGTGTATTGAATTCATAAGAACAGAGTGACGCCTTAAGCAAGATGACATGATGTAGAGGGATAAACTCAAACTTAGTGATATAAACTCCATCTTTTTATCCTCGATGGCAACAATACAATACGTGCCTTGCTACCCCTACTATCACTGGGAAAGGACACCGCAAGATTGAACCCAAAGCCAAGCACTTCTCCCATTGCAAGAACTATTGATCTAGTAGGCCAAACCAAACCAATAATTCGAAGAGACTTGCAAGGATATTATAATCATACATAAAGAGTTCAGAGAAGAACCACATATTTATCATAGATAATCCTGATCATAGACCCACAATTCATCGAATCTTGACAAACACAACGCAAAAAGAGATTACATCGAATAGATCTCCTCGAAGACCGAGGAGAACTTTGTATTGAGATCCAAAGAGAGAGAGGAAGCCATCTAGATACTAGCTATGGACCCGAAGGTCTGTAGTATACTACTCACAACTCATGGTGAGGCAATGATGATGATGTAGAAGCACTCCGTGGAAGATCCCCCCTCCGGCGGAGCTCCGGAACAGGCCCCAAGATGGGATCTCACGGGAACAGAAGGTTACGACGGTGGAACTAGGGTTTTCTTTATTATTCTGATGGTTTCGGGGTACGTAGGTATATATAGGAGGAAGGAGGGCACCGGGGGCCAAACGTGAGGCCCACGAGGCAGGGGGCGTGCCCTATAGGGGGGGCGCCCCCACCCTCGTGGGCACCACGTATGCCCTACTCCGTGGTTCTCAAGTCTCCCGTGTGTGATTTTTCTCCAAAAATATCTCTCCCGAAGGTTTCATTCCATTTGGACTCCGTTTGGTATCCCTTTTCTGTAAAACCCTGAAACAGGCAAAAAACAGCAATCTGGACTGGGCCTTTGGGTTAGTAGGTTAGTCCCAAAAATAATATAAAAGTGTATGACAAAGCCCATTAAACATCCAAAACAACATAAATAATAGCATGGAACAATCAAAAATTATTGATACGTTGGAGACGTATCAAGCATCCCCAAGCTTAATTCCTGCTCGTCCTCGAGTAGGTAAATTATAAAAACAGAACTTTTGATGTGGAATGCTAACCAACATAGTTTTTCAATGTAATTCTCTTTATTGTGGCATGAATATTCAGATCTGAAAGATTCAAGACAAAAGTCTATATTGACATAAGAAATAATAATACTTCAAGCATATTTACAAAGCAACTATGTCTTCTCAAAATACTATGGCTAAAGAAAGTTATCCCTACAAAATCATATAGTCTGGCTATCCTCCCTCTTCATCACACAAAATATGCATATCATGCACAACCCCGATTTCAGCCAAGCACTTGTTTTCATACTCTATTCTTTCAAACCTTTCAACTTTCACGCAATACATGAGCGTGAGCCATGGACATAGCACTATGGGGGGAATAGAGAGGTGGTTGTGGAGAAGACAAAAAGGAGGAAGATAGTCTCACATCAACTAGGCGTATCAACGGGCTATGGAGATGCCCATCAATAGATATCAATGTGAGTGAGTAGGGATTGCCATGCAACGGATGCACTAGAGCTAAAAATATATGAAAGCTCAACAAAAGAAACTAGTGGCTGTGCATCCAACTTGCTTGCTCATGAAGACCTAGGGCATTTGAGGAAGCCCATCGTTGGTATATACTAGCCAAGTTCTATAATGAAAATTCCCACTAGTATATGGAAGTGACTAAACATGAGACTCTCTATCATGAAGAACATGGTGCTACTTTGAAACACAAGTGTGGAAAAAGATAGTAGCAATTGTCCCTTTTCTTTCTTTCTTTCTTTTTTCTCCCTTTTTTTGGGCCTTTTTTTTTCTTTGGCCTTTTTTTCTTTCTTTTTTTTCTTGGAGGGGCTTTATTGATTTAGCCTTTCCTCACATGAGACAATGCTCTAATAATGATGATCATCACACTTTCATTACAACTCGATACTAGAACAAAGTATGACTCTATATGAATGCCTCCGGCGGTGTACCGGGATGTGCAATGAATCAAGAGTGACATGTATAAAAAATTATGCATGGTGGCTTTGCCACAAATATGATGTCAACTACATGATCATGCATGGCAATATGACAATATGAAGCGTGTCATACGAACGGAACGGTGGAAAGTTGCATGGCAATATATCTCGGAATGGCTATGGAAATGCCATGATAGGTAGGTATGGTGGATGTTTTGAGGAATATATATGGTGACTGTTTTTAGGAAGGATATATAGCGGGTGTATGGTACCGGTGAAAGTTGCGCGATACGAGAGAGGCTAGCAATGGTGGAAGGGTGATAGTGCGTATAATCCATGGACTCAACATTAGTCATAAAGAACACATATACTTATTGCAAAAATTTACGAGTCATCAAAACAAAGCAATCAATGCATGCTCCTAGGGGGAAGGTTGGTAGGAGTTAACCATCGCGCGCCCCCGACCTCCACACAAAGGTTGACACTTGACAAATACCTCATGCTCTAACTTCGTCACATAGCGGTTCACCATACGTGCATGCTACGGGAATCACTAACCTTAACACAAGTATTTCTCAACTTCATAATAACTCCACTAGCATGACTCTAATATCACTATCCTCATATCTCAAAACAATTATCAAGCATCCAACTTCTCTTCATATTCAATGCACTTAGTGTGAAAGTTTTTACTACATTGATATTGGATGTCTATCATGTGAAGACTAGTTTTATAGCCTAAGCACATTACCATGCTGTTTTAATAGACTATCAAATGGATATAAGTGAAGCATGAGAGTTCAACAATTTCTTCAAAATATTATCACCACCGTGCTCTAAAAGATATAAGTGAAGCACTAGAGCAAAAACTATTCAACTCAAAAGATATAAGTGAAGCACATAGAGTGTTCTATCAATTCCTAGGCCATATTTAACTCTCTCAAATAGGTGTGTCCAGCAAGGATAATTGTGGCAAACTAACAAGCAAAGACTCAAATTATACAAGACGCTCCAAGTAAAACACATATCATGTGGTGAATAAAAATATTGCTCCGAGTATAGTTACCGATGGATGGAGACAAAAGAGGGGATGCCTTCCCGGGGCATCCCCAAGCTTAGGCGTTTGGTTGTCCTTTAGTTTTACCTTGGGGTTCCATGGGCATCCCCAAGCTTAGGCTCTTTCCACTCTTTGTTCCATAGTCCATCAAAGCAATACTCAAAACTTGAAAACTTCACAACACAAAACTTAGACAAAAATCTCGTGAGCTCCGTTAGTATAAGAAAGCGAACCACTACTCAAAGGTACTGCAATGAATTCATTCTTTGTTTATATTGGTGTTAAACCTACTGTATTCCAACTTCTCTATGGTTCATACTTCCAGATACTACTCATAGATGCATTGAAATAAGCAAACAACACACGAAAAACAGAATCTGTCAAAAACAGAACAGTCTGTAGTAATCTGCAGGTTTCGCATACTTCTGTAACTCCAAAAAATTCAAACTAAATTGTTAAACGTGAGAAATTTGTATATTAATCATCTGCAAAAAGAATCAACTAAATAGCATGCTCCAGTAAAATCTGATGACCATTCTAGCGAGCGCTAACGATTCTGTTTTTCACAGCAAGATCACATAAACTTCACACAGGTCTTCCCAAAGGTTCTACTTTGCACAAACACTAAACAAAACACAAAACCACATCTAAACAGAAACTAGATGCAATATTTATTCCTAAACAGAAGCAAAAACAAAATATATAAAATTGGGTTGCCTCCCAACAAGCGCTATCGTTTTACGCCCCTAGCTAGGCACGATACATGGATAGATCTAGGTATTGCCATCTTCGGAAGGCAATCCATAAGTGGCTCTCATAATAGATTCATATGGTAATTTAATTTTATTTCTAGGAAAGTGTTCCATGCCTTTCCTTAACGGAAATTGGAATCTAATATTTCCTTCCTTCATATCAATAATTGCACCGATCGTTCTAAGGAAAGGTCTACCAAGAATATTAGGACATGAAGGATTGCAATCTATATCAAGAACAATGAATTCTACGGGCACATAATTCCTATTGGCAACAATAAGAACATCATTAATCCTTCTCATAGGTTTCTGAAAGGATCGATATGGTTGACTAGAGGGGGGGGGGGGGTGAATAGGCAACTAACAATTTTTAGCTTTTCTTAACCACTTAAAATTAAGCGACAAAATAAGTTGTCTAGATATTCTACTTGGAAGACAACTAATATAAAGAAGCACAACAACTACACATGCATGCTATAGGAATTAAACAAGTAAAGCATGCAAGAGTAAAGGTAAGAAATAACCACAAGTAGAACCGGAGGAGACGAGGATGTGTTTCCGAAGTTCCTTCCCTTTGAGGGGAAGTACGTCTCCGTTGGAGCGGTGTGGAGGCACAATGCTCCCCAAGAAGCCACTAGGGCCACCGTATTCTCCTCACGCCCTCACACGATGCAAGGTGCCGTGATTCCACTAGTGGTGCCCTTGAAGGCGGCAACTGAACCTTTACAAACAAGGTTGGGGCAATCTCCACAACTTGGAGGCTCCCAACAAACCACGAAGCTTCACCACAATGGAATATGGCTTCGAGGTGACCTCAACCGTCTAGGGTGCTCAAACACCCAAGAGTAACAAGATCCGCAAGGGATTAGTGGGGAGAATCAAATATCTCTTGGTGGAAGTGTAGATCGATGCCTCCTCAAGCAATCCCGAGCAAATCAACAAGTTTGATTGGCTAGGGAGAGAGATCGGGCGGAAATGGAGCTTTTGGAGCAACAATGGAGTAGTGGGGGAAGAGGTAAGTCTTCTAGGAGAAGAAGACCTCCTATATATAGTGGGGGGACAAATCCAACCGTTATTGGAGGTTTCAGCCCGCAGAGAGCGGTAGTACCGCGCATGAGTTGCGGTACTACCGCTGGCTGAGCGGTACTACCGCTTGGGAAGCGGTACTACCGCATAGGCAAAAGATTGCGACCTGATAGACAACCACGGATGAAATAAATTACATCCGTGGCTACATCCGCAGGGGAAAACGGAAGTAGCAAAACGCGACACGGTACTACCGCTTAAGTTAAGCGGTACTACCGCGTTGTATGCGGAAGTAAAAAATTACTTCCGCATCCACTTCTATACTTAGTCTCAGCGCCTGGGCCAGGTACACGGTACTACCGCTCTGGGGACGCGGTACTACCGCGGGAGCGGTACTACCGTGTCGGCAGGCGGTACTACCGTGTAACTGCGCGGTACTACCGCTTGGTAGAGCGGTACTACCGCTTGCTAGGCAGTTGATCAGTACAGAAGCCACAGATTTGCCACAACGGAAGATAACCGGTTGGACCTCCAGAGAAGCAAGGAAAGGTGGTGTGGGAGGAAGATGTGTACGTGTTGATTCTACCCAAACCTTTCCGACGCGGACCCCCTCTTAATAGTACGGCTTTCCTATTACTCAATGCCACCGACAGGGAGCAAAAAGAAAACACGGTCCTTCATAGAATCCGAGGGGCAAGCAATCGTCTTGTGCCATAAGGGAGATATACCTGTATGAGCTTAGAGCACACGATCAGTCCGCAAAAGCATTGTCATCAATCACCAAAACTACTTAGGGAGAAATATGCCCTTACAATCTCCCCCTTTTTGGTGTATTGATGACAACACGAGATTTGCACAGAGAAGAAATAATAGAGTAAGCAATATAAGCCCTAGAGTATAGGTGAGCTCCCCCTGTATGTGTGCCTTCACATGATTGTGCTTTGGACTGCACCGCACACATACTAGGTATAGTGCTCCCCTATAATCTACACACGAGATACTCTATATAACATTGACTGCATAGGATAAACATTAAGGACATAATAATAAGTTTAACGATACCGGGGCATATGTCTTACACCATATGATTGTCTCACATAAACACGCACAATAAACCAAGTTCAACGAAAAGAAACACACGAACAAGCACAAGACGTCAAATGCAAATCACTCTCCCCCTTTGTCATCGAGACACCACAAAGGGGAAAAGAGGAAACGAAGATGGGTGGCAGCCCGGGAGAAGCTCAGTCGTCATACTCGTCATCAAACCCCTGCTGCTGCTCCTCCTGATACTCATCATCAGATCCCTGCTGCTCTGGCTGATACTCCTCATCAGAATCTGTCCACTGGTATCCCTGGCGAGCCATCCAGGTAGCCTCTGGAGTGATGATGTCCTCCGATCCATTTGAAACCTCCTCTCCATACAAAGACAGAATCTTCTTGTCCCGCTGACGCGTCTTCTTGTCAGTCACATGAGCACGGTATTGCCCCTGAGCCTGCATGCAGAAGAGGGCCTTCATCTTCTGCTGGAGCTTCTTAGCCCACGAAGGCTTCTCCACTGCAGAGGAAGAAGAGGGGGCAAATCTGCCAGAGCGGACATCGGCAGTCTCCTCCACAGGCTCATCCTCAGTGCCCATCTGGGCAGCAGCAGCCTGAGCACGAGTAGTGGTGTTGGCCCAACGAGTCTTGACGCGAAGCTTGATAGGATCATGGCGGTAGCAGTCGGCCTCCAACTCCTCCTCTGGATACAATTTCGCCCAAGTCTTGGAGATGAGCAGAAATAAGAATGGACCATAGATAGGTACCTTGCGAGTGTAGATGGCAAACCGGAGCTCATTCCACATGATGTGGGAAATGTCAAGTGGTACAGCCTGGGCGGAGCGAGCCTCTTGACACATCAAAAGCATATCAACCAGATAGGCATGAACCTTGTCCTTGTCGCCAACACGAGGGAACAGCGTGTTGCGAAAAATCCGATACATGATGTCCAGGAAGGGATTCAACACGTAAGTTGTTTTTCCACTAGCAAGGGTCTTTGCCTCATAGAATGGAAGAAGTTTGTCCTTGTTAGCTGATTCAGGATTGGCGTGAGGCCAAAAACCAATTGGGTTATGGAGACCCTCATCGGGAAGCTGAAGAAGATCCATGAACTCCTTCCAAGTAGCGGTCATCTTGTGACCATGGGTCATCCAAGTCATGGGACGATCCTCCTTGGCCTGAAAGTTGACAGAGGCATAGAACTGCGCAATGAGCTCAGGGTCAAAATCGTTCTGGAAAGTCATGATATGCTCCAGACCCAGCTGCTCGATCAAATCAAGGGCTTCTGCAAAATATGCCCTGTTCTTATCCTTCCTCATGTGCTCCACATCAATCCAGTGAGCATCCACATACAGATTGGCCTTGGTCTTGAGCACCTCATGATAGATGCGACACTGTTGCTTGGTCCAGAAGACATCATCACCAGGAAAGTGCTCACGAGGTTCTCCATATGGGTTGATCTTCCGTCTAGCCATGAACTCACCAGCAGGCATTTCCTCCATAGACATTGATGATTCCTTGCGCTTGTTGGCTGAGGTCTTGTACCGGCGCTGGGGATTGGAGCCCTCTGGCACATCACTTGGGGTACGCAGGCGCTTGGAACCGGTGTCACGAACTGGGTTGGTACGACGACCCTCAAAGCCTGAGCCACCACCTAAAAACACAAACACAAGACCACAACCACGCAAATACAAGAAGAATCAATGCCAAAGCCTCGAAAGACACAGGAAACCAAGGGAAATAGACAAGAGAACATGCCACGAAGAAAGTATGAGCCAAGCGGTAGTACTGCTGACCCTTGCGGAAGTAAAAAATTAGTACCGCAGGGTAAGCGGTAGTACCGCATGTCTCATGCGGTAGTACCGCATACGCTGCGGTAGTAAAAATTTACTGCCGCAAGAATAGGCGGAACTAAAATATTAGTACTGTATGCGGAGCGGTAGTACCGCACCGAGTCGCGGTAGTACCGCTCGGCAAGCAGTACTAAAATTTTACTTCCGCCCGAGGGGGCGGAACTAAAATATTAGTGCTGCATGCGGAGCGGTAGTACCGCATGGGGTCGCTGTAGTACCGCTCGGCAAGCAGTACTAAAATTTTACTTCCGTCCGAGGGGGCGGAACTAAAATATTAGTGCTGCATGCGGAGCGGTAGTACCGCATGGGGTCGCGGTAGTACCGCTCGGCAAGCAGTACTAAAATTTTACTTCCGTCCGAGGGGGCGGAACTAAAATATTAGTGCTGCATGCGGAGCGGTAGTACCGCATGGGGTTGCGGTAGTACCGCTCGACAAGCAGCACTAAAATTTTACTTCCGCCCAAGCGGTAGTACCGCTGAGGACAGCGGTAGTACCGCTCAGGTCAGATCAGATCTGGATTACATCGTGCGGTAGTACCGCGGTTCTCCAGCGGTAGTACCGCACGAAACAGATCTGAGAAGAATAGATCTAGAAACTACCAACAAGATCTTCACACGGTACTACGGCTGATCATAGTAACTTCGTAGCAACAACTCTAAGCATATTTCCGGAGCACAAACACTCTCCCACAACCTAAGCATCCATGGATAAGATCACGAAGAACACAAGAAAGCACTAAGCATCTCCCCTAACCCTAAAAACTCAGGCAAGGCAAAAAGAAGAGGGGAAAAGGGGAGAAACCTGCATCCATGGCAAGAGGACGTGGTGGGGAACGATCGCACCGGTCAGAAAGCGAGACGAGTGGCCGAGGGAGGAGATCCGGCGAGGTCCTCCGACGGCGTTCTTGAGAGAGAGAGAGACAGGGACGACGTGGGGGTTAGGAGTGAATGGGTATGGGGGAGATGGAACTCCCCCTGCCTGCTTATAACCCCCACACGTTCTGATATGTGCGGTAGTACCGCGGTCATCGTGGTAGTACCGCTTGCGCGGTAGTACCGCTCGCCAAGCGGTAGTACCGCCCTACCAGCGGCAGTAAATAAATACTGCTGTGCTGGTCGAGCGGTAGTACCGTAACCCCTTTGCGGTAGTACCGTAGACAAGCACGGTAGTACGTCTCCTCCAAGAACTTGCACGATTTGACAAGAGGCTTTAAGCAAAGGAGAAAGAAAAAACAAACGCACGCACAAGCAAAGTGAACAACACAACTCCTCAGAAGAGGGCGGTGGCCGAGGCCACCTATGTTTGAGTTTATAGATATGGCACCGCAAAGAATTATCCTTGGGCCCATGACCAGTACTCGACTTGAAGCATTTAAACCAACTATGTATGGCAAATGATAAAGACTTGGTCAGTTTATGCATAATGGGGGGAGGAACAGTTCATTGAGAGAACAATACTCCCCCTATGTCCATGCCTACATCTAGACAAGATAGCTATATTGAGTGTGAGGGGTGTGTGTGCGCAGAGTCAAACCACATTGCTCAAATCGATGATATTTAGCTCATGCCTTAACTCGCGAAATCTTGCTTCATCCAATGGCTTCGTGAAGATATCTGCAAGGTTATCATGAGTGTTGACGTAGTGAAGCTCGATCTCTCCTTGCCTTATGTGATCCCGGATGAAGTGATACCGAATCTCAATATGCTTCGTCTTGAAGTGAAGCACCGGGTTGAGAGAAATCTTGATGGCACTTTCATTGTCACACCAAAGAGGCACTTTGTCACAAGTGACACCGTAATCCTTCAAAGTTTGCCTCATCCATAAGAGTTGAGCACAGCAACTGCCAGCGGCCACATATTCTGCTTCAGTGGACGAGAGAGATACACAACTTTGCTTTTTGGAAGACCAACTGACAAGAGAGCAACCAAGAAATTGGCACCCTCCCGAGGTGGACTTCCTATCCACTTTGTCTCCCGCCCAGTCAGAATCAGAGAAACCAACAAGGTTGAAATTTGCTCCTCTTGGGTACCATAAGCCAAAGTTTGGGGTATGAGCCAAATATCGAAAGATTCGCTTGACAGCCACAAAGTGACTTTCCTTAGGTGAGGCTTGAAACCGTGCAAAAATTCCCACACTCAACATAATATCCGGTCTAGATGCACAAAGGTAAAGCAAGGATCCGATCATAGAGCGATATACCTTTTGATCCACCGCTTTACCATTGGGATCAATGTCAAGTTGGCATTTGGTTGGCATTGGAGTAGTAGCCGGCTTGACATCACTAAGGTTGAACCTCTTGAGCATGTCTTGAGTATACTTGGATTGTTTGATGAAGATGCCTTCTCTTCGTTGTTTGATCTCAAATCCAAGGAAGTACTTTAACTCTCCCATCATGGACATCTCAAAATGTGTGGTCATGAGTGCGGCGAACTCATCATTGAAAGCTTTGTTAGGAGAACCAAAGATAATATCATCTACATATAGTTGGCATACAAACAGCTCCCCTTTGACCTTCTTAGTAAAAAGAGTGGGGTCGATTTTCCCAATTTCAAACCCACGATCTTGTAACAACTCGGTAAGGTGCTCATACCACGCTCGTGGGGCTTGTTTAAGGCCATAGAGTGCCTTATCAAGTTGATACACATGATTGGGGAACTTAGGATCCTCGAACCCCGGGGGTTGCTTAACATACACCAACTCATTAATGGGACCATTAAGAAATGCACTTTTCACATCCATTTGTTGCAATTTAAAATTATGATGGGAAGCATAGGCAAGCAACAAACGAATGGATTCAAGACGAGCAACGGGGGCAAAGGTTTCACCGTAGTCGATACCCTCGACTTGGGAGTAGCCTTGAGCCACCAGACGTGCCTTGTTGCGAATGACAATGCCATGGGCATCTTGCTTGTTCTTAAAGATCCATTTGGTTCCAATGACATTATGGTTCTCCTTTGGTCTTGGCACCAGACGCCACACTTTGTTGCGCTCGAAGTTATTGAGTTCTTCATGCATTGCATTGAGCCAGTCAGGGTCTTCGAGCGCCTCATAGACCTTCTTAGGTTCAACAAAAGGAGACAAAAGCTTGATGAGCACAATAGTTTGCTAATTGTCTACGAGTGCTTACCCCCCTTTTGATGCTTCCTAAAATGTTCTCGATGTGATGCTCGTTGGAAGCAAGCCTGGAGGCAACTTTTGCAGCACGACGCTCTAATTGCTCTTCAAGTGATAACTGAGGAGCATTGAGTTGATCATCTGGAGCGTCATCATGAGCAAGATCTTGATCTTGAGCTTCCTCTTGACCTTGATCTTGCTCGGGGATTTGAACTTGGCCTTGTGCATCAATTGGTGGTTCTTCACAAACTTGAGGTTGATCTTGCACTTGGCCTTGTTCATCAGGCTGAGGGCCTTCACTTTGTTCTTCGGAAGCGTGTGGGTCTTGGGTTGGAGATGGTTCCACTTGAGTGGAACATTGTCCTTCTCCTTCGGCCACAAGGGGTTCCTCAATGGGTAGGATATATCCAACACCCATTCTTCTTATGGCTTGAGGAGGAATTTCATCACCTGTATCACAAGTACCACTTTGCTTCACTTGGGAGCCGTTATTTTCATCAAACTCTACGTTACTCGTCTCCTCTATGAGTCCAGTGGACTTGTTGAGGACACGGTAAGCATGAGAGTTTGTAGCATAACCAACAAATATGCCCTCATGAGCTCTAGATTCAAATTTAGACAAACGAACACCTTTCTTGAGAATGAAATACTTACACCCGAACACCCGGAAGTACTGAGATTGGGCTTGTTACCGGTAAGAATCTCATACGGAGTTTTGTTCAAGCCTTTGCGGAGATAGAGACGATTTGATGCATGGCAAGCGGTGTTCATGGCTTCGGCCCAAAAGTTGTATGGAGAGTTGAATTCAGCCATCATGGTTCTTGCAGCATCTATTAAGGTTCGGTTCTTTCTCTCCGCAACACCGTTTTGCTGAGGGGTATACGGGGCGGCATATTGATGTTTGATCCCCTCATCACCAAGAAACTCATCCAAGGTGTAGTTCTTGAACTCGGTGCCATTGTCACTTCTGATCATCAAAATCTTTGCTTCATGTTGTCGTTGAGCTTCATTTGCAAAGTTGATGACGGTTTGTTGGGTCTCACTCTTCTTCTTGAAGAAGTATACCCAGGTATATCTTGAGTAATCATCCACAATCACCAAGCAATATTTCCTACCCCCAAGACTATCAAAAGTGGGAGGCCCAAAGAGATCCATGTGAAGGAGCTCTAGAGGTCTCTTTGAGTTGATGATAGTCGTGGGAGGGTGAGCCTTCTCATGTAATTTTCCTTCAATGCACGCCCTGCAAGCACGATCTTTGGCAAAGCTAACATTTGTTAGTCCTCGGACATGGTCCCCCTTGAGAAGACTTTGCAAAGATCTCATATTGACGTGGGCCAAACGGCGATGCCAAAGCCATCCCACATCAACTTTAGCCATTAGGCATGTCGCGACCTTAGTGGGTTGCTTCGAGAAGTTAACCACATAAAGACCGTTCTCGACATGCCCAACGTAGGCTACTTTAAGAGTCTTGCTCCACAAGAGGGCCACAGAATCAATATCAAAGAATGTAGCAAAGCCCATGAGTGCGAGTTGGCGAACAGAAAGTAAATTGTATGCAAGGGACTCAACAAGCATGACTTTCTCGATCGTGAGATCATGAGAGACAACAACCTTGCCAAGTTCCAATACCTTAGAAGATGAAGCATCACCCCATTCGACGTTGGTGGCCATAGATGAACCGAGATGCACGTCCACCACCAAGTCTTTGCTTCCGGTCATATGATTTGTGGCTCCGCTATCGAGCAACCATGATCCCCCACCGGAAGCAAACCCCTACAATAGATCAATGCTTGGATTTAGGTACCCATTTGGTAATGGGTCCTTTGAGGTTAGTGACAAGGGTCTTAGGAACCCAAATGGACCATTCAATGTACTCATAAGAAGAACCAACAAATTTAGCAAACACATGGCCATCACTAGCACGGCATAAAACATATGAAGGATTAAAATCGCCGGCCATGTTTGAGGGTGTGGTGGAGTTTTTCTTGACACCACCACTTTTCTTCTTGGTTGACGTGCCCTCTCCTTCTTTCACAAAGGATTGTCGGAGAGGGGGTGGTTGCTTTGTCTTGTCATTCTTCTTCTTCTTGGGCTTAGGAGCAAACCCAATTCCTTCCTTTGCCACAACTTCCTTTTGATTGCTCAAAAGGGCGTTGAGGTTCTTCTCACCTTGTATGCAAGTCACAAGGCCTTTCTCAAGTTGCTTCTTCAATTCGGCATTCTCTTCAACAAGATGCACATGCTCACAACATGGGTTAGTAGCATTTGCATTATCAATTAAAACCATGCGAGGAAAGATAGCCTTTTCCTTGGTTAGCGAAACTTGGAGTTGATCATGAGACTCCTTGAGAGTAGCATGCATTCCTTTCAAGGCCTTGTGAGCCTTGTCAAGTATGTCAAACTCCTCTTTGAGTTTAGCATGGTCAACCGCAAGTTTTGCCTTCTCGGAGTTAAGGACACGAGAGACAACTAGAGCATGATCAAGATCTTTCTTTAATTTAGCATGATCATCGTTGTGTGACTCCTCAAGAGCCAAACGAAGACCACGCTCCTCCTCTAGAGCGTTAGAGAGATCCGATATCTCATCGGCATAGTCTCGACTATGCCCTTCCATTTTAGTAATGGTTTCCTCGTGAGCCTCAATAATGTCATTGGCCTCACCGAGTTGTTCCAAGAGAGCAACAACATGCTTCTTGGATTTGCCCTTGAGATTCTTTATGAACACATTAAATTCATTTTCTCCCTCCTTACTACCCTCACCCTCATCAATACAGTTAGTTAATGAGGGGTTAGAAGAGATAGTAGAAGTGATGATCGGGGTTACCTTGTTGGTGGCCTTGGCCATAAGACACCTGGCGGTGATGTTCTCGTTTGGTGAGTTGAAGAGAGATGAGTGCGGAGTGGTAGCAATTGCAATTGTGGCCATAGTGGTCACCTCATCGTCTTCATCATTGTCATCATCCTCCACATATTCTTCTTGAGCCACCAACACTTTCGGAGGAGTCTTCTTGATGAAGTTGTTCTTGTTGGGATAGGACTTTGACTTGTCCTTCCGAATAAGCTTGCCTCCAAAGTCTTCTCTCTTCTCATATGGGCAATCCGCAACGAAGTGGCTTACATTTCCACAGTTGAAGCATGTCCTTACTCGTTGCTTCCCTTTGTTCCCACTGGAGTTGTTCCTGTTGAAGTTGGACCTTGAGTTCTTCTTGCCCCAGAATTGCCTTGAAGCAAGAGCCATGTGCTCGTGATAGGCATATTTGGTGTCCTCGGGGCAGCACTCATCATCATCTTCCACTTCCTCCTCTTCCACACAAGCCTTGGCCTTCAGAGCAAGATTAGGCTTCTTGGATCGTTGAGCTCTTAGGACCGCATTGTCGGCGGTAACGTCAAGGATCCTCATGGCAATAAATTCATCCAACACTTCGTTTGAGGATAAAGTGTGGAAGTCCGGTCTCTGACGAATCACTGAGGACATGGCCTTGTGATAGGGCATCATGGCCTTGAGGAACTTGCGCTTGATCCAATTGTCATCCGTATCCTTACTGCCATGATCTCGAAGAGACACTGCAAGAATAGTTAATCTTCGATAAAGTTCACGAGGATCTTCATCTTCGATCATTGCAAACTCATCAGCTTCATCTTGCACCACTTCATAGTTGGAGCGTTGAATGCTTGTGCTTCCCTTGTACATTGTGCCAACATGCTCCCATGCTTCCTTGGCCACAGTGAATGGACGAAGATGAGCAATGTCTTCAGGAGGGATGGAGTCTTGAAGAATGCAAAGTGCGGACTCGTTGAACTGATGATCGGCAGTTTCTCTTGGAGTCATGTTGTCGGGATCATATGGATAAAAACCTTGCTCAATGATTCTCCAGAGGTTAGTGGAACAATGATTAATATGACGTTTGAAACGAAACACCCAAGTAGCAAAATCAGTATTTTTAACGAACTTGGGAGGGGGCCCGACAGAATTTAAATGCGGTGTGGGAACGGGTCCTCCATAGTGAGTAGGTGGAGGAGATTGGGCAAATTTCCCACTTCCATGCTTAGTGACCGGGGCTTGCTCACTACTAGCTTCTCCCTTGTCGGGATTAGCCTCTGACACGTTGGTAGCGGGACGACCCACTTCCAATGGTGCGGTGGATAATTTAAGCCCCTCAAACATTTCTTTAAACATGCCTTTGACCTCGCTCGCTAGTGATTCTTTCAATGTGGTCAAGGCCACATTGAACTCCTCACGAGTGACCGAGGCTTCCCCATCTAACGTAGGCAAGGACGGATTTCCATCGGAATGGTCCTCCGTCTCGACTACGTTGTCAACCATACTCTTCGGACGGTAAAGTCCTTAAAAAGAGACGAGGCTCTGATACCAATTGAAAGGATCGATATGGTTGACTAGAGGGGGGGGGTGAATAGGCAACTAACAATTTTTAGCTTTTCTTAACCACTTAAAATTAAGCGACAAAATAAGTTGTCTAGATATTCTACTTGGAAGACAACTAATATAAAGAAGCACAACAACTACACATGCATGCTATAGGAATTAAACAAGTAAAGCATGCAAGAGTAAAGGTAAGAAATAACCACAAGTAGAACCGGAGGAGATGAGGATGTGTTTCCGAAGTTCCTTCCCTTTGAGGGGAAGTACGTCTCCGTTGGAGCGGTGTGGAGGCACAATGCTCCCCAAGAAGCCACTAGGGCCACCGTATTCTCCTCACGCCCTCACACGATGCAAGGTGCCGTGATTCCACTAGTGGTGCCCTTGAAGGCGGCAACCGAACCTTTACAAACAAGGTTGGGGCAATCTCCACAACATGGAGGCCCCCAACAAACCACGAAGCTTCACCACAATGGAATATGGCTTCGAGGTGACCTCAACCGTATAGGGTGCTCAAACACCCAAGAGTAACAAGATCCGCAAGGGATTAGTGGGGAGAATCAAATATCTCTTGGTGGAAGTGTAGATCGATGCCTCCTCAAGCAATCCCGAGCAAATCAACAAGTTTGATTGGCTAGGGAGAGAGATCGGGCGGAAATGGAGCTTTTGGAGCAACAATGGAGTAGTGGGGGAAGAGGTAAGTCTTCTAGGAGAAGAAGACCTCCTATATATAGTGGGGGGACAAATCCAACCGTTATTGGAGGTTTCAGCCCGCAGAGAGCGGTAGTACCGCGCATGAGTTGCGGTACTACCGCTGGCTGAGCGGTACTACCGCTTGGGAAGTGGTACTACCGCATAGGCAAAAGATTGCGACCTGATAGACAACCACGGATGAAATAAATTACATCCGTGGCTACATCCGCAGGGGAAAACGGAAGTAGCAAAACGCGACACGGTACTACCGCTTAAGTTAAGCGGTACTACCGCGTTGTATGCGGAAGTAAAAAATTACTTCCGCATCCACTTCTATACTTAGTCTCAGCGCCTGGGCCAGATACACGGTACTACCGCTCTGGGGACGCGGTACTACCGCGGGAGCGGTACTACCGTGTCGGCAGGCGGTACTACCGTGTAACTGCGCGGTACTACCGCTTGGTAGAGCGGTACTACCGCTTGCTAGGCAGTTGATCAGTACAGAAGCCATAGATTTGCCACAACGGAAGATAACCGGTTGGACCTCTAGAGAAGCAAGGAAAGGTGGTGTGGGAGGAAGATGTGTACGTGTTGATTCTACCCAAACCTTTCCGACGCGGACCCCCTCTTAATAGTACGGCTTTCCTATTACTCAATGCCACCGACAGGGAGCAAAAAGAAAACACGGTCCTTCATAGAATCCGAGGGGCAAGCAATCGTCTTGTGCCATAAGGGAGATATACCTGTATGAGCTTAGAGCACACGATCAGTCCGCAAAAGCATTGTCATCAATCACCAAAACTACTTAGGGAGAAATATGCCCTTATAGTTTCTTAATAGTGGAGTCCGCAAGATGCAAATTGAAAGAACAATCATCAAGCTCATGGAACCCTAGCAAATCACACAAGGTTTTTGGGATAGTGGAGACACTTGCACCCAAATCACACAAAGCATAACATTCATGATCTTTAATTTTTATTTTGATAGTAGGTTCCCACTCATCATAAACCTTTCTAGGGATAGAAACTTCTAACTCAAGTTTTTCTTCATAAGATTGCATCAAAGCATCAACTATGTGTTTGGTAAAAGCTTTATTTTGACTATAAGCATGCGGAGAGTTTAGTACAGATTGCAACAAGGAAATACAATCAATCAAAGAGCAATTATCATAATTGAATCCCTTGAAATCCAAAGTAGTGGGTTCATCACTATGCAAAGTTTTAATCTCTTCACTCCCACTTTTAACAAATTTAGAATGAAGATCTATAAACTCCGAATCATTGGGACACCTTAAAGTAGAATCATCTCCAATCCTATCTTTATCAAGATTTATACTAGAAAACAAGGATCTAAAGGAGACACGTCAATAACTTTCAGATCTTCATCTTTATTTTCATGATAACTAGAAGAACACGCTTTTATATAATTCTCTCTTTTACCATGCATCCTAGCGGTTCTCTCTTTGCATTCATCAATGGAAATTCTCATGGCTTTGAGAGACTCATTGATATCATGCTTAGGCGGGATAGATCTAAGTTTCAAAGAATCAACATCAAGAGTAATTCTATCCACACTTCTAGCCATTTCATCAATCTTAAGCAATTTTTCTTTAAGCATAGCATTGAAATTCTTTTGCTAAGTCATAAACTCCTTAACGCTAGTTTCAAATTCAGAAGGCATCTCTCATAAGAGTTGTTGGAGGAATTAGCATAATTATTAGAGGAATTACTAGGAAAAGGCCTAGGATTAAAGTTCCCTCTATAAGCATTGTTACCAAAATTATTCCTACCAACAAAATTCACATCTCAATGTTATTTTCAATCAAAGTGGACAAAGGAATATCATTAGGATCAGAAGAAGCACTTTTAGCAGCAAATAATTTCATAAGTTCATCCATCTTTCCACTCAAAACACTAATTTCTTCAATAACATGCACTTTTTTACTAGTAGATGTTTCGGTGTGCCATTGAGAATAATTAACCATAATATTATCTAGGAGTTTGGTAGCTTCTCCTAAGGTAGTTTCCATGAAAGTGCCTCCTGCGACCGAATCTAAAAGAATTCTAGAAGCAAAATTCAAGCCAGCATAAAAGTTCTGAATAATCATCCATAGATTCAAACCATGTGTAGGGCAATTACGTATCATTAATTTCATTCTCTCCCAAGCTTGTGCAACATGCTAATGATCAAGTTGCTTAAAATTCATAATATCGTTTTTAAGAGAGATGATCTTAGCAGGAGGGAAGTACTTAGAGATAAAAGCATCTTTGCACTTATTCCACGAATCAATACTATTTCTAGGCTAAGAGGAAAACCAAGTTTTAGCACGATCTCTAAGTGAAAACGGAAATAACTTCAATTTAACAATATCGTTATCTGTATCCCTTTTCTTTTGAATATCACACAAATCAACAAAGTTGTTTAGATGGGTAGCGGCATCTTCACTAGGAAGGCCGGAAAATTGATCTTTCATGACATGATTCAACAAAGCAGCATTGATTTCACAAGATTCAGCATCGGTAATAGGAGCAATTGGAGTGCTGATAAAATCATTATTGTTGGTATTGGAGAAGTCACACAACTTGGTATTGTTCTGAGCCATAGTGACAAGCAAGCAATCCAACACACAGGCAAACAAGAGGCAAGCGAACGATAAACACACGGCAGAAGAAGGGCAAATAAAACGGCAAGGTGAAGTGGGAGAGAGGAAAACGAGAGGCAAAAAATGTAATGCGAAGGGTAAGGGTTTGTGATAGGTACTTGGTATATGACTTCCGCGTAAGCCTCCCCGACAACGGCGCTAGAAATTCTTCTTGCTACTTCTCGAGCTTGCGTTGTATTCCCTCGAAGAGGAAAGGGTGATGCAGCATAGTAGCGTAAGTATTTCCCTCAGTTTTTTAGAACCAAGGTATCAATCCAGTAGGAGACCACGCGCGAGTCCCTCGCACCTGCACAAACAAATAAGAACTTCGCAGCCAACGCGATAAGGGGTTGTCAATCCCTTTACGGTCACTCACGAATGTGAGAATTTTGATATTTTTGGTATTTTTTGATTATAAGAACAGAAAGTAAAAGCGGAAAAGTAAAGTAGATGTAGATTGATATGTTGAGAATAGAACCGGGGGCCATAGTGTTCTCCAGTGGCTTCTCTCATGATAGCGATATTCTACGGCGGGTAAAAAAAATACTGTCGAGCAATTGATACAAAAGCAAATAATTATGAGACTATCTAGGCATGATCACTGTATATAGGCATCACGTCCGAGACAAGTAGACCGAAACAAATCTGCATCTACTACTATTACTCCACACATCGACCGCTATCCAGCATGCATCTAGTGTATTGAGTTCATAAGAACAGAGTAATGCCTTAAGCAAGATGACATGATGTAGAGGGATAAACTCAAACTTAGTGATATAAACCCCATATTTTTATCCTCGATGGCAACAATACAATACGTGCCTTGCTGCCCCTATTGTCACTGGGAAAGGACACCGCAAGATTGAACCCAAAGCCAAGCACTTCTACCATTGCAAGAACTATAGATCTAGTAGGCCAAACCAAACCAATAATTCGAAGAGACTTGCAAGGATATTATAATCATACATAAAGAGTTCAGAGAAGAACCAAATATTTCTCATAGATAATCTTGATCATAAGCCCACAATTCATCGGATCTCGACAAACACACCGCAAAAAGAGATTACATCGAATATATCTCCTCGAAGACCGAGGAGAACTTTGTATTGAGATCCAAAGAGAGAGAAGAAGCCATCTAGATACTAGCTATGGACCCGAAGTTCTGTAGTAAACTACTCACAACTCATGGTGAAGCGATGATGATGATGTGAAGCACTATGTGGAAGATCCCCCCTCCGGCGGAGCTCCGAAACAGGCCCCAAGATGGGATCTCACGGGAACAAAAGGTTACTGCGGTTGAACTAGGGTTTTCTCTGTTGTTCTGATGGTTTCGTGGTACGTAGGTATATATAGGAGGAAGGAGGGCACCGGGGGCCAAACATGGGGCCCACAAGGCAGGTGGCGCGCCCTATAGGGGGGGGCGCCCCCACCCTCGTGGGAACCACGTATGCCCTACTCCGTGGTTCTCAAGTCTTCCGTGCGTGATTTTTCTCCAAAAATATCTCTCCCGAAGGTTTCATTCCATTTGGACTCCGTTTGATATCCCTTTTCTGTAAAACCCTGAAACATGCAAAAAACAGCAATCTGGACTGGGTCTTTGGGTTAGTAGGTTAGTCCCAAAAATAATATAGAAGTGTATGACAAAGCCCATTAAACATCCAAAACATCATAAATAATAGCATGGAACAATAAAAAATTATAGATACGTTGGAGACGTATCAAGCATAGATAGTACATGACACTTCATCCTTCAATTTTTTACCAGGCACTAGACGAGTACATCTCACTTAAAATAAACATTACAGTTCTCAAAAGCAAAATACGCCACCACACGCCATGGTGCGCCACCTTACTCGATATGGCCTTAAGGAACTGGTAGCGCTGCTTGCTCCTTTGGCCCAGAGCTCCTTGCTGCAGAGGATGGCTGAAACTCCGATGCGGAGCTCCCTGCACATGACATATTGTGCCAATGCTTGAAGCAACAGAAAGAACTCACATACCATTGAACTTGCATAGTAATGTATCAACCACCAAACTGTATGAAGCAAAAACAAACAAGAGGGGGAGGAGTTTATACCTGATCTTCTTGAGCCTCTCCGTAAGCAAAAGCATCATCCAATGTAATCGTCTAAACAAGAACACTCCTTAAGATATCCGAAATTGGCCAACACAGTAGTAGTGAAGCTATGCGGGGATCTTTGTGAAGCAGATTATCGCTTCTTGGAGACACCAACAGTCTTTCCTCTCCTGCCGGTAGTCTTGGTGTGCTAACCACGAATACGCACGCCCTAGTAGTGATGGAGACCATGATAGTTCCTGGGAAAGAGAGCAAGGTTTCAAGCATAAGTGATCGCTCATACATCTATGCAAGAGCATCGCAAGAGCATTGCAAGAGCTAATCTAGCAATGAGAGATGAAAGGGCAAAGTTGCTAACCTTTGTGACCACTTGAATGGATGGGGTGCCTTCAAATCTTCACAAATTTTGGCAAAAATGGAGTGTGAGCTCGAGAGGAAGAGGAAGAAAACAGAGGAGAGGGGAAAAGGGACGAATAGAGCGCTCGGGCTGGACGAAGGGGTTTATGTAGGATGACCTCTAGTACTGGTTAGTTATACGAACCGGGACTGAAGGTGAATCTCTGGTCCCGGTTCATATCACCAACCGGTACTAAAGGTGATCATGGGTCCCCAGCCTGACACAAGCCTGCCACCACGTTATTAGTGCTGGTTCGCGGCACGAACCGGTACTAAAGGTTTGCCATGAACCGGTACTAATGATCGCCGCCCGCCTAGCCATTGGAACCGGCACTAATGTGATCATTAGTGTCGGTTCAGTTACAAATCGGGACTAATGTGCTTCACATTAGGCATTTTTTTCTACTAGTGTGTGCAAGCAACCGCTCGTAGCTGCTAACTAATCATTTGTATGACTGCGTATCATCCATTGATTAGTCTTGCTATTTCAAGTATTCACGGATCATATACTGTCAAACAAAGATGGCATGATCCTCGAGAAATGTAGTTAAGTATAATCTATTTGTGTTGTTTCAAAAGTGGTTTAGCGTAATCATGGAGATCTGTTCTCACCAGTTGCCTTGGGGAAACTATTGTGCCAGGTTTTAGCACATAGATTAGATATCATGGCAAACATGTCATACTTGTGAATATACTTCTGGGACGGCTTGCGTGTGTGGCTCTTGGTATATATACAAATGTGACCACCAACAGATGGAACAAGATTAGCTGATTGTGACACCAGAGAACATGTAAGATTACGTCAAAGCAGATTACCTATTCGACCTTACACCGTCTGCAACAAACAACTTAATTTGTTAAGAATGCAAGTGGTTTTGACGATTGTTAAAAAATATACATCGTGGAATTATTTTCCATGGAAAATCCGATGACACCATTTAGTGCGTACACAATTAGTGGCACACACCCCAAAAGAAAAGATGTGTGTGTGGTTTTTCTTCCTCCCTCCCGGGGAAACCTAGGAGCTGGGGCCACGACGGTGATATACCCCCTCCTCAGCGTGATCATGGGACCATTCTCCCTCCGCCCATTGCTTCGGTCACGGAAGGCGGTGGGGACCCCGCTGTTTTGGACCTGTGGTGCTAGCGGTGAGGTTTTAGTTTATGTTTTGGTCCTTCGTCGTTGGTTGTGAGGCGAAGGGCCCTCTGTTGGCATGGAATAAGTTCTCCCCGTCCTTATCCTCGTTCGGATGGTGCTTCTTGGCATCATTGGAAGGCATGTGGTGGTGGTTTGTCTCTAGATCTAATTCTTTGGGTAAGGTTTTTTCAAATATGAAGAATGAAAAACTCCTAGGCGTTTAGGGTTTCCCTGCCTCCCGCTGGCACCGCCACCACCACCGATCTACATCGTCTTTTGTGGCCTTAGGGCCATGGAGGCGCGGTGGGTGCTGGCTCTTGCCAACGGGAGGGCTCTTGCTTTTTTTTGGTGTTATTCAAGCTCTCTTTGGTGTTTCTTCTTTGGGACAGCGATTTATGATGAAGATTGCGGTCGGTATCATCTTCTCGGGTAAATAGACAACTTTGTGGTCACAACTTCTAGAAGTTATTGGTTTTCATCAAGTTTGCTCCCTGGAGACTAAGGCTTAGAGGCACCAACGAGCTTTCCTCACGGCGTGTCATCGATGGATGCAGGAGAAAGAGGACTTTGACATGTTCAAAAATTTCGTCCTATTTTTTAATTTTTATAAAGATATTTTCATAATGGTTTACTACTTAATATATGATATTTCCCGTTTTTCACAAAGTACAAATTGTAATCCGAGGTGAAGGGCGTGGAAGGGACTGCGGCTATAACCCGCACACTGAAACAACCTACTATCTTAATCCGTTGCAACTCACATGTAGTTTCTTTCAAATAGTTTGGATTGCTTATCACATGTGGTATTTAGCCAGCCAGTGTGGTGGGCTAATCATACAAATGATGCGACCTCCTTGAAGAAAATCACCATATTCTAAACAATAATTTTGCTATTTTTAGCATGTAAAATGTATAACTGCAATCAAGTTGTGATTTGGTCCATTTTCATGTACTAGAACTAGAGCAGCCATTACAAATAAGAGCATCACTGCAATAGGTTCTGGATCTGAGAATTGCGAGGCAAAAACAAACAGGAATGAATTATCGACTAGAAATACAAGAACAATAGGGTTGTCCTATACTTATATATACTAGTAGCTCCCATAGACAGATAAAGCATACTCATGGTGCTATTAGTCAACAAGATGCGTCAACCCTACTTGCTAGCAAACTATCAAAGATAATCAAGGTGGTATTTGTCCCACCTTCAACACTAATGATACCTACCCCTAAAAAACAGTAATGATACCTGCCACACCATTAGCTTCCTTTAGGATTTGCGGCAACATACCATCAATGGTTCACTCCGTACAACAAATTATTTACAGTGTCGCCGAGTAATATTGGCATTATTTTCCTGGATTTTAGGCTAGCCTTACACTGCGTCTACTATGAGTGCTACCTGGGCCTTCGCTTCATCACACGGGCGTCATCTCAATGTGACTAACCTACTTTGGCACCATCAGTTTCAACACCTCATGGTCCATGGGACCGTAAACAACCACTGTCGTTTTCTTCACTTCTTAAGAATGGAGGTCATGTCCACATGCTGGCCCAACTTCGTTTCCGCTGGCATCAGTGCCTCATGGTTTGCGGGATGGTGACCAGCCACCGCCTCCCCCTTCTCCTATTGCACAGTCATACATGTCAAATGGTGTTTTTATTTGTCGTAATCTTGCATTTATGTAACCCCACCGAGAGAATTTATTGGAGACTACAACATCATCCGCCACGAAGCGGCGTGCAAAAATTCTTAACGGAGGAGTGGCAATTAGTTGTCGTTCTCCCAACACCAATGAGTGTTATACCTTGGTTGTTTATAATTAACTTTTATACTTCATCGTCCCTTAGTTTGGAACTAGATAATGCATTTGAATTGATATACATGTTTATACTATACATTGTCATATTTTTTGTATATGCTACCAATATTAATAATATAACCAAGCACATGTACGGTAATACACATAACATTCATATATATTAATGTTTGTCATCACAACTATACTTTATTGTGCCAAGATAAAACTATATTTTGTTCAAAATGTCATGTACTTAAGTTTAGTTTTGGATATTTGGTTACATGTTAATTTATAATATATTTCACTAGAGATTTGAGCAAAACCAAAGTATCACATTATTTCTAAAATAATTATACCTATCAATTACTGTAGTCTATTTATATGTGTTCTTGTTCATAGTATCCTTGAATATCTACAGAATTTCGTAGTCATTTCCGGAGTACAAGACTATAAGCTTATGAGTAACTAAACACTATTGTTAGGAATAACTAAACATAATTTCTAGAGTATATCAAGTGTTACTAAGTAACTAGCAAGGTAACTCACGCATTTGCGCAGCTAGATTTATTATGTACCTTCATATTTTGTATTATTTTATTTTCAACATCTGCAGTAGCCCTAATAATTTATAGGTCAAAACATAGCAAAATTACATGCCTTGTTACAACATGATCACACTTCGGATTGATTTTTTTCATTAATTATTGGTCTTTGGTAAATATGATGAATACAACGCATATGCACTGCACAGCGCGGCTCGCCATGTAATAGTACCTCTGTCATGATTTATTAGTCCCATCATACTTTAGGTCATATTTTGACCGTAATTTTAACTAATAAAATATAAGTTATACATAGTAAAAATAATATCATTGAAAACTATATTTTAATACGAATGCAACTATATAATTTTTGGTGACATGCATTAATATTTGACCAGTTAAATATGTGGTCAAACGTTGATGCAAAATACGAGGAGGACTAGTAAATAGTTCATATCTTCAGCTTCCCTTTTCCACTTACAATCTCTGGTGTCAATGCTTGCCGTCAATCTTTTCCACAGTAAGCTAAACGTTGATGTTTGATGAATTTTTTTACAAAGTAAGCTCACTTTTTTTTGTGAGACGCGGTGAGCCGGCATGCAAACAAATACATGTGGATATGCCAGAAAATAAAACTCCATTTAGCGAAGTGGAACCTATGACGTGTGGGTCCCACACACTGCTCAAATTCAGGAAAAACATGTGCATTCCATTTTGGCCTCTCCTTATAGATTTGATGGTGAAAAAAGCTTACAAATTTGACACTTGATTTTCAAGGAAATAATTGCCAAATGAGATGTATACTTGTGTATAAAGCAAGCCAAATTGCTAGTTGATGTGCACCACGTAGCATGTATATGCGTATTATTGCTTTTAGTATTAACTAGCAAAAAGACCCGTTCGTTGCAACGGGAGATAAAGTATCCTCCCTCCCGCAAGGCTCCAGAATGATACTCTTTCATGGTCAATGCAAATGTGTGTTTCGAGGCGGATGCCAGATGTTTAGATCATAAAATGTGAGCTCATTCCTGTGGCCCGGATGAGGAGCGTGCGGGAACCACTTCTATTCTCAAGCTCCAATAGCTTGTGGAAGAGAATCTCTTATAAGAAGGTCCAACTCCTCTCCAACAAGCAATATGGGACTAAACTTCCCACCACACCCACTGCCATATAACCCACATGGGTCCTTAGAGATTTTCTAAAATTGTTAGATGGGCCCTGGCCCCACCGTATATTTCAATAGTAAGTAGCAACCAGTTTTGACAGGAATTTTTGTTTTGCAGAACAGAATGAAGTCTCCATTCAAATTTGGGAATGCAAGCTTTTGTCGAACGATATCATTTCATTACTATCACGATGTAGTTCACTTTATCGATAAATACATTGTGCTGTCAATTTTAGAGTCCAAATTAACATCATCAGGTTATGCTATGTACTTGATATTACTTTGCTTTTGAAATAGAAAATATTTTGAGTTTTTTACTAAATTGAAAAATAGGACAAAATTCTTGAAGGTGTCAAAGTCTTTTTCCTCCTGCATAAACCAATGACATGCAGTGAGTGTTCATACCTCTAATCCTTAGTCTCAAGGGAGCAAACAGGGCCGACCCAAAGATAAACGGGACCAGGGCAAGACAACAATACGGGGCAAAGTAAAACTTGCAATCCAAGGCGAAGCGCATGAAATGGAATGCGGCTATGATTGGCACACTTAAACAGCCAACTATGTTAATCCATCGCAACTGACGAGTAGTTTTTTTTCAAATATTTTGGATTGCTTATCACATGCGTCACGTGGTAAGTCATGGGTATTTAGCCAGCCAGTGTGGTGGGCTAGTCGTACAAATGGTGCGCCCTCCGTGACACCATGGGAACTAAGCGAGTGCTTGTGCGTGGACGTTAGTGGGCAGTTGCATGCACCCCGAGACTGATCATTGCCATGCATTTCTTCTCTGAATGGGACGTGCACGCAGACATAGTGGGTGGGTGAGCGCGTGAGACGGGGCCCGTCCAAATCCTTCCCGGCCATGAGGCTAAAACAATTTTCACGCTGCGCACAAAAGTTTTTCATGCATTCGATCAGGATTCGACGGCTTAAGGGTGTTCCATGAGATTGCATAAAAATCTGACATTTGATAGTTAGTGGCATCGAAAAACATCTAAACAGGCTTAGCTCATAGCTCTAACTGAATACTACTAGCACGTGGATTACATGCAACAGAGGTTCCATGGCAGGCACGAACGTCGGTCTGATCCGATCTGATCTACTCCAACTTAACTCGGTCGATCCATTCATCTCTTGTTAATGCAGCTGTGATGATCTTCCTTGGTTGATTAATCAGGGGAAGTTGTTACGTAATCTACGTATGAAATGTTTTTTGGCAGGCTTTAATTGGACTTTAGAGAAAGCTGGGGCCCACCTGAAAATCAGGGGAAATGTTTAGTTAGAGGCAAAAGAAGTTTACGTAGGTTACATAACAACCGTACGTGAGTTAGCATTTTTTATATTTTTGGCCCCTCCAACACCGATCTTTAAACCACCCGTATACTTCCGGATCACACGGTTCAGATAGCGGAAGTCATCCTACACGGCCTGTATCGGTCCTCTGAGCGGTTCGAAACACACTTTTTCAGGGGGCATTGCGGACATCCGGACTACTGTCACGGCCGCTCCTGACTATCCCAGCCCGCCAAAAACCTTCCTCCCGCATATGCGTGCGTTCCCGTCCGACACCAGCTGCCCGCATTCATGCTGCTGTAGAGCTGCCGCTCCGCATTAACATTGGCCCAGAGCGGATGCGAACTCTGACTGGCGACGACATTGAAGCGGCGTGCCGTCCAAGAGCGTCGCCCGCTTCGCGTCCCTGGTGTCCGTGTCTGTTCAATGCCGGAGAGATGTATGTTATACGGACGGGATGGATATCTACCACTTCCGTTCAATGCTTGTCCATATGTATGCCGTCATTAAGCAGGCTCGCCGGCCAACAAACCAACTCCGGTGTCGCGCAATGACGCACCCAGACGCTTGGCCTCACCGAAATCCGCTATTTAAAGGTGGCCACACCCGGCTAACTCCACACCCAGACGCTTGACCAGATGTGCGCGCCGTCCAACTTTCGGGGTCGCACGTGGCAGGTGGACTGTGACGGACCTTCCACTTCCATCATCGACCTTGCATCCACCGGCGTAGGCAACGGACGGGTCGCGGACTCCTCTGAGAACGAGTAGTGCATGCGAGGTGGCGGGGCATTGCGTCCAAAGTGGACCGGCCCATCTCCCACGTTGTACTCTTCCTCGTCGGAGACCACACCTCCACTTCATGGGTCTTGAACCCCGTCGCCATTCAGGAAGACGACAGATGGAGGGCGTTGTCGCCGAGGAATACAAAGGAAGTGGACCACGACGGCCACTACCGTAGGATAGGTTTAGGGTCAGCATATTTTTTTGTTCCAAATGTTCGAAATGTAATGAAAAGTCGCCTTGTTTGCATGAATCTCTTCCGGTTTATATGAAAATCTGTCATGTTAGCCTGAATTTTATCCGGTTAGTTGAAAAGGTGTTTGAAATGTATGTGGACAACGTTTCATGCCGCCTTAGACATCCGTGCTCATGGACCGGTCCCCGGTCAGTGGAAATATGCCGGAGCAAAAATTTTGGTCAACATTGGAAATGCCCTTACTGTGCTTACGCATTTCTGCTGAACTTTCGTAGAAATCATATATCCAATGGTTTTGGGCAAAATATACTTATAGTGTAATTATCTGATATTAAAACCCAGTACAATTTAACACGAAATTGCAATTGTTTTTCTTGTGCATTGTATGTCATATTTTTATATTTTTCAGACACCATGGACACTCCATCAAAAAAGAAAAGAAAAAAGATAACATGGACACGATCGAGAGGCCATACAATTTGCACGTACGTACACGGTTGGTTATTACGTACTCTATTTTTTATAAAGTTGGGTCATCTATTTTGGAATGGAGGGAGGGAATACTAGTCTAAATAAAATGGCGGGCCAGCTTTCGTACAGCGACAGGCACATCCATCCATCCATCCATCCATCCATATATCGTGTATCCATGTCCTTATCGGACAACACTAATTAAGCACCTTGCTTTCCATAGCTAGCTATCTTCTCCATTCTCCATTCTCCATTTTCCACCATGGCCACCGCCATCGCATTTCTCCTTTTCCTCGTCTTGGTGTCCCCTGTCCCTGTGGCCTGCTACTCTGCTAGTCCCTCATACCGCTGCAACTGGTGCCCTCGGCGGTCCACCGCCTCCCTCCTGCCTCCCGACGCCGCCGATGCCACTCTCACCGGCGCCGCGTGCGGGTACGGTGGCCCGGAGGCGGCGGCTGAGCTTGCCGACGGGGGATTCCACATTGCGGCCGTGAGTGCTGGGCTCTTCCGCCGCGGCCGGGCTTGCGGCGCATGCTACCAGCTGAGGTGCAGGGCCAGGAGCGCGTGCGCGATGGACGGCGTGAAGGTCGTCGTCGTCGCCTCCACGGAGACGGCGACGAGCGGGACAGGCACCGACGGCCAATTCCTGCTCGGCAAGGACGCCTTCGCCGCCTTGACTACTGCTGTAGCTGGTGGCGGTGGCCAGCTCGCGAGCTTGGTGGACGCGGCCGTCGACGTCGACTTCAGGAGGATACCTTGCGCCTACAAAGGCAAGAACCTGGCGGTGAGGGTGGAGGAGACGAGCAGCAGGGACATGGGCCTCCTCGCCGTCAGGTTCCTCTACCAGGGCGGCCAGACGGACATCGTCGCCGTCGAGGTGGCGCAGGCGGAAATTCCCACTGGTGCCACCCAGAGTGCCGCCGCGCCGTCGCCGACAACATGGCAATACATGACGCGGCGCGAGGGGTCGCCGGGTGTGTGGCGCACGTCGGGCGCGCCGGCCGGCCCGCTGCGGCTCCGGCTCGTCGTGACCGCCGGCTCCGGCGGCAAGTGGCTTCGAACCGAAGGTGTAGTGCTCCCCGCGGAGTGGCACGCCGGCGGGGTGTACGACACTGGGCTGCGCGTCACCGACGTCGCTGCAAACACCTGCGGCGGCGCCTCCTGCTCCGCCTCCGGAGACGATGACGAGGAGGAGTAGGAGCTCAGATGACAAGCACGCTCCCATGCATCCAGGATCGTAGTGACCGATGGTCCATCGGAGGTCGGAGCCGGACTACACGCCGCCGGCTGGCCGCCGGGACGGTCGATGCTGCTGCATGTACACCGTACACTACAGATGTGTGCGATGTTTCGTTGCATGCACGGAGAAGAGGTACAAAGACCACTTAATCGCCTGCTCTTCTTCACTGTCGTGGCCGGAGCTCCGCCGGAAGAAATAGTGTGTGCTCCATGATTGTGATTCCACCATGACTGGCGGCCGCTGAGCAGACAAGCAAGCAGTGGCGGAGACGGGGGCCAGCAGGGGCCCTGGACCCCTAAAGTTTCTCGTCTAAGCCTAATATGCATATGAAAAGGTGATTATTTGACACTAAATTGGTGTATTTTGATGCACCGACCCTCCCAATGAAGATTAGCAGCACTTGGCCCCCCTCATTCGATTTTCCTGGCTCCGCCACTGCAAGCAAGTGGCTATTGCATATGTGGCTACACAGACACACTTGAGAAGTTGATACCATTGTCACTGTCATTTGTCAATGTACTCATGCATGCACAACATGAGTGAGTGGGTGAGCTATCGGCAGCTAGTCTCAAGTCTCGTCATATGTATATCCTGACCGGCCGGTGGGTCCATGTCCAAAGATACCTTGCGGCCATTGTTGATTCTTCTTCCACCGGCTTCTCGATGGAATTTGGAGACACTACTTATCAAGTGTTTTATTTTTTATTTTTATTTTTTGCGAAGAGTGTGGCTAGATCTCAGTTGACCGGGACTCAGTCAAGTGACACAACATGTAAAAGCAAAAAAGAAATAATTAAAAGAAAATTTTGCATGGATCTTCATGTAAGATCTTAAGAATAGCATCGACCGAGACTTCGTTAAGTTTCAGTCGGCTGAGATTTAGCAATCCCGTTTTGTGAATCCACTTATGTGTTTGCATGAATTGCATGGCATTACCACTTAGGCTAGTCATAGTGGAGAGTAACTTAGACTAGTAACATAAGTGTGGTGTTTGCATGCATTGCAATGCATATTATGTTACTAGTCTATGTTACTATCTTCATAATGGGTAGTGTCATATATGTGGTAACATAGATGTCTTCATTTATTGCTTTAAAGACTAGTTTTGCATTGGGAAATACTATGTGATGCTAACATATTATGTTGCTTTATTTGCCTCTCTCCTCATTAATTACTTGCTACCTCATCATTTTTTCTTAATTGGCATCTATGTTACTATATATGGTATACTTCCACTATGACCACCCTTAGGAGGGTTGTAATGGGAGTATCATGTATCATGCATATGATACTAGTGTATGATACTATCTCTCTATTACATAGTATCATATATTAGTATCATGTAGTATTTTATTTATTGCCATGCATGATACATAGTAGCATATAATTTATTATGATACGGTATCATGATATGATATTCAACCCTCTCTTTCTTCATTTAATTCTATGACACCTCATCAAAATTGCCTACTACCTCCTTTCCGGTTTATAAGGCTTGCGCGTATCTCTAGGATGACAAATAGACCAATATAATACAATTTATATATCACAAAAAATATATCATTAGAAACTTCAAGTCGTGTACTTTCTAATGGTATAATTTTTAGATTATACAACTTATCTTATGTTGGTCAAATTTATAGATCTAGGGATACGTGTAAGCCTTATAAACTGGAAAGGAGGTAGTAGTTAGCATGCATGATACAAGCTATAATACTATCATTACGACCAGTCTTAGACTAGCCACGATGGAGAGTAACATACACATATCCCTAGACTATGTTGCTACCTTCCTAGTGGGTAGTAACATAGGTGTGGTGTCATGCAAAGCTCCATTTGTTAGGTTATAGACTCATATTGTATTAGTATGTGTGATGTTACTCATAGTATGAGTAACTAGCTAAGTTATTCAACCTCATTAACTCATTGGCAAATTTGCTGAGTTGGACTCGATGTTATTGTTGGAGTTACTCCCACTGTGCTAGTCTTATTTACCTTCCATTCATATGTGTCAATCACGAGAACATATGTGTATATGGCTATTAGTTTATTATATAGCTACTAGTTATCAATCTCTCTTACTTAAAAAATACATAAGATATGTCTTATTCTTTATTTTCCCTCCCCACCCTATCTTTGTTTTTGGTTTATCCCAATTTTCCATTGATTTTTGTCGAAGACCGCTTGAACTCCATGTCTCTTTGGTAAGACAATAAGTATTGATTAAGAAAATCGAACAAACAATTGCAATGACCAGATACACTCATCCCTATAAATGCACGCATGCACACCTTATCCCTTTGAGAACCTTTGAGATACTAGGCCGACATCACATCCTGCGATTGATGAAGTCATCACAGGCGCCTCGTAGTCGACGAGAACATCTTCACCCACTGAACGAACATTGCAGGAAAGCCTGGAATAAATTCAGGAAAATCAGAAGAAAAAATGCGAGCAACCCTGCCAATCTAGGACTTGAACCCTGGTGTGCTGGTTCCACCACATGGAACCCAACCATCCGAGATAAACTCTATTTGCAAGTATTGCTTAAATTGATAGCTAAAGTTTATTTGGTATGTAATCATGATGGTTGCATACAAAATTATATGTGTCTCCGGCGCAACGCACGAGCAATACCTGATCAACGCTTCGGTTGGGGTTACTCGGGGGAGCGGGGGTGAAACTGAAGGTAGCGGTCGAGCTGAATCATCACAAGAAACTACAACTATGTACGGCTGCTAATTCATCACTGCATTTTGCATAACCACATGTTAGATACTTTTGCACAATGATTACATGCACTAGTAGATGATACTAGCTTAGCCACGTTAATTGTTGTATATATGGGTGGTTCTCGACTAAACACATAATTGTGCTAACTTTTTAATTGGCATCTGGTTCACATGGAGAGCACCTCTTGTGATATACAATGTTGCCATATTGCGTGTCTCTTGTGTTTTGATGTGCATCCTTCCATTGGTCCAGCATGTGCTACTATTGCTGACACACACTTTTGTGCAATTTGGATTTCATATTCTTATTCAGGGACCAAATCTCTTGGGACAAAATTAAACCATCGTTGTTATCTAACTGCTTCAACTGATGATTTGGTCATTGTCAAACTGCTTGATATGATGATTTGTTATAATCAATCATGGAGATCTGTTCTCCAACTGCCCCTTAGCAAGATTAGGTATGGACAACACCATTATCATGGCAGGCACGTCGTGCTTAGAATTGCAGTTCATATCTATTTATTAGCACATACGTATGGTTGTATATAATATGCACCTTCTGTTCCGAACTAAAACCACGACACTTATTTTGAAAGTGAGGAGTATTTGTGATACCATATAATATATGTGAACTGTGTGTTCTACCTGATTCCGATTCCTTCATGGTGGCCATTGACCAATGCACTAGAAACTGGCTAGCTAGTGCATATTAGTGGCCGTCTCACTTGACTTGGAGATCACTGCCATTGTGCACGCATGCCTGCTAGGACACATAGTGGGTGGGTGAGCTAAGAGATCGGACTAATCATCGCAAGGAACTGTAACTATGGCCCTGCTTGGATCCAAGGGACTTATTTTAGTCGGACTAAAAATAGTCTCTTTAAGAGGCTAAAGTTCCAAGCACCCCTAACTAAAGAGGGGCTAAAACTAGTCTTGAGCCTAATTTTTTTAGTCAGGGGTATCCCTACTAAAATGTGGATTAGTGCTCTCTCTCCTCATTTAACTCATCTCCTTTAACACATGCAAGTTCTGGATTGGAGGGTTTGAAGGATAATAAATGCTCATTAACTTGATTTTAGTCTCTTTAGTATTTGGATCCAAGCATGGGTGAGGCTAGCAAGTTTTAGTCCCACTACTTTTAGTCATGAGACTAAAACGTATCCAAGCACCCTCTATATATGTGCATAGCTAATAATCAATTAATGTGTTTGCATAACTATGTATCATCGATCCAATCCAATCCAACAACTGAATAAGAGTAGCGACAGATGTTGCCAAGATGGTGGCTTCGGACTTACTGATGTATTACTTTGTAAGATCTTTGTGAATAATTAATAAAATGACTGCATGTACAGCTTAGATGCAGAGGCCAGGGTCATCCTCCTTTTCGAGAGAAAAAATCCAATCCAACAACGGGGTACACTTGCACTTTAGTAGGTTGGAGCATTTCTTTAATTAGTTCATTTCAGCCTAATTACCGCTTTAAAAATTAATGGATAGAATATGAAGCTGGGATCAAACCCCCGCAAGAGAAGTATCAAGACAGCCGGGGTTGTATTATTTTCAAATGGGTGCCATACTGGAATTGATTATGGATGTGATCGCAAACAGTTTCAGCGAGAACGTAATCAAAATTAGGGAGATTTTGTTCCCCAGCTGCATGCCTGAGAAATATTATTGTATTACTAGTTTCTAGTTGGAACATGGATTCCTTTGGATCTGACCACTTCCAACTTTGATTGATTAGTTCCTTATGTTTCAACTTGCAAGATTTTTCTCATGGCAGTTGTTTTAACTAAAGTTGAAGTGATCGGTGTCTTATTCCAACCTTTATCAAGTGTACCTTTATCAAGTGTTTCCTCTGCATGCATGAAGTTAGTATGCATACCTGCAATTTTATTTTGGATAAGACAATATTCTGGACCATTGGATTAACATCCAACGGGCTGCTCTTCTTCTTTTTTCCTTCAGCTTTTCATCTTCCTTAAATGATTCCTTCTTCACTCCGCACCTCCAGCTTGCTCCGCTTCGTTTCTGGCTCGACCTCTGCTGCGTCTCGTTGCCGCTCCCCGCAGAGTCCCTGGCTCGGCCTCGGAGTTCAACCTCGTCTCCTTACCTTTTCTCATACAAAATGAAATTAATTAGCAAAACTGCAAATTCAGACCACTTACATATAGCCTTTGTTCACAAAATAATGGTAATGAAGGAACAAGTATGTACATGCTACGCACAGCTGGTGGCGAGCAGACGTCCGGCGTCGATGCAAGTCTACTCGTCCCTCATCCCCTCCTTTCTCTCATCTTTGGCAGTCCCTTCTTTAAGAAAGTAAGAATCCTCCATGGAAATTAGGGCTAGGGTCTTCGGATCCCTCATCTAGTCATCTCTGAATAATTTGTTTAGGCTAGGGATTGAAGCGCGACCAAGATCTCAAGTACAAGTGTACATAATGGCAGCAGCAGCAGCGTGCCTAACATCACATTTGTGGAATAGCTGCATCTGAATTATGAATAGCTCTTGTCAGATGAGCTTTTAATTAGTTTTTGTGATGGTGATATATATCATCAACTGAGTGTACAGCCTCAACACAGTAGCAGCAGCAGCGTGCTCCTCCGTTCTATGCTGCTAGTGAATGTGTTTAACTGAAATTAATTTACTTGTGAGGATATTTCCATTGGTATACAAACTAATTGAGTTGGCTTTGATATTGCTGGTGTCAACTGCTTCTACCGAGGGAGCTTTTTTAACAATGAAGATTATCAAGAATAAATTGTGTAGCCAGATCAACAGTGGATGGTTCAACGACTTGATGATATGTTAGACCGAGCGGGAGTTATTGAAGTCCGTTGATGATGAGGATATTCAAACATTTACTGCAATGAGGTCTCGGAAAAGGCAATTGCCTCGTGATTTTCTTTAGCGCAGTATTGGCATGTTCCATCTTGCCATCTCTATTCTTGCAAGCTTTCTATTTTGAATATATTCACATCTCACAACTAAATTAATGTCAGTTACAATTCCATTTTTTGTTTTGTAGTGTATTTTTGGACTTTGGCAACATGGCGAGTTTGTCTTTATGCAAGGATGATTATATGTTTTTCTTTTGACAAAAATGAACAAGTCAGAGGTGCTTTTAATCATGGTGGAAGAAATTGCACAATGAAAACTGGTATGGGTAGCTTTACTTTTGTTGGATACATGGCGAGTTTCCCTCTGTTGTAAGTCTCAAATTTATTTACTCTATTGAACTTTATTTTCTTAGACTATTATGTTTATGTTTTCACTTCATTATTAATGTGGATTTGTCGTTCGGAAGTTTGCCGTTGTATTAAATGTTGTGTATCCGAATGCCCGATTTTAGATTACTAGATTATACACTTAGGCTCAACTTGCCCAGGCTCCACAAAAGTTCTGGCTCCGCCACTGGCAGTGATGGGTAATTTTTACTCAACTCCAGTTTCTAAACTTTTTGGAGCACCCCATAAAGAGCTTCACAGAAAACAGATAGTTGCACCCCAAATTCTACTCTTTTTTTATGGATCGACATTTCTCGTGGAGCTTCCACGTTTGGTTTGAGTTTCATAGAGCGGAGTTGAATTTTAAGGAGCGGAGCATTCCCAAACATGCCCTAAATCTCAATCACCTACAATTTTATTTTGGATAAGTCAATTTTCTGGACCATTGGATTAATATCCAACGGGCTAGCGCTGTTCTTTTTTTTTCTTCAGCTTTCATCTTTCTTAAATGCTTCCTTCTTCACTCCGCACCTCCAGCTTGCTCCATTTCGTTTCTGGCTCGACCTCTACTGCGTCTCGTTGCCGCTCCACGCAGAGTCTCTGGCTCGGCCTCGGAGTTCAACCTCGTCTCCTTACCTTTTCTCCTACAAAATGAAATTAATTAGCAAAACTGCAAATTCAGACAACTTACATATAGCCGTCGTTATCAAAATAATGGTAATGAAGGAACAAGTATGTACATGCTCCGCTGTGCACTTGGTGTTGAGACTGTTCCTTATTAATGGAGAGAAACCATGTGCATGCATGCACACTTACGTGTTGATGAGGTTATGTACTCCGACTCCATTATTCCGGAGTAATACATCCACTAGTAGGACAATGTCGTGGTCAGGGCCATTCTTTCCTTCCTGGCCGTGTAACGAGAATTCGCCGGCAGTTCTTCTGCTTGGTCGTATGGACTTTTGAACTTGAAAACAAACAATGTAACCTAACTTGTTTCCCTTTGCTTTGTCTTTATCATAAGAAGAAGTTGGTTGCGTCAACCGCATCAATGGAGATCGAAAGGGGCCTATAGTTAACCTGGAAAGGAAAATGTGTCTAGCTAGCTAGGGGTGAACAAGCGAGGGAGCGAGTCTCATGGCCGTCCGCCGTCGCCCGTGCCGGCGGGCTGAAATCCGAAGATCCCTTCCTGCTCGTTGTTGTTCTTC
>LR738714.1:858815099-858846357 GCA_902687465.1 Secale cereale | reverse complement strand
GCTCATGCAGTCCACATTGTCAGTCAGTTTGTTTGTGGTTACTTTATTCTTCCATAGTGCTGCCAATGGAAGACACATAAAATGTAATATTGCTTTTATGAAACATGAAGGAAATGTTATACAAGATGAGAAAGAGTTGCAAGAACACATTCCTAGTTATTTGGTTCAGAGGATAGGGGGAACATATCTCTTGGTGGAAACCCCTCACTACGGATGCTTAATGCCACTTCGTCAACTGGCATTACCTGCGCTTTCGTGTCTCTCAGTGTGGTCAACACGGGGTGTTTCCGAGCAGCGAGGCTTACACCCATTCGCACCCCCAACTGATGAATTGGCATTTTTTTTATGGGATAAGTATATTTTTCGTCCTCGAATTCTCACCAAAGTATAGAAATCATCCCTCAACTTCAAAACCACCAAAACTCAGTCCCTCAACTATCAAAACCGGATACTTTTCGTTCCTCGGGCGGTTTTAGCACGTGGTGAACAGTAACTCAGTGAACAGTAAAATAAAAAAATAACACAAAAAATAAAAAATTTGAATTTTTACAGTATCGAAGGTACTCTGGTGTGCAAGACCTGTGCAAAATTTTACATTAATGTTTTTTCGATTTTACTGTTCATCGAGTTACTGTTCACCGCGTGCTAAAACTGGCCGAGGGACGAAAACTATCTTGTTTTGATAGTTGAGGGACTGAGTTTTGGTGGTTTTGGAGTTGAGGGACGATTTCTATACTTTGGAGAGAGTTCGAGGATGAAAAATATACTTATCCCTTTTTTTAAAGGAGGGTTACCTCCGGCCTCTGCATCAAAATGATTTAGTATGCAACAATCTTTACTAACTTATTCAATCTGACAAAATGAATGACAAAATGAATACAAAGACCAACTCAGGGCCATCTTCACGACGAACAAAGTCGCTACACCTACAAGTATAAAGATGTACCCTGACTGCATCAACGAACACAATCTAATCCAGCGGCCTCAAGCAGTCCCCAGCCTGGCAAGCTGAGAGCACCAACTAATCTAGGCGTCCCACAACATGCACCACATGTGCATGCTCTAGGATCGGCCGCCGCCATCTTTCGCCGTACCCTCTGCAAGAGGGGTCATCACATAGACCTTGCCAGGCCCATCTGCCATCGACGATGTCACCACGACGGCACACAACGGTACCAGCCTACGCATGTCCATCAAACCGTGTCCAAGCCGGAACTCCACTGCTCCACGCCGTCGAGACCCTTTGTTTTCAATGCAGTAGTTGCAACACCAGTCCACCTATTCGCCCCTCCAGTGAACCTCTGCTCCAAAACAATGCCCTCGCGGGAGGGGGGGGGGGTGGCACAATAGTCTCCGTCATCATCCAATACGGGAGACCCAGATCTAGGGTTTCCCCCAGAACAGATGGTCCTTGGAGGAAGAGAGGCACGCCACCTGCACCTGCCAACGAACTGAAACGGTGCCCACCATCACAAGGCTCTCACGATGACACCTTCAGGAAGGACACGAAGCCTTGAGCACCGTCGCCGCCCTCCCGCAGTTAGGATTTTCACCTGAAAAGCAGTGAGGTGGGAAGAGGTAGAGCGGACTCGAACGACGTATTCAAGAAGAATATCAGCACCCACGGGCATCGTCGTTGTCGTGGCCGGCGGGAACTGACAAGGGAATTGTCCCGATCTGGAACCCCAGCTCCCGCTCCGCCCACAAACCAGTGACTGGCAAGCTAGCCAGCACGTCCAAGTCCGAAGAGATTGAAGTGCACCTAGACGGGACAGTAGGCAGCGGAAAAAACGGCGTCGTCAGCCGCCCGGGCATCTCAGCCACGGCCCAAATCCCCGGTGGTCCGGCGGCCACTACAGCAGCGCCGAGCAGCCGGAGAAGGGCATCGCTGACGTCTTCTCCCGAGCCATCCAGACTTTGCCAGATGGCGCCTCTGGCTGCGGCAGGGGAGGTGGCGGTGGAGGAGGGATCTGGCGGCGGTGTTGGCCCGCGGCACTAGATCGCGAGTTAGGTCCCGAGCCGGGAGTTCACTGGGGCTCAATTGGCATCAAGTAATAGTGAACTGTTCATATTTGAGCCCGTGTGCGTGTAGGTGCCCACCGTCGCTCACATGGCGCCACAAGACGTCAAGCCAGGCCCCTCGTATGCGGGCGCATGATTGGAGATGGCACGCGCCACCAGGCTGGGGTCGTGAAGTCGACGTGCCCGCCGGTCGGCCGGTCCGGCGCCGCGTGCGGATACGGTGACCCGGCGGAGCTCGCTGCTTGTTAGAGTACGTGTGCGTGTGCACGTCATGCGTCTGTGCACGTACATGCGTATGGGTATGGTTAGGCCCGAGTTTTAGAGCATCTCCAGCCGCGCTCCCAACAGGTCACATGTCATTTTTTAGCGCCGGCGCCGAAAAAAAGCTTAATCACGCTCCCAAGAGCCCAATTTTCGTCGGTTAGGCCCGAAATTGGCGCCGGCGGACCCAGGCCTAACCAGGCGCGCTGGGGGATGCCCAGGGGCGCCGGGGGAATTGTTTTTGTGCGCGAAGATGGCTGAAATCCATTTTTTCGACCGAAATTGAAAACACGGGCCGAGATGGCCAGCTTGGTGGACGTCTTACTTCAGGGGGATACCTTGCGCGTACAAGATCAAGAACCTGACGGTGAGGGCGGATGAGACGAGCAACAGGGACAGGGGCCACCTCGCCCTCCGCTTCCTCTATCAGGGCGGCCAGACCAACATCGCCGTCGTCGAGGTCGCGCAGGCGGCGGCTCCTGGTGCCGCCCAGAGCGCCGCCGCTCCGTCGCAGACGAAATGGCAGTACATGACACATCGGGAGGAATCCCCCGGGGTGTGGCGCATATCGCGCGCGCCGGCCGGCCCGCTGCGGCTCCGGCTCGCAGTCACCGCGGGCTCTGGTGGCAAGTGGCTGCGCGGTGACGGGGCGGTGCTACCAGCGGAGTGGTTGCCCGGCGCGGTCTGCGACTCTGGCCTGCGGGTCACCAATGTCGCTGCAAACACCTGCGGCAGTACCTCCTGCGGCGCCAGCGACGACAACCACGACAATGAGTAGGGGCTCAGATGACGCCCACGCTCCCATCCATCGTGGTCCCTAGTACTGTCCATCGGAGCCGGCCTGCCCGCCACCTACCAGCCGCCGGGAAGCTCGATGATGCATTGATGTTGCTGTGTACACTGCACGGATGTGTACGTGTTCCACTGCAATTAGGCTGGCTGTAATGGGGAGTATCATATACTAGTATCATGCATATGATACTAGTGTATGATACTACGAGGGTGTTTGGATCACTAGTGACTAGAGACTAGAGACTAGTAGTAGTCACTTTTAGTCAGTAAAACTCCAAACACCCCTGACTAATGGGTGACTACTACTAGTTTAGTCTCTAGTCACCCCACCCCCAACTAAAAGTGACTAAAGTCTCTCCTCTAATTAATTGGCGGGCCCATCCCATCTCTCATTGGGTGGTGGGGTGAGAAGAAAGATAAATTATGAAGAGAAAAGAGAGATAAATGGAAGGGAGAGAGAATAATTTAATACTGAGACATTTAATGCTGACTAGTAGTAGTCACCTTCCAAACAAGGCCTGACTAAAAACTTTTAGTCTGACTACGGCCGTGTTTGGATACTCTCTAGTCATGTGACTAGTAGTAGTCAGACTAAAAGTTTTTAGTCAGGCCCTGTTTGGAAGGTGACTACTACTAGTCAGCATTAAATGTCTCAGTATTAAATTATTCTCTCTCCCTTCCATTTATCTCTCTTTTCTCTCCATAATTTATCTTTCTTCTCACCCTACCACCCAATGAGAGATGGGATGGGCCCGCCAATTAATTAAAGGAGAGACTTTAGTCACTTTTAGTTGGGGTGGGGTGACTAGAGACTAAACTAGTAGTAGTCACCCATTAGTCAGGGGTGTTTGGAGTTTTACTGACTAAAAGTGACTACTACTAGTCTCTAGTCTCTAGTCACTAGTGATCCAAACACCCTCGAGAGTATCCAAACACGGCCTACCTCCCTAATGCATAGTATCATATATTAGTATCATGTACTACTCTATTTATTGCCATGCATGACACAAAGTAGCATAGCATTTAATATAATACGGTATCATGATATGATACTACACCCTCTCTTTCCTCATTTAGTGCTATGACACCTCATCAAAATTGCCTAGTTGGCATGCATGATACTAGCTATGATACTACCACTACGACCAGCCTTACATCGTAACCAAACGGCACAACACAAGGCGGTTATCATATGAGAGAAACGGAGGAAGGAGCATAACAGTGAAAAAGACCCCGAAAGATAGGAAACTTTACGACTACGCCCTTGTGATATTCCGACCTAGCTAGACCGCCTCATCGTCGTCGCCGGAGCTCGGCCAAAAGAAATGGTGCGTGCTCCATGATCGCATGATCGTGGTTCCACAATGACGGGCGGCCATTGACCACACTAGCAAGCAGCTAGTGCATATATATTAGTGGGCTATACATAGACACGCTTGAGAATTGAGATCGTTGTCATTGTACTCATGCATGCACTACTTGAGTGGGTGGGTGAGCTATCGGCATTAGGCACTCGGCATCTAGTCTCATGTCTCGTCATATGTATATCCCAGCATGCCGGCAGGTCAAAGTCCAAAGATACCTTGCGGCCATTGTTGATTCTTCTTCCACCATCTTCTCTGTAAAATTTGGTGACACTTATCTCTACTCCCTCCGTCCCACAAATATAAGAACGTTTTTGAAGCTAACATAGCTTGAAAAACATTCTTATAATATGGGACGGAGAAGTAGTGTATTGTACATGCACAACATCACCATTTAATTACTGCTTGCTCATGCCCACAAGATAAATAGCACCACAAGATTTGCCAATTTTCAGTCGATTGATAATAGTTAAATATTAGTTTGACACCGAGTAATGTCGATACAACACTTGTAATATTTACTTTTTTTCCTCTACAATTTTCTTTACACCAGATGAAGAGTTTTTTTATAATTGGGTGAACATTTTTTAGGACAAAATCCGACATTTTTAAAACCACGAACTCCCTCTCTCGCCCGTGTTCAGAGTCACCCCAACTCTCTCCCCATTCTATTAGCGCTGGAACTCGATGTGGTTCCTTGTGTAGATAGTAGAAGTAAAGTTGTTCTGCTAGACATGTGGCGTTAATGTTAGTGAGTGTGCCGCCGTGACATGTGAGCGGTGACTAGTGGCTAGCACCGCTTGTCTAGCTAGTGATGGTGGTGGTGGGTGACTCCTTTAGTCAGCCGCGACAACATTGGCGTCTCCTGCAATAAACTTGGTGGTCACACTGATCTGGAGGAGAGCCCTCTGTTGGGCCTCAACTCTGGAAGCCATCGTGGAGGTGGATAAGGAGCAGAGGAGTTGTGGAGAGCTGGATAGCATAGATAGGAAAGAGCACATCATCAGTGGCGTCCACGAAGAATATATGACACTTGCCGGGGTTGTCAATTGCCGGCCATTGTCGCCATGCCGTTGAACTATCTTGTCGAAAGACAACCATCTATCTTACTCGCAGCCCATGAGCTAAAAAGGAAGGCAATGAAGCTTCTACTCAGGGTCTTTGTCATGTTGGTGGTGTTGTGGGGGTTTGTGGCATCCCAAGTGGTTTTCTTCCTCGGTGACATTGCAATTGGATCCAACCGGGAGTAGATTTGGACATAGTTGCAATCTTCTTTTTTGTTCGGATTCTCCTTGTAAAAGTTAGGGTCTGGTTTATAATTTCCTGTTCCTATTGGGTCCTGACTCCTCATAATGTAAAATATATTGTCCTACCGCTCTAATTCAATGTAGTACCAGGTCCTTTTGCACCATTCCCTTGTTATAAAGAAACACTTCCTTTAAATATATATGTATGAAAACATGTAAGATTGACATAGAATTATCAGTCTACTTAGTTTGCGTCGGAGCATGTGGCCATTCATATCCATAGTTAATTAAACATTCAGTAATGTATGAAATCTCCTTTTTACCGAGCATAACCCCTGTTCATTAACTGAATAATAGAAATACATCAGCCAGTCAAGAGATAAAGGAAATGTAGAAAATCTAAATCAGATTTAGGCATGGCGAACATTTTTTATGGTCAATTATGTTGTCGCGAGGATGGCGGTATATTTTAGCAAGCGTGGCGAATCATGGCAAAAAAACTGAACATGACAAGAATTTGCCCTGCTTCCTATATAAAAGTGGCCTCCTCGCCACGACATAATTTACCATCTCAGACGTTTGATTTGCCATGCTAAAACATATATATGACTTTTTGTTTGTAGCGAAATCCTAAACATTTATTTACATAATTACATACCAGTCCGCAACTACGGGCGTACTCTTGCAGTTTAATACAACGGCCAGCTTGCTAATTTAAGTAAGTATATTCGCCGATCTCTCGGGATTGATACTATAATCCTCAGACCAAGATGAATAAATATACTGGCATGCATCCCGGAGAGGTCGAATATGTATATTGGCATACATGCTGTCGAAGACAGCCTTGAAGAGAAGCAGGCGAAATCATGGAGATCGGTCTGTTATATTGTTGATCTCCAGCTCCCTTGTGCGAATTATTATTTGTGCTAGCCCTGCACTAGCGTAGCTAGGTAGGAGGTTTTTAGTTAGCACATGGGTCTCATGCTCGGGTGCAAATACATACATATTTCCAGCTCGTTCATGGCACGTACGCACGCACGTCCGTCGATCGGTGCTGTTGATCTATTTCCAGCTCTGATTACTTATTTTGTTCCATAAACAACTTAGTTAGTTGGCATTTTTTTCGGTGGAGTTCGTTAATAATTCAAGATCGCTGATTCTCATAGCAGCTGTTATGAATAAGTATTTAAAAGTTGAAACGTGAAGATCTGTGATACTCATAGCAGCTGTTTTGAGTATTCAAGTGTTTCGCGCAACATTTGTACTAGTATATTCTGTTCGAAAAGGAAGCTCTGTGAAGATATTTGATTCTCATCGCATCTCTTCTTAGGCTGCCCGTAACGGGAGTATCATAGGTAGTATCATGCATGTCAACTAAGCAATTTTGGTGAGGTGGCATGAAATTAAATGAAGAAAGAGAGGCTTGAGTATCATATCATGATACCGTATCATATTAAATGATGTGCTACTTTGTGTGCTATGATGTGCTACTTTGTGTCATATTAAAAGATCCTCACATAAGTAATAAATGTACTACTCTATGATAGCAACATATGATACTATGCATTACGGATGTAGTATCATGCACTAGTATCATAGCATGATACTAGAATATGATATTCCCCATTACAACCAGCCTTATGTTGCGCGGAACAATAATAATTAGTTAGTTGCTAGTAGTTAATCAATTGTTTTTTTTTTGCGAGGGAGTTAGTTAATATTAATTTTAAATGTGAGGATCTTTGATTCTCATAGTGTTTTTTTTCCTTATGTTAATGTTGAGCGGAATAACCAATATGTGCTCCACGTACGGCATGGCCTGGTCGGCCATGATGATTCACGAGGGGCGAGCTGGACATGGCCGGTCTGGTTCAATCTCTTGTCCGTCTCCGTCTCCGTCTCCGTCCGGCGTGGCCCAAGTCCAAAGATTCCTTGGATCCTGCCAGTCACATTCGCTCCACCACCGGCACTCAATTTGGAGCTGTTCGGACTCGAGGGAGCCCGTGTGGGTGCAGTGTAGCGGTAGGTGCCTACTACTCATCACATGAGCGCTACCCCGCAAAAAATAATGAACGCAACAACAACGAGACCGCTGTTTCGTGATTGCATGCAATCAAAACGAATCCGACGATTTATTGTCTATTTTTTTTATTCTCTCCGGTGCCGACGATCAACTCACACCCCTGCACCATGCACCCGAAGCTGTCAAGCGTCGGAGGACCACGTTCTTGGCTCGTCCTCGTCAGGAAGTCCCGGGCTTGAGGCTTGGCTACAAAATCAACCGACGCCGTGGGAATATCAATTGCGTTGAAACTTGAAAGTATGTGTGAATCAACCTGTGGTTCGATGGGTGGGAAGATAGTGTTATCCCCGAGCCAGCAGGGTTCAAGTCTTGATGCTCGCATTTATCCTGAATTTGTTTCAGTATTTTCTGATGATGCGTGTTCAGTGAAAGAAGACGTTTATGTCGACTACGAGACGTCTACGATGACTTCGTAACATCTCAAGATAGTAAGCCGACTCAGTCTCACGAAGGTGCTATCACGTTCAGTGGGAGGTGTTTATAAGAAAAACTTGAAAAGGTATGTGCCAAATTTGTGCATGGCCGTTAAATTCCATGTGGTACGTATTAATTTAAAAGCACGAGTAGCTGTCACATGGAAATTATTGTCGTCACGACCGAGAGTGCAATGCACGCAGTCACTCCAAGATCATTCACGGACGGAATCAACACGGCTGGCAGCATGCATGCGCTCGTTACTCATGGTGGGCATGCAGGCAGCTCGCTTTCCTACAGCGACATCCGTCGACCCGTGCGTCGTCGTACGCGTACAAATGTCCTCATCGGACAAGGTCGGTCGACATCGACGCCCATTTACCCTCGAATCTCGACCGATCGTCCCGTCTCCAAAGTCTCGTGCGCGCACTAGCCAACTAGCCATCGAGTTTACGACCGTTTCTGCCCGCGCGCATGAGAGCGAGGTCACGTCGCATTCGCGCCACCTTCACCTTGGATCGTGCTCCCCACGTCCCTAGGCCATGCCGCTCGCTTGCTTTAAACCACCACGCACCGCAGCCCCGGCCTCTCCAACGAGCTAGTCTCAACTGCCTTACCCATCAATCCGCCGGACGGACTAACTAGGCCATTACATTCACATCCCTTCCATCTACATCCAGCATCGATCATGGCCGCCTCGCCGCAGCTGCTTCTGATCCTCTTGCCGGCCGTCCTGATCCAGCTGCTGGCCTCGGTGCCGGTAGCTCGCGCTCACGCGTCCTCCTCCTCGTCGGCGACGTACCGCTGCGGCTGGTGCCCGCGCAGGTCCACCGCCTCCCTCCTCCCACCCGGCGCCCGCGCCCTCACCGGTGCCGCGTGCGGATACGGTGGGCCGGCGGAGATGGCCATCGACGGGGGCTTCCACATTGCCGCTGTCAGCGCTGGCTTCTTTAGCAAAGGTCGGGCCTGCGGCGCCTGCTACCAGCTGAGGTGCAGGGCCCGCAGCGCGTGCGCGAAGGATGGCGTCAAGGTCGTCGTCGTCGCGGACATGGCGGAGACGAACGTGACAGATGGTGGTGGTGCCGGTGGGCGGTTCCTGCTCACCAAGGACGCCTTCGCCGCCATGACCACGCCAGGTCATGGCGCCGAGCTCGCGGACGCGGCCGTCGACGTGGACTTCAGGAGGATCCCCTGCGTGTACAAGAGCAAGAACCTGGCGCTTAAAGTGGAGGAGACGAGCAGCAGGGACCGGGGCTACCTCGCCCTCCGCTTCCTCTACCAGGGCGGCCAGACCGACATCGCCGCCGTCGAGGTCGCGCAAGCGGTCACCGGTCCCAGCGGCACCAACAACGACGCAGCACCGTTGCAGACATCGTGGCAGTACATGACCCGGCGCGAGGCGTCCCCGTCGGTGTGGCGCACGTCGCGCGTGCCAGCCGGTCCGCTCCAGGTCCGGCTCGTGGTCACCGCAGGCTCCGGCGGCAAGTGGCTGCGCGCCGACGGGGCAGTACTCCCCGCGGAGTGGCAGCCCGGCGCAGTCTACGACACCGGCCTGCGGGTCACCGACGTCGCCGCAAGCACCTGCGGCGCCGCCTCCTGCTCCTCCACGGACGAGGGCGACGACGCCGAGCAGCTCCGATGACACGCTCCCCTTGCATGCATCCACGGATGAGCCAGTGACCGACCGATGGTCCATCGGAGCCGTCCCGCACGCCAACGGCGACGCACATCAGCCCCGGCCGGCCGCCGGAATATGGGTCGAGCTAGGCTGCATGTACACTGTAGAGAGACGTGTACATCGCAACGCACGACATGCATGCACGGTCGACGACGAGTCCCGGTTAGGACAAAACGGCCATGTCCCGCTCTAAACAGAGGAGGTTGGCGCGTAGCTTCACGTGTGGAGGGAACGGACTAATGCAGAGAAGAACATGTAGATGGCTCTGTTTTGGTCTTGGAATCACATGACAGTGCCACTGTTTTGGCTGCTCGTCCTCTTCCTCTTTGGCATAGTAGAAGAGCATCATTGTAGGTTGATTGCATGGGCTGATTAAGATTGATCAATTGCCGACTAAGACTAAGTTAACTGCATTGCATTATGTTGTGTTCTGTATTACTCCCTCCGTAAACAAATATAAAAGTGTTTAGATAACTTAAATAGTAACCTAAATGCTTTTATATTTCTTGCCAATAATCATTTCTTGCCAATAATCACAATTTTTCATAAGACATTAATCGCAAAAATAGAGAAAAACTAGAAGATGGCCCAAATGCTGGTGCGGGGTGTTTTGCATCAAGTATGGATGAGATATTGTGGCACGGTTGAGCGGGTTGCTAGCTTATTTGTGCAATCAGACAAATACTCATGAATGATCGATATGCTCTTTGTTTACTGAGCTCAAAATAATAGTTTGCATAATGGACAAACTGGAAGAGTTTATTGCTGCGCAAATTCATACATCAAACTGAAAGGTATATGAACCAAATCCACACATCAAATCACTTGCCAATAATCATTTCTTGCCTACCCGGTTGTGGGCCAATAGTACACTTTCCTAATAAAGGATGAACATGGCCAGTTAGCTTATTTCACCTCAAACTAAAATAAGCCAAATATTCCCTCCGTTCCAGAATATAGGATGTATTGATAACATGAATACCGGAAGAAAAGAAACTACAGCCGGTTAACGGAATTAGCATCGATGGGGGAGTGTCCGTTTTACAGTGCGCCGATGATACTATCATTTTCATGGAGCATGACCTAGCAAAAGCTCGAAATATGAAGCTAGTGCTATGCTTATTTGAGCAGTTGTCGGGTTTAAAAATTAAATTCCATAAAAGTGAATTGTTCTGCTTTGGGAGAGCTAAGGACGAACAAGAAGCTTACAAACAATTGTTTGGTTGTGAGGTTGGATCGCTGCCTTTTACGTATTTAGGCATTCCGATTCACCACCGTAAGCTGTCGAATAAGGAGTGGAAGTGCATTGAGGATCAATTTGAAAAGAAACTAAGTTGCTGGAAGGGCAAACTTATGTCATATGGAGGACGATTAATTCTCATTAATTCGGTACTCACAAGTATGCCAATGTTTCTCTTGTCCTTTTTCGAGATACCAGTAGGGATTCGGAAGAGACTAGACTTCTATCGATCGCGATTCTTTTGGCAAAGTGATGAGCTAAAACAAAAGTACAGTCTTGCCAAGTGGGATATTATTTGTAGGCCAAAAGACCAAGGAGGTCTTGGCATTGAAAATTTAGAGGTAAAGAACAGATGCTTGCTCAGCAAGTGGCTGTACAAACTATGTGTAGAGACCGATGCAACATGGGCCCAGATTCTGCGTAATAAATACCTACATTCTAAAACCCTGTCCCAAGTGACAATCAGACCCACTGATTCACTGTTTTAGAAAGGACTGATGAGAGTGCAATCGGCCTTTTTCAGAAGGACAAAATTTATAGTTGGCAATGGTATTTCCATGAGATACTGGGAGGATACGTGGTTAGGGGAGATGCTTCTAGCTATCCAATATTCTTCTCTATATAATATTGTCCAGCGTAAAGAGGTTTACGTTGCAACAATATTACAGTCAAATCCTCTCAATATTCAATTCAGAAGGACTTTAGTGGGTAACCGTTGGGAAGTGTGGCTCCATCTTGTGCGAAGATTGATGTATGTTACCCTTTCTCAACAGCTAGACAAGTTGCACTGGAAATTAACCAAAAATGAAGTATTTTTGGTTAAATCCATGTACGTGGATATTATTAACTCTGGTCTGATCCCTAGATCCGTACATATTTGGAACGTCAAATGTCTTTAAAGATTAAAGTGTTCATGTGGTTTGTCCACAAACAAGTCATTCTCACTAAAGACATCCTGGCAAAACCTAACTGGACATGATCCAGACGTTGTAGTTTCTGTGACCATGATGAATCTATCAAACACCTCTTTCTTGATTGCCCTATGGCCAAAATTCTATGGCTTTCAGTTCATATAGCGTTTAACAGTAACCCTCCTAATGGCATTCACACGTTATTTGGGACGTGGCTAAATGAAGTAGACACAGAATTGGCAAAACATATTCGTGTTGGAGTATGTGCTCTTTTGTGGGCTATATGGAACTACATAAACGATTTGGTTTCTAACAGAGCAACACATATTCATTTTTTGCAGGTTATCTTCCAGGCCACTACTTTGATCTGTATGTGGTCGCTACTCACTCCGATGGATGCCAGGGAGCGTATGGTTACTGGATCTATTCGATGGGAGACGGTAGCACAGGCTATCTTCAACCGGTTTAGATGGCGGTCATGTAATAGGATAGGTGTTTAGTCTCCTATCTAGATTTATACCGCTGGTTGTGGCTATCCCGCTTTCTTTTCACTTTCTTTATTTAGCTCTTGGGAGCCCTTTTGCTTTTCGAGACTTGAAGACTATGTTTGAACTGCTTTATTTTTAATAAATGGCCACATGCATCTTTCTGATGCAGAGGCCGGAGGATGCCCTCCTTTTCGAATAAAAAAACGAAATTAGCGCAGACAAATTACTTTAAAAGAACATACAAAATCTGCAAGCTGGAAAACGAATACAACATGAAGGGCGTGTTTGGCGGCCATAGCAGCCGGCCCTGGCTTAGCTCAGCCTGGCTCAATGGAGGCTGGTTGACAAAATGCAGGCCGAAAACTAACATCTGAACATTGTTTGATTGCCCGCATCATGTCCTCTCGAATTAGGGGTGCAATTTTGGCATAGCATTTGGTTGTATGCATTGGTTCGGCTCACGCAACTACACGGTGTTTGGTTGTATACACGGGATATGATTAAGAGCTAACACTTACACTTAACACACAATGTGCCTCTCGCAACTGCAGTGGACGGACCAATATTGTACGATCATGAAACTAACATGTTGAACAGAGGACATCTAACCCCCCCCCCCTCTCTCTCTCCCTTTCTCTCTCCCTCTCTCTCTCTTCTAAAAGAACATAAATGTCTCATTATCAAAAAATAATCTGCAATCCTCATTATCAGAAGTCAAACAATACTCTAATCACACAAGCTAGTAAGAGTTCAGAAAATTGTACATGTAAAAGCCAATTAAACAGGCTTAGCATTTAAAAAATAGCTAAGTACAGAAAATCATTATATAATTATATCTCACTACATAAACATCTCAATATTTAACCATCAACGATGGAAAACTGGAAGGGAAATATAGATGCATGAGGATATAATTTATGAAGTTGAGTGATGCCCAGATGTGGCATGAGTCCTCCCTCATGGATTTCTAAAAAAAAAGATGCAAAAAAATGATGATAACAACCAAGGTGATTCGTGCATATGCTATGAGAAGATGGAAACAAAAACATATATGATATATTGTATAAAATGTAGGATGCCAATTGTCACAACATGATCAATGGACGAATACACTCTTTGATACATGAATAATGCAATGATCCAATAAAACTTGGAAGAAAAGTTGAAGGATATATACACAACATGGATCCTTGTTGGTCAAAATTTCTAGTGAAATCGCTATATGCCTCATGAAATTAAACATGCTTGTTAAAAGTTGGCATAATCCCCCTTTTAGCCTCGTCGTGGTGAATTGTAAATGTTTGTTGCAACCTACTGAACCAAACCAGGATGGGATGATATGTAGACTAATTAATTAGTCTTGATGTTTTCTGCTATAACAATATCAATTATAGAACATCACATGGGTATTGTGCTAGATTCTTGGTCCTTCATATATTATTCTAGGAAATTATGACTATTCATGTTGTTTCCCTGTCAACATCCTGTAAATTCAACAATGAAGGGCCAAGTTGCATATTGAACGTCGACTTGCAACTGGGGTAAAAATAGGTGGGACACTTCATTACATATTAGCGGTGCATTTGGACTTGCAAGTAGGACAAAACATGGGTTGGGCCGCAGTTGCATGTCGAGGATAGACTTGCAGTTGGGGCAAGAAAAAAAGGCAGGGCTCCAATTGCATGTCGGGGTGGAGCTGCAACTAAGATAAAAATGGTCCCCCCCCCCAGATGTGTGTCAAGTGTGGGGTTCCAAATAAGACAACAATGAGTCTGGCCCAAGTGTGTATTGACGGTGTGATGTCTGCAAAGCAACCTTCTTCTTGTAGACATTGTTGGGCCTCCAAGTGCAGAGATTTGTAGGACAGTAGCAAATTTCTCTCAAGTGGATGACCTAAGGTTTGTCAATCCGTGGGAGGTGTGGGATGAAGATGGTCTCTCTCAAGCAACCCTACAACCAAATAACAAAGAGTCTCTTGTGTCCCCAACACACCCAATACAATGGAAAATTGTATAGGTGCACTAGTTCAGCGAAGAGATGGTGATACAAGTGCTATATGGATGGTAGATAAAGGTTTTTTTAATCTGAAAATATAAAAACAGCAAGGTAACTAATGATAAAAGTGAGCATAAAAGGTATTGCAATGCTTTGAAACAAGGCCTAGGTGTAAGGGCATATTTCTCCCTAAGTAGTTTTGGTGATTGATGACAATGCATTTGCGGACTAATCGTATGCAATAAGCTTTTTCAGATATATATCACCTAGGCACAAGACGATTAAGTATCCCTCGGACCTTATGGAAGACGGTGTTTCCTTTTGTTTCTTTTTCGGTGGAATTGAGTCATAGGAAAGCCGTACTATTAAGAGGGGGTCCGCTTCGGAATGGTTTGGGTGGAATCAACACGTACACGTCTACTCATTCGCACCACCTTTCCTTTGCTTCTCTCGAGCTCCGGCTGTTTTCCTCGTCAGTACAAAAACAGTGGCTTCCTACTACTACAACTGCCTAGCATGCGGTAGTACCGCTCAGAGTGAGCGGTAGTACCGCATGCTCACACGGTAGTACCGCCTCAGGACCGCGGTAGTACCGCACAGAGCGATAGTACCGTAGCCTGAGCATGGTACCGTGTGGCTGGCCCAGCGTCGTAACTAGTAGCGGACGTAGGTGTGGAAGTAAGTTTTTACCTCCGCATTCTACGCGGTAGTACCGCTTGGAGCAAGCGGTAGTACCGTGTCGTGTTTTTGCTACGACCGTATTTCTGCGGATGTATTTTATTTAGTCCGCACTTCTCCTCGGCTTTTCTAGCCCTGCCTTGCGGTAGTACCGCAGGGACGTGCGGTAGTACCGCTCAGGCAGTACTACCGCCCGTTGCTTCCACGCAACAGGGCTAGTACTGGCATGTACTGCACCAGCGGTAGTACCGCATCCAGAGCGGTAGTACCGCTGGGCCGAGCGGTAGTACCGCAACTTTTGTGCGGTAGTACCGCGCTCTGCAGGCAGAAATGTGGAATAATGGTTGGATTTGTTCTCCCACTATATATAGGGAGTCTTCTTCTCCAAGAAGACCTACCTCTTCCTCCCCAAAGCTCCATTGTTGCTCAAAGCTCCATTTCCGCCCGATATCTCTCCCTAGCCAATCAAACTTGTTGATTTCCTCGGGATTGCTTGAGAAGGCATTGATCTACACTTCCACCATGAGATATTTGATTCCCCCCACTAATCCCTTGCGGATCTTGTTACTCTTGGGTGTTTGAGCACCCTAGACGGTTGAGGTCACCTCGGATCCATATTCCATTGTGGTGAAGCTTCGTGGTGTCGTTGGGAGCCTCCAATTCGGATGTGGAGATAGCCCCAACTTTGTTTGTAAAGGTTCGGTTGCCGCCTTCAAGGGCACCACTAGTGGATTCACGGCACCTTGCATTGTGTGAGGGCGTGAGGAGAATACGGTGGCCCTAGTGGCTTCTTGGGGAGCATTTTGCCTCCACACCGCTCCAACGGAGACGTACTTCCCCTCAAAGGGAAGGAACTTCGGTAACACATCCTCGTCTTCACCGGCTCCACTTGTGGTTATTTTTTTCCTTTACTTGTGCAAGCTTTCCTTGTTTATCTTATATAGCTTGCTTGTGAGGTTGTTATCTTTGCTTCCTATAAGTTGTCTTCATAGTAGCATATCTAGACAACTTACTTTGTTGCTTAATTTAAATTGGTTAAGAAAAGCTAAAAATTGTTAGTTGCCTATTCACCCCCCCTCTAGTCAACCATATCGATCCTTTCAATTGGTATCAGAGCCTCGTCTCTTTTTAAGGACTTTACCGTCCAAAGAGTATGGTTGACAACGTAGTCGAGACGGAGGAACATTCCGGTGGAACTCCGTCCTTGCCTACGTCCGATGGGGGAGCCTCGGTCTCTCGTGAGGAGTTCAATGTGGCTATGGACACATTGAAAGAATCACTAACGACCGAGGTCAAAGGCATCTTTAAAGAATTACTAGAGGGACACAAATTATCCACCACGCCGTTGGAAGTGGTTCGTCCCACTACCAATGTGTCGGAGGCTATTCCCGACAAGGGAGAAGCTAGTGGTGAGCAAGTCCCGGTTACTAAGAATGGTGGTGGGATTTTTTCCCACTCCGCTCCTCCTATCCACTATGGAGGACCCGTTCCTACTCCGCATTTAAATTCCGTTGGTCCTCCTCCTAAGTTTGTGAAAAATTCTGATTTTGCTACTTGGATGTTCCGCTTTAGACGTCATTTAAATCATTGTTCTACTAATCATTGGAGAATCATTGAGCAAGGTTTTTACCCACGTGATCCCGACAACTTAACTCCGTGAGAAGCTGCGGATCATCAATTCAACGGGTCCGTTCTTTGCATACTTCAAGATGCTATTCCCCCCAAAGACATTGCACATCTTCGACCCTTCACCGTGGCCAAGGAAGCTTGGGAGCATGTTGGCTCCATGTACAAGGGGAGCGCAAGCATTCAACGCTCCAACTATGAAGTTGTGCAAGATGAAGCCGACGAGTTTGCTATGATCGAAGATGAAGATCCTCGTGAACTTTATCGAAGATTAACCACTCTTGCGGTTTCTCTTCGAGATCATGGGAGCAAAGACACGGATGACAATTGGATCAAGCGCAAGTTTCTCAAGGCCATGATGCCTTACCACAAGGCAATGTCCTCCGGCATTCGCCAAAGACCGGACTTCCACACTTTGTCATCAAATGAGGTGCTGGATGAGTTCGTTGCCATGAGGATCTTGGACAAGACCGTCGACACTGCGGTTTTAAGAGCTCAACGTTCAAAGAAGCCTAACCTTGCCTTGAAGGCCAAGGCTTGTGTGGAAGAAGAGGAGGAGGAGGATGACGATGAGTGTTGCCCCGAGGACACCAAATATGCCTATCATGAGCACATGGCTCTTGCTTCGCGGCAATTTTGGGGCAACAAGAAGAACTCAAGGCCCAACTTCAACAAGAACAACTCAAGTGGCAACAAGGGCAAGCAACGAGTGAGGACATGCTTCAACTGTGGAAATGTAAGCCACTTTGTTGTAGATTGCCCATATGAGAAAAGAGAAGACTTTGGAGGCAAGCTTATCCGGAAGGACAAGGACAAGTCTTATCCCAACAAGAACAACTTCAACAAGAAGACCCCTCCTAAAGGGTTGGTGGCCCAAGAAGAATATGTTGAGGATGATGATAATGATGAAGATGATGATATGGTCACCATGGCCACAATTGCTATTGCTACTACTCCACGCTCATCTCTCTTCGACTCACCAAATGATAACATCACCGCCAAGTGTCTCATGGTTAAGGCCACCAACAAGGTAACTCCAAACATCAACACTACCATCATCTCTAATCCTTCATTGACGGATTGTATTGATGAGAGTGAGGGAGCAAAGGAGGAAGAGAATGAATTTGAGTTGTTTATGAGCAAACTCAAGGGCAAACCCAAGAAGCATTTTGTTGCTCTCTTGGAACAACTTGGTGAGGCCAATGACATGATCGAGGCTCATGAGGAGACCATTGCTAAAATGGAAGGACATAGTCGAGACTATGCCGATGAGATATCGGATCTCTCTAATGCTCTAGAGGAAGAGCGTGGTCTTCGTTTGGCTCTTGAGAAGTCACACAACCATGATCATGCTAAATTAAAGAAAGATCTCGATCATGCTTTAGTTGTCTCTCGTATGCTTAATTCTGAGAAGGCAAAACTTGGGGTTGACCATGCTAGACTCAAGGAGGATTTTGTTAAACTTGACAAGGCTTACAAGGCCTTGAAAGGTATGCATGCTTTTCTCAAGGAGTCTCATGATCAACTCCAAGTTTCGCTAACCAAGGAAAAGGCTATCTTTCCTCGCATGGTGTTGGTTGATATTGCAAGTGCTACTAACCCATGTTGCGAGCATGTGCATCTTGTTGAAGAAAATGCCAAGTTGAAGAAGCAACTTGAGAAAGGCCTTGTGACATGTATACAAGGTGAGAAGAACCTCAACAATCTTTTGAGTAACCAAAAGGAGGTTGTGGCAAAGGAAGGAATTGGGTTTGCTCCCAAGCCCAAGAAGAAGAATAATGACAAGACCAAGCTACCTCCCCCTCCCCCTATTACACAACCAGCGGTCATGTAATAGGATATGTGTTTAGTCTCCTATCTAGATTTATACCGCTGGTTGTGGCTATCCCGCTTTCTTTTCACTTTCTTTATTTAGCTCTTGGGAGCCCTTTTGCTTTTCGAGACATGAAGACTATGTTCGAACTGCTTTATTTTTAATAAATGGCCACATGCATCTTTCTGATGCAGAGGCCGGAGGATGCCCTCCTTTTCGAATAAAAATCGAAATTAGCGCAGACAAATTACTTTAAAAGAACATACAAAATCTGCAAGCTGGAAAACGAATACAACATGAAGGGCGTGTTTGGCGGCCATAGCAGCCGGCCCTGGCTTAGCTCAGCCTGGCTCAATGGAGGCTGGTTGACAAAATGCAGGCCGAAAACTAACATCTGAACATTGTTTGATTGCCTGCATCATGTCCTCTCGAATTAGGGGTGCAATTTTGGCATAGCGTTTGGTTGTATGCATTGGTTCGGCTCACGCAACTACACGGTGTTTGGTTGTATACACGGGATATGATTAAGAGCTAACACTTACACTTAACACACAATGTGCCTCTCGCAACTGCAGTGGACGGACCAATATTGTACGATCATGAAACTAACATGTTGAACAGAGGACATCTAAACCCCCCCCTCTCTCTCTCTCCCTTTCTCTCTCCCTCTCTCTCTCTCTTCTAAAAGAACATAAATGTCTCATTATCAAAAAATAATCTGCAATCCTCATTATCAGAAGTCAAACAATACTCTAATCACACAAGCTAGTAAGAGTTCAGAAAATTGTACATGTAAAAGCCAATTAAACAGGCTTAGCATTTAAAAAATAGCTAAGTACAGAAAATCCTTATATAATTATATCTCACTACATAAACATCTCAATATTTAACCATCAACGATGGAAAACTGGAAGGGAAATATAGATGCATGATGATATAATTTATGAAGTAGAGTGATGCCCAGATGTGGCATGAGTCCTCCCTCATGGATTTCTACAAAAAAAGATGCAAAAAAATGATGATAACAACCAAGGTGATTCATGCATATGCTATGAGAAGATGGAAACAAAAACATATATGATATATTGTATAAAATGTAGGATGCCAATTGTCACAACATGATCAATGGACGAATACACTCTTTGATACATGAATAATGCAATGATCCAATAAAACTTGGAAGAAAAGTTGAAGGATATATACACAACATGGATCCTTGTTGGTCAAAATTTCCAGTGAAATCGCTATATGCCTCATGAAATTAAACATGCTTGTTAAAAGTTAGCATAATCCCCCTTTTAGCCTCGCCGTGGTGAATTGTAAATGTTTGTTGCAACCTACTGAACCAAACCAGGATGGGATGATATGTAGACTAATTAATTAGTCTTGATGTTTTCTGCTATAACAATATCAATTATAGAACATCACATGGGTATTGTGCTAGATTCTTGGTCCTTCATATATTATTCTAGGAAATTATGACTATTCATGTTGTTTCCCTGTCAACATCCTGAAAATTCAACAATGAAGGGCCAAGTTGCATATTGAACGTCGGCTTGCAACTGGGGTAAAAATAGGTGGGACCCTTCATTACATATTAGCGGTGCATTTGGACTTGCAAGTAGGACAAAACATGGGTTGGGCCGCAGTTGCATGTCGAGGATAGACTTGCAGTTGGGGCAAGCAAAAAAGGCAGGGCTCCAATTGCATGTCGGGGTGGAGCTGCAACTAAGATAAAAATGGTCCCCACCCAGATGTGTGTCAAGTGTGGGGTTCCAAATGAGACAACAATGAGTCTGGCCCAAGTGTGTATTGACGGTGTGATGTCTGCAACGCAACCTTCTTCTTGTAGACATTGTTGGGCCTCCAAGTGCAGAAGTTTGTAGGACAGTAGCAAATTTCCCTCAAGTGGATGACCTAAGGTTTGTCAATCCGTGGGAGGTGTGGGATGAAGATGGTCTCTCTCAAGCAACCCTACAACCAAATAACAAAGAGTCTCTTGTGTCCCCAACACACCCAATACAATGGAAAATTGTATAGGTGCACTAGTTCGGCGAAGAGATGGTGATACAAGTGCAATATGGATGGTAGATAAAGGTTTTTTTAATCTGAAAATATAAAAACAGCAAGGTAACTAATGATAAAAGTGAGCATAAAAGGTATTGCAATGCTTTGAAACAAGGCCTAGGTGTAAGGGCATATTTCTCCCTAAGTAGTTTTGGTGATTGATGACAATGCATTTGCGGACTAATCGTGTGCAATAAGCTTTTTCAGATATATATCACCTAGGCACAAGACGATTAAGTATCCCTCGGACCTTATGGAAGACGGTGTTTCCTTTTGTTTCTTTTTCGGTGGAATTGAGTCATAGGAAAGCCGTACTATTAAGAGGGGGTCCGCTTCGGAATGGTTTGGGTGGAATCAACACGTACACGTCTACTCATTCGCACCACCTTTCCTTTGCTTCTCTCGAGCTCCGGCTGTTTTCCTCGTCAGTACAAAAACAGTGGCTTCCTACTACTACAACTGCCTAGCATGCGGTAGTACCGCTCAGAGTGAGCGGTAGTACCGCATGCTCACACGGTAGTACCGCCTCAGGACCGCGGTAGTACCGCACAGAGCGATAGTACCGTAGCCTGAGCACGGTAGTACCGTGTGGCTGGCCCAGCATCGTAACTAGTAGCGGAAGTAGGTGTGGAAGTAAGTTTTTACCTCCGCATTCTACGCGGTAGTACCGCTTGGAGCAAGCGGTAGTACCGTGTCATGTTTTTGCTACGACCGTATTTCTGCGGATGTATTTTATTTAGTCCGCACTTCTCCTCGGCTTTTCTAGCCCTGCCTTGCGGTAGTACCGCAGGGACGTGCGGTAGTACCGCTTAGGCAGTACTACCGCCCGTTGCTTCCACGCAACAGGGCTAGTACTGGCATGTACTGCACCAGCGGTAGTACCGCATCCAGAGCGGTAGTACCGCTGGGCCGAGCGGTAGTACCGCAACTTTTGTGCGGTAGTAGCGTGCTCTGCAGGCAGAAATGTGGAATAATGGTTGGATTTGTTCTCCCACTATATATAGGGAGTCTTCTTCTCCAAGAAGACCTACCTCTTCCTCCCCAAAGCTCCATTGTTGCTCAAAGCTCCATTTCCGCCCGATATCTCTCCCTAGCCAATCAAACTTGTTGATTTCCTCGGGATTGCTTGAGAAGGCATTGATCTACACTTCCACCAAGAGATATTTGATTCCCCCCACTAATCCCTTGCGGATCTTGTTACTCTTGGGTGTTTGAGCACCCTAGACGGTTGAGGTCACCTCGGATCCATATTCCATTGTGGTGAAGCTTCGTGGTGTCGTTGGGAGCCTCCAATTCGGATGTGGAGATAGCCCCAACTTTGTTTGTAAAGGTTCGGTTGCCGCCTTCAAGGGCACCACTAGTGGATTCACGGCACCTTGCATTGTGTGAGGGCGTGAGGAGAATACGGTGGCCCTAGTGGCTTCTTGGAGAGCATTTTGCCTCCACACGCTCCAACGGAGACGTACTTCCCCTCAAAGGGAAGGAACTTCGGTAACACATCCTCGTCTTCACCGGCTCCACTTGTGGTTATTTCTTTCCTTTACTTGTGCAAGCTTTCCTTGTTTATCTTATATAGCTTGCTTGTGAGGTTGTTATCTTTGCTTCCTATAAGTTGTCTTCATAGTAGCATATCTAGACAACTTACTTTGTTGCTTAATTTAAATTGGTTAAGAAAAGCTAAAAATTGTTAGTTGCCTATTCACCCCCCCTCTAGTCAACCATATCGATCCTTTCAATTGGTATCAGAGCCTCGTCTCTTTTTAAGGACTTTACCGTCCAAAGAGTATGGTTGACAACGTAGTCAAGACGGAGGAACATTCCGGTGGAACTCCGTCCTTGCCTACGTCCGATGGGGGGGGGCCTCGGTCTCTCGTGAGGAGTTCAATGTGGCTATGGACACATTGAAAGAATCACTAACGACCGAGGTCAAAGGCATCTTTAAAGAATTACTAGAGGGACTCCAATTATCCACCACGCCGTTGGAAGTGGTTCGTCCCACTACCAACGTGTCGGAGGCTATTCCCGACAAGGGAGAAGCTAGTAGTGAGCAAGTCCCGGTTACTAAGAATGGGGGTGGGATTTTTTCCCACTCCGCTCCTCCTATCCACTATGGAGGACCCGTTCCTACTCCGCATTTAAATTCCGTTGGTCCTCCTCCTAAGTTTGTGAAAAATTCTGATTTTGCTACTTGGATGTTCCGCTTTAGACGTCATTTAAATCATTGTTCTACTAATCATTGGAGAATCATTGAGCAAGGTTTTTACCCACGTGATCCCGACAACTTAACTCCGAGAGAAGCTGCGGATCATCAATTCAACGGGTCCGTTCTTTGCATACTTCAAGATGCTATTCCCCCCGAAGACATTGCACATCTTCGACCCTTCACCGTGGCCAAGGAAGCTTGGGAGCATGTTGGCTCCATGTACAAGGGGAGCGCAAGCATTCAACGCTCCAACTATGAAGTTGTGCAAGATGAAGCCGATGAGTTTGCTATGATCGAAGATGAAGATCCTCGTGAACTTTATCGAAGATTAACCACTCTTGCGGTTTCTCTTCGAGATCATGGGAGCAAAGACACGGATGACAATTGGATCAAGCGCAAGTTTCTCAAGGCCATGATGCCTTACCACAAGGCAATGTCCTCCGGCATTCGCCAAAGACCGGACTTCCACACTTTGTCATCAAAGGAGGTGTTGGATGAGTTCGTTGCCATGAGGATCTTGGACAAGACCGCCGACACTACGGTTTTAAGAGCTCAACGTTCAAAGAAGCCTAACCTTGCCTTGAAGGCCAAGGCTTGTGTGGAAGAAGAGGAGGAGGAGGATGACGATGAGTGTTGCCCCGAGGACACCAAATATGCCTATCATGAGCACATGGCTCTTGCTTCGCGGCAATTTTGGGGCAACAAGAAGAACTCAAGGCCCAACTTCAACAAGAACAACTCAAGTGGCAACAAGGGCAAGCAACGAGTGAGGACATGCTTCAACTGTGGAAATGTAAGCCACTTTGTTGTAGATTGCCCATATGAGAAAAGAGAAGACTTTGGAGGCAAGCTTATCCGGAAGGACAAGGACAAGTCTTATCCCAACAAGAACAACTTCAACAAGAAGACCCCTCCTAAAGGGTTGGTGGCCCAAGAAGAATATGTTGAGGATGATGATAATGATGAAGATGATGATATGGTCACCATGGCCACAATTGCTATTGCTACTACTCCACGCTCATCTTTCTTCGACTCACCAAATGATAACATCACCGCCAAGTGTCTCATGGTTAAGGCCACCAACAAGGTAACTCCAAACATCAACACTACCATCATCTCTAATCCTTCATTGACGGATTGTATTGATGAGAGTGAGGGAGCAAAGGAGGAAGAGAATGAATTTGAGTTGTTTATGAGCAAACTCAAGGGAAAACCCAAGAAGCATTTTGTTGCTCTCTTGGAACAACTTGGTGAGGCCAATGACATGATCGAGGCTCACGAGGAGACCATTGCTAAAATGGAAGGACATAGTCGAGACTATGCCGATGAGATATCGGATCTCTCTAATGCTCTAGAGGAAGAGCGTGGTCTTCGTTTGGCTCTTGAGGAGTCACACAACCATGATCATGCTAAATTAAAGAAAGATCTCGATCATGCTTTAGTTGTCTCTCGTATGCTTAATTCTGAGAAGGCAAAACTTGGGGTTGACCATGCTAGACTCAAGGAGGATTTTGTTAAACTTGACAAGGCTTACAAGGCCTTGAAAGGTATGCATGCTTCTCTCAAGGAGTCTCATGATCAACTCCAAGTTTCGCTAACCAAGGAAAAGGCTATCTTTCCTCGCATGGTGTTGGTTGATATTGCAAGTGCTACTAACCCATGTTGCGAGCATGTGCATCTTGTTGAAGAAAATGCCAAGTTGAAGAAGCAACTTGAGAAAGGCCTTGTGACATGTATACAAGGTGAGAAGAACCTCAACAATCTTTTGAGTAACCAAAAGGAGGTTGTGGCAAAGGAAGGAATAGGGTTTGCTCCCAAGCCCAAGAAGAAGAATAATGACAAGACCAAGCTACCTCCCCCTCTCCAACAAACCTTTGTGAAAGAGGGAGAGGGTGCGTCTAAGAAGAAGAACAATGTGAAGGGTGGTGGAGTCAAGAAAAACCCCACCATACCATCAAACATGACCGACGACTTTAATCCTTCTTATGTTTTATGTCGTGCTAGTGATGGTCATGTCTTTGCTAAATTTGTTGGTTCTTCTTATGAGTACATTGAATGGTCTATCTGGGTTCCTAAGACCCTTGTTACTAACCTCAAAGGACCCATTACCAAATGGGTACCTAAATCCAAGCATTGATCTCTTGTAGGAGTTTGCTTCCGGTGGGGGATCATGGTTGCTCGATACTGGAGCCACAAATCATATGACCGGAAGCAAAGACTTGGTGGTGGACGTGCATTTAGGTTCATCCATGGCCACCAACGTCGAATGGGGTGATGCTTCTTCTTCTAAGGTATTGGGGCTTGGCAAGGTTTTGAAATATCAATGACAGTAGGAGAGCATCCTACTGACTTCCCATATATCAACAAAGGTTACATAGCGCCGGGGTTTTCATGCAAGACATGGTGTAGACCCCTAGACCAAAACCATGGTCAGGGGCCCACCACTATGCCAAGCACCCCCAAGTCCAGCTGGCTCAAAAGAGTCTAACTTTTTAGTCTAGTGTTCTTAAGAAGTCTCCTACAAACTGTTCTAAGGAGGGTTTAACCCGATGTACAAGCAAGCCAAAGTCTTTCTTGAACCTCTCTTGCCAAGAGACCACCGAAGGGGGGATCGCCCTGAACACCTTGCCGTTACGCTCTTTCCATATGCTCCAGGCCGCCGTCAGAAAGATCTCCATGAACATAGGTTTGGTCCAGCGTTGCCGCCCGGAGTGTGCGATCTGCAGGCGATCTCCATTGTATGTCCAGTCCATTCCCAGCTTCCCCCAGCAAGCTCTGCTGAAGTTACAGCGAAAAAAGAGGTGCTCAACAGCTTCTTCCTCTCCACTCGCACAAAGCTCGCATGCCACCCCTTCAGAAACATTGTAGTGGCGCCTTTTGAGCATGTTTTTCGTGTTCACACGATCAGCCAGCATCAGCCACGCAAACACTTTAATTTTCATTGTGCACCTGCTCTTCCAGATCCATTTGAAGGCCGCATCCGCTATCATTTCCTTGAAGTAGTTTGCGTAGTATTTCCGTGAGGAGTATCGTTCCCCCCACAAGCAGGTCCAGGAATCATTTAGGTCATCTAGGGGGGTGATGTCCCTCGACAGGTCTTGTATCTCCAGCACCTCACCTCTAGCCTGTTGAGAAAGGGGCAGATAGAACCCCTGCTGAATGTTTGTGATGGACAGGAAGTCCCTGACGGATGCATCTTCCATCGTAGTGTAGGAAAAGGCCCGTGGATGCGAGAGCTCAAGGGTTTCAGTGAGCCATAAGTCCTTCCAGAACAGCACCGATGAGCCATCACCCACCACAACCCTGGTAATTCCTCTGTATTTGTCATTTAACTTCATCACATCTCTCCACCAGAACGAGCCGCAGGCATCCGCCGCATGTGGGACTTGGTGTTCATAGTACGTGTCCCAGATCAGGGAGCACCAGGGGGTGTCTTTTTTATTGTAAAAGCAGTGAAGAAATTTGAGAAGAAGCCCTTCATTTTGAACTTTGATATCAAGAACTCCCAGGCCCCCATGTTTCTTAGGCCTACACACGAGGTCCCAAGAGGCCAGGGGGTTACATGTTTCCCCGTGTTCCGTTTTTTTGCGCCAAAGGCATCTGCGACGGATCTTGTCCAGTTGCTCTATCAGTTTAATCGGGAACTTAAGTGTGCGCATGGGGTAGATCATGAGGGAAGTAATCAGAGAATTGAGCAACGTCAGCTTACTCCCATAGTTCATCAGGCATAGTGAAGAGGAGAGTCTGCGTTCCGCCTTTTCCACCAGTGGCATGAGCTCATTTACCGTAGGTTTTGTTGTTCCCATGGGCAGCCCCAGGTAGGTGAAGGGCATCCCCCCAACCGAGCATTGCCAGATCTGCGCTAGTTCCGTAACAAGGCGTTCATCCACATTAAGCGGCACCAGAATGGATTTGTTAAAATTTATCTTGAGTCCGATCGAGTCCGCATAGTCTATCAGGATCTGCTTCATGGCCCGCGCTTGAGCTAGATCGGCCGGCATGACCAAGATGGTGTCATCGGCATACTGCACCACCGGGTAGTCCATTCCAGTGCGTGAGGGGATCGGCAGTTCGATTAAACCGTTCTGGTATGCGTTGTTGATGGCAGCCTGTAGCAGATCGGCCGCAAGGACAAAGATGAGGGGAGAGAGCGGGTTCCCTTGCCGTACCCCGCAGTTGCAGTCAAATTGTCTTCCTGGTACTCCGTTCAGAAGGACCGAGGATTTGCCCGATCCAAATATAGTCTTGATCCACCCCACCCACCGATCATCAAAGCCCATGTATTTCATGATCTCCAACATAGCAGAATGGTTGATGGTGTCGAAAGCTTTCGCAAAATCAAGTTTGAACAGCACTATGGGTTTTTTCGATCGTTGGCATTGATAGATATACTCGAAGGCCCATGCTAGGCAATCTTGTATGGATCGGTTCTTCAAAAAACCGTATTGGTTTTTATGTATGATTTTGAGGACAACGGTCTGTAGCCTGTTCGCGAGTACCTTGGTGATGATCTTCAGACAGCAGTTTAAGAGTGTGATTGGGCGGAAGTCATTGGCCGATTCAGGCGAGTTGGTTTTGGGGATGAGCGTGATGAACCCTGTATTGATGCTGGTGATGTCAAGGGTGTCGTTGTAAAAGTCCTCACATAGTTTATAGAAATCCTTCTTGATAATGTGCCAGCAAGTTTTGATGAAGTGTCCGTTAAACCCGTCAGGGCCAGGGGCTCGATCTGTTGGCATGGTTTTAACCACTCCATCTATTTCAGCGTGCGTAAAGGGGGCCGATAGTGCTTCAAGACCGTCGACCTTTTTGATGATTGAAGCTAGGTTGAACTTCATGGCCGGGGTGGAAGAAGCGCCAAGTCTTCCTTTGTATGTATCAAACAGCACCGCCTCCTTTGAGTTATGGTCTGTGACCACTGAGCCGTCTTGTAGTTTTAGTGAGGAGATGAAGTTTTTTCTATAACGTTCAGTCGCCAGAGCATGGAACAACTTCGTGTTTTCTTCCCCAAATTTGATATACCGAATCGTACAGCGCTCCCTCCAATACCGATTCTGATATTGCAGTAGTTTAAGCAGATGGGCCTTAATAATTTTCCTAAAGTTTTTCTCTTGCACCGTGAGGGGCCTCCGGTCTTCCAGCCCATCTAGCTCCTTGAGAGCCCAATTATAGTTATGAATGAGTATTGATAGGCGGGAAATCCCTTTGCTCCATTTTTTAAGATCATACCGTAGTCGCTTCATCTTTTTGCATATAAGGGCAGAGATATTTTTAGCATAACAGTCCCTATCCCAGGACGCCTGCACCACTTCAAAAAAACCCGGATGGTTAGTCCAATAATTTTCAAAACGAAAGATCTTGCTCTTGGGTATGGCAGTCTTAATTTCGACCACACATGGTGTGTGATCAGACACAGGTTTTCCAAGTGGAGTGGCTATTGTATTTGGATACGATTGGGTCCAGTGACACGACGTGAGAAACCAGTCTAACTCACTACAACAGGACCCCTCCTATAGCAACGCCTTTTTACGTATCTAAATGTCCATATATGCGTTGCTAGTGCCTTTACCAACGGTTTGGGATGTGTAGCCTTATCCAGTGTTGCTAGCGCATAATGCAACGCTTATACTGTCGTTGGTAAAAGGAACCGTTGCAAGGTACAACAGATAAAACAGACTTTTACAACAGTTTTATATGTTGGTGCTTGATATACAAGAATCAAAATCCCATTCCTTGCAACGGAGAATTTCCAACGTTTCAAGTGTTGGTACATATAATAATAATAATAATAATAATAATAATAATAATAATAATAATAATAATAATAATAATAATAATATATTTCTTGCATTTAAATTAATGCTCCATGTAAAAGCGATAATTATGTATTTCAACTGAAGGAAAAACAAGACAATATACTCACGACAGGAAGAAATCATATATTATCTCAAAACTGTTGGATTACAATAGGAGGAACATCATCCAAATGTGATGCATAATCTAACAATTTTCTTGACAACAAAACTTAAACTGAAAACATCCATCTTAAAGAGGAACAACATCCGACAGGAACGTCATCCCTACAACATAACTAAACTACAAGAATCCATCTTCATCATCATGAAATGGAACAACGACATCATCATTGCAGTATAATCACCCGGCTCCCATATACTCATCCATTTATCTTTTCGATCTACAAACAAGAAGACAAAATAAACTTTTAACACACAATGCATTGACATGATGCAAGTATTAATAGAGGCAAAATATTAGTCACAAAGGTTGAAGGTCATGCAATATTTGCTTTTTCTGCATTACTAAGAGTATCACAGTTTTTGCGACTTCATACGAATTTTTCAGTCTGCACGAGTACCATATCGACATTCACTGCCCGGAATTCATTTCTAATTTCAGGACCATCAAGTCTACATGTAGGATCAGAACTTACCACTGTAGCTAGAGCTGTGCCCTTGTTATGCTTTTTCAGCCTCTTCAAGAATACTTTAGTTCCTGCCTGTTAGATGAAATCAGAGTTACCATATGAGAAGACAGAAAAAAAGGGGAACATATGAAATGAATTTGAGCAGACTTACAGGTAGTTCATTGGCATCCATCCCACTCAGCGAACTACTTCGAGCACTCTTAATGGATGCATTAGCACCTTTTGTTGTTCAGTTAAACTTGACAAGCCAAGATGAAGTATTAACCAAATAAACAAGCTAGGAATATAGTTTGAACAAAATTTGTATGGAGAATTTGTATGTGATTATGAAAAGATACCAGCTTGTTTGCAACAGATTTTTTTCGCCCTGACATGCACTAACATTCTCAAGCAAAGTTTATCTGTTTTGAACAGCATTCTGACAGCAAGACAACCAGTAGATACATAACCATTGGAGCGACATATTTTGAACATATTGTATATCAATATACCTTTGTGCAGGAGAATATATCTCCCCTTGCTGTGCACTGAAATTCTTGTCCATGACATATCTTCTGCAACATGACAATGACCAAAAGTTCAAATTAGTTATGTAAAAGAAAATATTCCATGATCCTACTCGACATGTGAAGACGATTAATTAAGACGTTAGCCCAAACAATCATATTTTGAAGTAATTTCTGCCCCTACAATCACCAAAAATATGTCTGACCACATTTATTCCTTATCAACACTCATTCAGTACAGAGTAGGTACTAGGAATACATTAAGCTATTCCTATTTCATAGTGAAACCGATGAAATAAGACATGAAACCATTACTCTTAAATGTAAATTTGCAAGGGGTCCATAATTTTGTTCATCAGGTGTATAAGAAAAGCAACAAGTAACAAAAGGAAACTCCATATAGCAGCTCTTTCAATAACCCCTTGTTTTACAGTTTTTTCTTTGCTGGGAACATTGCTATGAATAAAATGCAGTTGTCTTTCAGTACTAGTAGTTTAACTGTCGATCTGTTTCAGTTGCTTAGGGAAGATGAACTTGTACTTGTGTAGCGTGGTGCTTAACTTGGTGTTTGCTGGGGGGACACATGTTTAGTCGTAACACCATCCACAAATAGTAAGAGGGTCATGAGGTTAAGGACACCCGAGTTCATTCTCTTTGGTGTTAAGGAGGTTTCGTTCATGCACAAGCATTATGGCTAAGATGTTGTTTTCAAGTAGGAACTGTGAGGAGATCCTATGGGCCAAGGCAAAGTGTGTTGCAAAGTATACAGGTTCACTATCGTGCACATGGTTTTTCACTAACATTTATTTTCAGAAGAAGTGTGTTGTTCTATAGACTGGATGAAATTAACATTTTATTGGGTCCTGACTAGTCGACAAGATACGTAGTGCAAATTGTCCTTAGGTACGACCAAGATCAGTGGCGGAGCCAGCATTTAGGCATAGGGGGGCAGACTGCGACGAATCTAGCAAATATTATGCCTCGCATACTACCCAATAGTTTATACTCAAGTATCGTTCGCATTTAACTTCGCATCACAAATCACACAACAAAATAACTTAAATAGGATGTAGAAGTGCAATATAATTGTACAAGATTAGAATTGAGAGAGATTAGTAAATGATGTGATGTGTTAACCTTGGCTAGTTCGTTGGTCGTAGAATGAAGAATTGGTTGGTGAAGCAGCCTGCCCCGCCGTATGAATCAGATTTTTAGATCGAAGACCAGAGGCAGGCGGCGAAGGCATAGGACGGCAGGGCGCAGCGCTAACCCACGCACACGCTAATCACGGAGATAATGCCTAGCGCCAGAAGATTTAGCGGAGGCCCATGGTGCAATCTGCCTTGGCATGACTTAGAAAACGACTAGTTTGTGGTCTTTGTACGTGGGCCTTTTTTCCTTTCTCCAGTATTCTCGTGAGGATAG
>LR738714.1:858778531-858814931 GCA_902687465.1 Secale cereale | reverse complement strand
GGGACTGGCCCCCGCTCGTCTCCCCTTGGCTCCGCCACTGACCAAGATAACACTTTCTTCTAGTCACTCCATCGTTTATTTTCTACAAATGACACCGCGGCCAGATTACAATATGATAGCAATATGAAAATAACAAGGTCACAAATTGTCTGCGCACACACAAAGAAAGAAAGAAACTATGCTAGGTGTTCAACCGCAAAATGTTAGGAAAGAACAAACCCGGCTGTACTACCCAACTAGAATACCTTAGTCAGAATTGGAGTTCCACAAAGAAGGTCTATGAAGAGATTGAACTCACCAAGGTGCTAATGATGCAGAACTAGATTGAAATATTGTACGTGTCCACACCTGACAACCGAACATTTAGCAGATTTAAGCCATCTCTTATGTTCAGTAGACCTACAAACACCAAAACAAACAAGCGCCAGGGCACTATTATGAATAAAACCTAAAAAGCTAATGTAAATCGAGTAGGGAAGGTGTAACCTTATAGAAGAAGAATCAGAAACAACCCCCTCTATCTGAAGGCCCCCATAATTTTAAACCAATAACAGAGGACAACTATCAAACACTTGGTGTGCACTATCAAATTCACACAAGAGAAGAGTAATTAGAAATCATAGAAGGGACATATCTGAACCAAGGGGGGAGGAGGCAAAATCTTCAAGTTGTACTATGTGTTTCTATGAATCGGGGGTGGGGATTGTTCTGCTTTCCATCCCAGTTGCTGGACAAGACACACCTCTTGTGCCCTCAACCAGGCCCGTACGGGGCACATGTGCAGGATGTGCAACTGCACAGGGCCCCTTAAAGAAATGGGGCCCCAAATTAGATTTTTTTTACTACATCAATTTATTAATGAAGAACTTAGTCAAATTCATCCTGAACACACAGCACTAGCTGCAAAGAGTATTTACTCCTGGAGAATCGGGCCAGGTCTTTTGTCTTGGGAACACAACATGCATTTTTCACTCTTTGCCTTTGGTCTTCCCAACGGCAGTATTGATGGGAGGGGTTGAGGATGCAACCGAAATGTTAGCAATTCTATTTAAAACTTGTGATTTTCGTGGCTGCGGAGAGATAAGATTAATTGTAGGTTAATTATGTATAGTGAAAAGAACTTAATCAAAACTAGTATATTTAATATAAAAATATTTCATACTTGCATTTTTTTAGCCCAAAGTGTACATGTACATCGGACCATAGTCGTTTCAATAATTAAACCGAGACATATCGCATCCTTTAAAAAGTAAAAAAATTAAATAATTTCTAATTTAGCACAAATGTCTACTAACAAAAAATAAACATGCTGGTGTGGACTTTTTTCCTGATATGTTACAATAGCACTTCAATTATGAAAGGATGGCGATCCTTTTTTGTGGGTTCCTTTTAACTAAAATGGAACAGACAGGAATTGTTTTTACAAAGATAGCACTTCAAAATTGTGCTTCAAAATATTTAGTGAAGATAAACTTGAAGATTTTTTGGAAGGAATTCCTAGAAAGATTGCTCGTTCCAACTAAAATATAGATTACTAGATATTTAATAATTCATAATTTTGTATTTTTGCAATAGTTTATTTTTTCTGCACCAGATAGTTCTTGGAAAAATTGTGTTGCGCATATGGTAAATTTTAAAGACTTCTATCCCTAACTATCTTTGTTAATTACGAGGGCCTGAACTTTGATTTTGCACCGGGCCCCCAAATTCTTAGGTACGGCCCTGCCCTCAACATCAACAAATCGGCTGGGTCAGCTATGCCTATGAGGTTCAGGAGGGAAGGCATGCCATGATCAATCTTCTCAAGATAGGGATCCTACGAGACGAGGAAGGGAATTGTGTTGATATGGGGGAGAGGGAGGTTTCCGATTTTGATGGCGCAGTTATCTCATCGCGAGACCTGATTTTGGTATGCGTCCTTGATTCATATGACAGGTGGGGCCATGGTAATCAACTCGCGTACTTATTTTCTTTTGACCAAAATTAGTCGCTAATTGGCGGGACAGAATGGAGGGAAAGGGGAAAATTGGTGCGAAATCAGAAAAGAATACACGGAGTACAAATTTGAAGTGAAACAAATTATAATTTTTGTTATTATCATCTAGCCCTTGACACGCACTTGTACATTTATTTGTGTCAAACACAATGTGCTACTTCTATGCTTGTAAAAATTCAGTGCAAGATGGGTGAATTAATATTGATTTTTGTTACTCAACCCGACCCTGATTGGCCGTGACCTACCGCTCTCGCGTTTCTACTCAGCTTCCTCCATTGGAACAGAGGGCACCGTGTCGGCCGTAGACACCACATGTTCCACCGGCCTTCCCTTGCCTTTGTCGGTGACGAGGGCGGCGGCGCGGAGTGACTCAGCCATGCCGATCATGACCAGTTGGTCGTCGAGGTGGCACCGGTGCCGCGCGGACATGTTCACGGTGGTCTTCGACTGGTAGATGGTATAGGGCCTCCGCCAGTGCGGCATTTGTGAGGACCTAGTCTGGCGTGCGTCTGATATCATAAACACGACACGGTGTTGCGTGTTGCGTGGCTTCGTGAAACTCGACTGCCATTAGAGCACTGCAGAGACATTCTCCCGCCTTCTTGTCCGAGGTAATACACGATGGGCCGCGTGCGTTAGCGAGCTCCAGGTATGGCTCCTGTGTCACAGCAACCGGGCACTGACTAGGCGACAATCTGTGATGAAGCAGGGAGGACAGTGGCGAGGGCGGCGCCGAACTGCGGTCACAGAGGGAGCTCAAACTATCACTGGAACTCCTTGTGCATTGCGCCAGCCTGGGCCAGGAGATGTGACTACTACTGCTCTTCGTCATCCAAGGAGAGCACAACCTCTACCTTTGATGGCGTAGAGGAGGACGATGGGCCAAAAGACCTTGTGCGGCGGCGCCACGATCTGGAGGAAGATCCCTCCGCCGGCGCCGAGAACAATCCGAAAGAGCTTGACTTGCGTATCTTGCCAATCCCGGAGAGGATCAGATTGGATCCTACGGTTGTGCGTAGAGAAGCAAAGATGAGATAAAGATGGGGTTCGCCGACGCCAGAGCCCTAGGTAATTAGCCCGGGTAGGCGGATCGATGTTGCTTCAATGCGGCAAAGTGGCTAGAGTAGGCTTCTCGGTCGTCGCACCCCCATTGAAGCGGCCCCGCCCTCCTGTCTTGTCTGGTCGCTCCGACTGACATCAAGGCCATCAAGTCACGTCCTTTCTCAATTGGCTGACCAACATCGATGCACTGGCACAATTCCGAGAGCGGTTCACGCGGGAAAGTGTTTTGGTGTGACCGCGTACATTAGCACGAGTCCGGATGCCCGCAAACCTCCCCGAGATTTGGTTTCGGTTCAAGATAATTCTGGCTCTCTGACTTAATTGTATATGTGCATTTTAATACCTTTAATATATTGTACTAAAAAGGTATAAAAGTATTCTTATTTCCTATCACGCCTCATTATTTCGTGACCTCGTAATATTTCCCTACCGCTCAAAGAAAATTATGCTTAGAATTCATAGTCCAGCGCTACTTAATTTTGCTTTTTATTTCAATTTACGCCTACTGCTAAAGAAACAATTTATGCCTGCGGTATGGAACTTTGTCAAAAAAAATAAAGGACACCGAAGTTCGAACTTGGCACAACAAGGATGGACGCAAGGAATTCACCATCGAGATGAACTAGTATTTACGTAGGTTTATGGCCACAACATTTATTTATTTCCTGTTGGACCGAACGGAGAAAAGGAAATGGGGAACAGCGAGCCTCCAACCAGACACAATAGCGAGCCTAGACAGCCCATCTTTATTGGCCTTATTTTCTCTCCAAGCCCATCTTTTATTTATTCACGCTCAACTTGCCTTTCTCGCCTCCTTTTTTTTTCTTCTTTCGGATGATCTACCACCCTTTAAAGCGATTTTGAAAAGTTCATAGAATTCCGAAAAAGTTCACAATTTTTGAAACAAATCACGAAATTGAGAAAAGTTCATCAACTAAATTTATTTTTCACGAATTTAAAAAAAAAACACATATTTGGAAAAGGTTAGCCGAAAAAAATCATAGATTTGAAAAAAAAAATCATGAATTTGATAAAAAATCACAAATATGAAAAATTTCATCAATTTTGGAAAAGAGCTCATCGATTTCAAAAAAATGTACATCAAATTGAAAAAAAATCATCGAATTTCGAATAAAGTTCATCAATTCTGAAGAAAAGTTCTCAAATTTGAAATGAGTTCATTTATATTGAAAATAGTTCATGGAATTTGGGAAAAAGTTCATCAATTTTGCAAAAAATTCTTATTATGAAAAAAGTTCATCAATATGGAAAAAGTTTATGCTTTTTGCAAAAGCAGAAAGAAATAGAAAAAAAAGTAAAGAAAAGGAAATGATTAAAGAAAAACACCAAAAGAAAGCGGTCCGTAAAAAAACCGACCTGAGAAGCTACCCAAAACCGGGGGATTCTCAAACTGAAGAATGAATAAAACGAAAAATTGTAGTTAGTAGGAGGATAAAACATCGATGGAGGTGGATGGGGGGTGTGCGCCGATGCCTTTAACCGAATAGGATTCGCCATGATCTAGGTCGAAGAATAAAACAAAGGGGCTACGTGTGATTTGGTTTTTCCTCGAACCGTTAGCAAATATTTTGCGTAGAATTCATTATGTGTACCGGCGTGTCTAGTTATTTTTTATTTTTTATTAAGTAAATTTGCACTCTTATAACAGTCATCATATACAACACATACATGGCAACATATAAGATTCGTTCCAATCTATGTATGACACTATGGTCACGAGTTGTAAGTCTATGACGCATATGCTGCAACGCTTATATGCGTATCTCCTGTGGATTTTGCAACCTATAGTCAAAATGTTGTAGAATATGTGTTGCTTTATAGGGGGTATCCTTGTAGTGACTGTTCCAGCAAGGGGTCGTCCTGCATGTTGCTCCAAGTATATGATCGTCCTTTAAGAGGGATTTCAACCAAGGCTTGGGTACGTATAATATCATTGAAAGGGAATATGTCGTTGGCATTTCCCCCAGGTTTATTTCTGTTGTTGGATGATCGAATGTAGTTATAATCGCCTACAAGAAGCCAGTCTTCAGCGTCTGGTATTACCAGTTCATAGAGCCAGTTGGTGAATATCGCTCGATCATCCCCTCTGCACGGCCCATAGATATTGAAAAGTGTCCATGCGTGACCAGACGCCTTCGAAGTTAACTTAACTCCTAATGCAAAGAAATCCGAGAAAATCCTACTCCCATCAAAGAGAGAGCCATTCCAGACAGTAAGTATGCCCCCCGAGGCACCACGCGAAGGGATAAAAGCAAATTAATCAAGACGGCGTGGACAGAAAGTCTTAATGAAAGCAAGATCAAAAGAAGTACGTTTAGTCTCCTGGAGGCATACGATATTACAACCCGAAGCTGCAATCGCATTTTTAACTGCTAAAGTTTTATCGTCTGAATTTATACCATGGATGTTCCACACCAGCACATTCCAGTGTACTTGGTGGGCCATGTGGTCTAGTTGGTGGAGGTGGTGGCAGCGGGTTGCTCCTCCTCCAGCGGCGCCATGAGCTTGGCCGGGGAGAGCTCAGCTGCAGGAATGCCGCAACGCGACGTGCCGATCATCTGGAGCTGGGAAATAGGTGTTGGCGGTGGAACATCTTCAGAAGCAGATATTGTGTTGGTTGTTGAGAGTCTGAGAGGAGCCGTTGGGGCTTGACGTGGCTTAACCTTGGTCTTGTACGGGCGTGCTTCAGCCATGGAGGGGGCCTTGAAGCCATCATAGCGATTGTTTCTGGTGCTACGCCGGAGGGTCAGTGGTGCTATCTCGCCTGCCTTCTTTTTCTTCTTGACAGAGAGTGTCAGAGTCCGGAAGTCTTCAGCATATTCAGTGAACACCTCCGTAGTAGCACAACGCTCCTCCCGTGGATCCACCCTAGCTTCCATAGCACCAGCAAACTGCTGACTAAGTAGTGGGTCAAAGGCTTCATCCCAACTGCGCTTGTCCAGTTTCACGAAGAGAATTTCTGACGTTTTGGCAATTGGGGTATACCAGGACCTGACAGCATGAGCCACAAACAGATATTGGAGCGAGTGGCAGAACAGAGTGGCCATCTCCAGGGTGTCGTCTGCAGGGAGGAGCATGGGGAGCATGGGCTTATAGATGTACTTCCTGAGGAATGAGATCAGTTGCGTGAAAGGTAGGACACGAAGATTTGCCTCATCCGCTGCTCCTCTGACAAAAGTAAGGGTGCTGTGGTGTGCCCCCAGAACGATGTCTTCCACTGCCAATTCGACCTGAGCAACATGCGCATTCCAGGCCTCCAGTCCATCATCATGGACGTTCTCTTCAGGGGTTACTCCGTCCATCATGGACGGACCAGTGTACCCGGTGATCTGACGCCAGCTCTCTCCCTGGTACTGAGGTGGGATTTCAGGCCATGGTTGCCATCCGTTGGCCAACTGCTGCTGCGTAGGTGGTTGAAGATCTTGCCCCCAAGCCGCATTTGCCTGTTGCTGCTGTGCGACCATGGCTTCAAAGGAGACTTGTTGAGAGGCTGTCAGGAACGGCAGTTCCCTCGGATGCGGCGAGGCGTTCATAGGTGGCGGCGGCTCCTCTGTGCCCGCATTAGGCGGATTAGTTGGCCAATTTGTCATAATGTAAACAGGAATCGTCCATGATCTACCCAGACCTCCAAACACATTGGCTCTTTTAATGATCAGGCTATGCGGCACATTAGAGAACTGATTGATAAGAACACGAACAAGGACTCTAGTCTTGACTTGCCCAGGGTTGTGCCAGATCTCAAAGTTACCAAAACAACTGACAGCTTTGTTCACATAATATTCATTCTGGTAATCAAGAGGAAAACCAAGGAACACTACCCAAGCAACAGCTTCAAAGATCGGTATGCGCATATTGGGTCCTTCATCATGGCGAGCAAAGTAAAAGGTCCTATCCTCATCTATCGGATGCGGCCCAGTTGTGATTAGGAAGTCTCTGACAGCGGCTGATCTAAACCCAATCATCCCGACTCCTAGATGAAAGATGTCAGAGTATATCACCTCAGCATTGAAGTCATTAGCCAAGATTTGGAGGATTTCCGCGAGCACCATAGGACGCTGCAGATCAGGCGTCGGAGGGTTGGTGAGGACGAGCGCATAGCTTTCGTGGTGTAGAGGTGGAGCGCCGACGACCATCATGTTCCTCTGGAGCCTATCAGCAGGGCCATTGAAGATGGCAAGGGGGCCAGGGATGAACTGGAAGGGCATTACAGGGAAGTTCGCCATGGGAGGATGAGTGGAAGTGTTTGCGGGGATGCTAGCAGGCGGATGAGTCGAATGGGGTTTCTGGCGAGGGGTGGAAGCGCTAGCAGGCGAATGAATTGATGGGGGCTGCTGGCGATTTGGTAGTGGGGGCGGCAGGTTGAGTAGTCTAGAGGTGCTCGAGGTGATAGGACGTAGGGTAGGAGGAGGCGGACCGTCACCCCCAATAGGCAGTGAGCGCGTGTCCTGGCGCTGCGAATCGCTTGATTTGATATGCCATGCCATTTTCTGTTTTTTGTTTCCATCACAGCCTCGACTTTCCCCAACGGGAGGTGATACTATACTAGTTTTTGGCCTCCAAACCCAGGTATGATCATTGGGAGGTTGCCTCGGTTGGGAAATCCAGGCTTGGCAAGGTTGTTGTTTCACATGATCTCATGATCGAGAAAGTCATGCTTGTTGAGTCCCTTGCATATAACTTACTTTCTGTCCGCCAACTTGCACTCATGGGCTTTGCTACATTCTTTGATATTAATACTGTGGCCCTCTTGTGGAGCAAGACTCTTAAAGTAGCCTATGTTGGACATGTCGAGAACGGTCTCTATGTGGTTAACTTCTCGGAGCAACCCACTAAGACCGCGACATGACTAATGGCTAAAGTTGATGTGGGATGGCTTTGGCATCGCCGGTTAGCCCATGTCAATATGAGATCTTTGCAAAGTCTTCTCAAGGGGAACCATGTCCGTGGACTAACAAACGTTAGCTTTGCCAAAGATCGTGCTTGCAGTGCTTGTATTGAAGGAAAGTTACATGAGAAGGCTCACCCTCCCACGACTATCATCTACTCAAAAAAGACCCTTAGAGCTCCTTCACATGGATCTCTTTGGGCCTCCATCCTTTGATAGTCTTGGGGGCAGAAAGTATTGCTTGGTGATTGTGGATGATTATTCAAGGTACACATGGGTATACTTCTTCAATAAGAAGAGTGAGACCCAACAAACCGTCATCAACTTTGCAAATGAAGCTCAACGACAACATGAAGCAAAGATTTTGATGATCCGAAGTGACAACCGCACCGAGTTCAAGAACTACACCTTGGATGAGTTTCTTAGTGATGAGGGGATCAAACATCAATATGCCGCACCTTATACCCCTCAACAAAATGGTGTAGCGGAGAGAAAGAACCGGACATTGATGGACGCGGCAAGGACCATGATGGCGGAATTCAAATCTCCATACAACTTTTGGGCCGAAGCCATCAACACCGCGTGTCATGCATCCAATCGGCTCTATCTCCGCAAAGGTTTGAACAAGACTCCATATGAGATTCTTACCGGTAACAAGCCCAATCTCAAGTACTTCCGGGTGTTCGGGTGTAAGTGTTTCATCCTCAAGAAAGGTGCTCGTTTGTCTAAATTTGAGTCTAGAGCTCATGAGAGCATCTTTGTTGGTTATGCTACAAACTCTCATGCTTACCGTGTCCTCAACCAGTCCAATGGACTCATTGAGGAGACGAGTAACGTAGAGTTTGATGAGAATAATGGCTCCCAAGTGGAGCAAAGTGGTACTTGTGATGTAGGTGATGAAATTCCTCCACAAGCCATAAGAAGAATGGGTGTTGGATAAATCCTACCCATTGAGGAACTCCTTGTGGCCGAAGGAGAAGGACAATGTTCCACACAAGTGGAACCATCATCAACCCAAGACCCACACGCTTCCGAAGAACAAAGTGAAGTCCCTCAACCGGACGAACAAGGCCAAGTGCAAGATCAATCACAAGATGGTGGGGAGCCACCAAATGATGCACAAGGCCAAGTTTTCTCCTCTGAGCAAGATCAAGATCAAGAGGAAGCTCAAGATCAAGATCAAGCTCTTGACGTCGCTCAAGATGATCAACTCGGTGCTCCTCAATTATCTCTTGAAGAGCAATTGGAGCGTCGTGCTGCAAAAATTGCCTCCAGGCTTGCTTCCAGACAACATCACATGGAGAATATTCTTGGAAGCATCACAAAGGGGGTAAGCACTCGTAGACAATTAGCAAACTATTGTGCTCATCAAGCTTTTGTCTCTTGTGTTGAACCTCAAAAGGTCTATGAGGCGCTCAAAGACCCTGATTGGCTTAATGCCATGCATGAAGAACTCCACAACTTCGAGCGCAACAAAGTGTGGCGTCTGGTGCCGAGGCCAAAGGAGAACCATAATGTCATTGGAACCAAGTGGATCTTTAAGAACAAGCAGGATGCTCATGGCATTGTCATTCGCAACAAGGCGCATTTGGTGGCTCAAGGCTACTCCCAAGTCGAGGGTATCGACTACGGTGAAACCTTTGACCCAGTTGCTCGCCTTGAATCTATCTGTTTGTCGCTTGCTTATGCTTCTCATCATAATTTTAAGTTGCAACAAATGGATGTGAAAAGTGCATTTCTTAATGGTCCTATTAAATAGTTGGTTTATGTCAAACAACCCCCGGGGTTTGAGGATCCTAAGTTCCCCAATCACGTGTATCAACTCGATAAGGCACTCTATGGCCTTAAACAAGCCCCACGCGCGTGGTATGAGCATCTTACCGAGTTGTTACAAGATCGTGGGTTTGAAATTGGAAAAATCCACACCACTCTTTTTACTAAGAAGGTCAAAGGGGAGTTGTTTGTCTGCCAACTATATGTTGATTATATTATCTTTGGTTCGCCTAACAAAGCTTTCAATGATGAGTTCGCCGCACTCATGACCACACATTTTGAGATGTCCATGATGGGAGAGTTGAAGTACTTCCTTGGGTTTGAGATTAAGTAAAGAAGAGAAGGAATCTTTATCAAACAAGCCAAGTACACTCAAGACATGCTCAAGAGGTTTAATCTAAGTGATGTCAAGCCGGCTACTACTCCAATGCCAACCATGTGCCAACTTGACATTGATCCCAATGGTAAAGCGGTGGATCAGAAGGTATATCGTTCTATAATTGGATCCTTGCTTTACCTTTGTGCATCTAGACCAGATATTATGTTGAGTGTGGGAACCTATGCACGGTTTCAAGCCTCACCTAAGGAAAGTCACTTTGTGGCAGTCAAGCGAATCTTTCAATATTTGGCTCATACCCCAAACTTTGGCTTATGGTACCCAAGAGGAGCAAACTTCAACCTTGTAGGTTTCTCTGATTCGGACTGGGCGGGAGACAAAGTGGATAGGAAGTCCACTTCCGGAGGGTGCCAATTCCTTGGTTGCTCTCTGGTAAGTTGGTCTTCCAAAAAGCAAAGTTGTGTGTCTCTCTCGTCCACCGAAGCAGAGTATGTGGCAGCTGGCAGTTGTTGTGCGCAACTTCTATGGATGAGGCAAACTTTAAAGGATTACGGTGTCACTTGTGACAAAGTGCCTCTTTGGTGTGACAATGAAAGTGCCATCAAGATTTCTCTCAACCCAGTGCAACATTTCAAGACGAAGCATATAGAGATTCGTTATCACTTCATCCGGGATCATATTCGGCAAGGAGAAATCGAACCTCACTATGTCAACACTCATGATAACCTTGCAGATATCTTCACGAAGCCTTTGGATGAAGCAAGATTTCGCGAGTTAAGGCATGAGATAAATATCATAGATTCGAGCAATGTGGCTTGAAACTTTGCACACACCTCCCACTCAATATAGTTATCTTGCCTAGATGTAGGCATGGACATAGGGGGCATATTGTTCTCTCAATGAACTCTTCCTCCCCCCATTATGCATAAATCGATCGAGTCTTTGTCATTTGCCATAATTAAATGGTCCAAGTGCTTCAAGACGAGTGTTGGTCATGGGCCCAAGGATAGTTCTTTGCGGTGCCATACCAAATAACTCAAACATAGGTTGCTTCGGCCACCGACATCCTTCTTGAAGGAGTGTCTTGTGTGTTGTTTCGGTTGTGTGTTGTCTTTCGTTCCTTGTTCCTTGCGTGTGCGTTTTTTGCTTTGCTTAAGCCTATTGTCGAAACTTGCATTTTCTTGGAGGGACGGTACTACCGTGAGTAGTCACTGTACTACCGCAAGAGAGAATACGGTACTACCGCAACCAGCACGGCAGTAAGTTTTTACTGCCGCTGGTCGAGCAGTACTACCGCTCCGAGTGCGGTACTTCCGCCCGCGCGGTATTACCGCGATGACCGTGGTACTACCGCACTTATTCGAACGGCTGGGGGTTATAAGCAGGCAGGGGGAGTTCTAACTCCCCCATACCCATTCATCTCATCTCCCCCACGTCGTCTCTCTCTCTCCCTCAAGAACGTCGTCGGAGGACCTCGCCGGATCTCCTCTCCTTGCCACTATCCTCGCATTCCGACCGGTGGGATCGATCCCCACCTCGACCTCTTGCCATGGATGAAGGTTTCTCCCCAAACCCCCTCTTATTTTTGCCCGGTTGTTGTTTCTAGGTTTTGGGGAGATGCTTGTTGTTCTTGTGTCCTTCTTGTCCTTATCCATGGAAGTTTAGGGTGTAGGAGAGTTATAATGCAATAGAAATGCTAGTAAGTATGCTTCTACTAAGTTGCTATGATCAGCCGTAGTACCATTCGCCGTTCTATGCGTTCCTGTCTAGATCCATTTTTCAGATCTGACCCGAGCGGTGCTACCGCTCGATGACCGCGCTACTACCGCCTTGCCGCGTAACGGTACTAACGCCGAGCGGTGCTACTGTGATGAACGCGGACGTAATTTTTTAGTACCGTGTTCTGTGCGGTACTACCGCAACTCTTCAATGCGGTACAACGGCCCCCTAAGCGGTACTAAAAATTTACTTCCACTTTCGTCACGCAGTACTACCGCTTGATCCATACTACTTCATAGCGCATACATATTATCCTTTCTACATGTTTCGTGTGCTTTTTGTGGCTTTTGCATTGATTCTCTTTGTGTTTCCGTCGTGTTCTTGTGTTTGTGTCTTAGGTGGTGGCTCCGGTTCCAGTGATCGTCGCACCAATCCCAGCCGTGACACCGGGTCCAAGCGTCTGCGCACTCAAAGTGATATGCCTGAGGGCTCCAATGCCCCCCCAACGCAGATTCAAGACCGCCGCCAACAAGAACAAGGAACCAACTATGACCATGGAGGAGATGCCAGCTCATGAGTTAATGGCAAGGAGGAAGATCAACCCTTATGCAGATCCCCGGTGTCAATTCCATGGAGATGAACTGTTGTGGACCAAGCAGCAGTATCGTTCTACACAGAGGTACTCAAGAGTAAGCACAACATGTATGTGGATGCACATTGGATTGACATGGCCCACATGCGGAGGGATGATCACCGGGCCTACTTTGCCGAGGCTCTACACCTGGTGGAGCAGTTTGGGATTGAGCACATCATGACATTTCAGATGGATTTTGACCCAGAAATCGTGGCACAGTTCTATGCTTCGGCGCACTTCCATACCAAGGAAGAACGCACCATGACTTGGATGACAAATGGTCACAAGATGACTGCTTCATGGAAGGACTTTATGGATCTACTTCAGGTGGCTGACGAGGGGCTCCACACCCCTCTTGGAGCGCGGCCTCATGCCAACGAAGAATCTGCCAACAAGGGCCGTTTGCTGCCCTTTTATGTGGAAAAGACACTTGCTAGTGGCAAGAAGACATGGGTGATGAACACCTTTCTGGATATCATGCATAGGATCTTCCGCAACACCTTGTTTCCTCGAGTTGGGGACAAGGACAAGGTACATGCATACCTCGTTGGCATGCTACTGATGTGTGAGGAGGCCCGCAATGCTCAGACTCAGCCACTTGATATCTCCCATATCATGTGGTGTGACCTTTGCTTTGCGATCTACACTCGCAAAGTGCCCATCTACGGTCCGTTTCTATTTCTGCTTATCTCCAAGACTTGGGAGAAGCTTTACCCTGATGAGGAGTTCGAGGCCCCGCAGTGGATTCATCATGAGCCTATCCGACTTTGCATCAAGAGTCGTTGGGCTAATACCACTACCCGTGCAGAGGCTGCTGCAGCATAGATGGGTACAGATGAGGAGCCTGTGGAGGAGGAGCCTGCTGAGGACAGTTCTGGAGGATATGCTCCTCCCTCGTCTGAGCCCTCTTGGGCTAAGAAGATGAAGAGGAAGATGAAGGCACTATTCTGTATGCAAGCAAAGGGTCAGTACAAGGCTCATGTGACTCACAAGCAATCTCGCCAGCGTGACAAGAAGATCATGATGATCTTTGGTGAGCATGTGTCTAGTGGGTCAGAGGAGATCATCACTCCAGAGGCAGAGTGGATTGCCCAACAGGGCTACAAGTGGTCTGAGTCTGAGGAGGAGCAGCAGGAGTCTGATGGAGAGCATGACTACTGAGTTCTTCCGCCAGAGCTACCACCTATCTTAGGTGTCCTCTTTCCCTTTGTGGTGTCCTGATGCCAAAGGGGGAGAGAGTGTTAGGATTTGCGTCTTGTGTCGTGTCTATTTGCTTTTCGTTGGTCGAACTTTGTCTGCTTGCTTGTGTTTTTGTCGTGTGTGTGAGACTTTCATATGGTGTGAGACATATGCTCCTTCTCGTTAACTCATTTTTATGTCTATGATATCTATTAGGTTGTGAGAAATTGCTTTACTTACCCTTTATATGTGCTCACCCTATCCTCCTTACATCTGTGCGTAGAATCTTATTCCTTGTATGCAAGGAGTATATTGTTTGTAGAATATAGGGGGAGCATTGATCCTAGTATGTGTGGTGTGCAGTCCAAAGCACCCTCTCTTACATGCACACATCTAGGGGGAGCTTACCTATATTCTATTGCTTTGCTTGTTTTGCTTACTTTCTTATATATCCTTGTGCAAATCCTGTATTGTCATCAATCCACCAAAAAGGGGGAGATTGTAAGGGCATATTTCTCCCTAAGTAGTTTTGCTGATTGATGACAATGCATTTGAGGACTAATCGTGTGCAATAAGCTTTTTCAGATATATATCACCTAGGCACAAGACGATTAAGTACCCCTCGGACCTTATGGAAGACGGTGTTGCCTTTTGTTTCTTTTTCGGTGGAATTGAGTCATAGGAAAACCGTACTATTAAGAGGGGGTCCGCTTCGGAGAGGTTTGGGCGGAATCAACACGTACACATCTACTCATTCGCACCACCTTGCCTTTGCTTCTCTGGAGCTCCGGCTGTTTTCCTCGTCAGTACAAAAACAGTGTCTTCTTACTACTACAACTGCCTAGCATGCGGTAGTACCGCTCAGAGTGAGCGATAGTACCGCACGGTCACACGGTAGTACTGCCTCAGGACCGCGGTAGTACCCTAGCCTGAGCACGGTAGTACCGTGTGGCTGGCCTAGCGTCGTAACTAGTAGCGGAAGTAGGTGTGGAAGTAATTTTTTACTTCCGCATTCTACACGGTAGTACCGCTTGGAGCAAGCGGTAGTACCGTGTTGTGTTTTTGCTACGACCGTATTTCTGCGGATGTATTTTATTTAGTCCGCACTTCTCCTCGGTTTGTCTAGCCCTGCCTTGCGGTAGTACCGCAGGGACGTGCGGTAGTACCGCTCAGGCGGTACTACCGCCCGTTGCTTCCACGCAACAGAGCTAGTACTGGCATGTACTGCACCAGCGGTAGTATCGCATCCAGAGCGGTAGTACCGCTGGGACGAGCGGTAGTACCGCAACTTATGTGCGGTAGTACCGCGCTCTGCGGGCAGAAATGTGGAATAATGGTTGGATTTGTTCTCCCACTATATATAGGGAGTCTTCTTCTCTAAGAAGACCTACCTCTTCCTCCCCAAAGCTCCATTGTTGGTCAAAGCTCCATTTCCGCCTGATCTCTCTCCCTAGCCAATCAAACTTGTTGATTTCCTCGGGATTGCTTGAGAAGGCATCGATCTACACTTCCACCAAGAGATATTTGATTCCCCCCACTAATCCCTTGCGGATCTTGTTACTCTTGGGTGTTTGAGCACCCTAGACGGTTGAGGTCACCTCGGAGCCATATTCCATTGTGGTAAAGCTTCGTGGTGTCGTTGGGAGCCTCCAATTTGGTTGTGGATATAGCCCCAACCTTGTTTGTAAAGGTTCGGTTGCCGCCTTCAAGGGCACCACTAGTGGATTCACGGCACCTTGCATTGTGTGAGGGCATGAGGAGAATACGGTGGCCCTAGTGGCTTCTTGGGGAGCATTGTGCCTCCACGCCGCTCCAACGGAGATGTACTTCCCCTCAAAGGGAAGGAACTTCGGTAACACATCCTAGTCTTCACCGGCTCCACTTGTGGTTATTTCTTTCCATTACTTGTGCAAGCTTTCCTTGTTTATCTTATATAGCTTGCTTGTGAGGTTGTTATCTTTGCTTCCTATAAGTTGTCTTCATGGTAGCATATCTAGACAACTTACTTTGTTGCTTAATTTAAATTGGTTAAGAAAAGCTAAAAATTGTTAGTTGCCTATTCACCCCCCCACCCTCTAGTCAACCATATCGATCCTTTCACTAGGGTTCATACTTTCACTAGTGCAAGTTCTCTCAACAATAATAACATAACTAGATCATATAAATATCCCTCAACATGCAACAAAGAGTCACTCAATATCGGAGAACAAACGAAGAGATTATTGTAGGGTATGAAACCACCTCAAAGTTATTCTTTCTGATCGATCTATTCAAGAGTCCGTAGTAAAATAGCACGAAGCTATTCTTTCCGTTCAATCTATCCTAGAGTTCGTACTAGAATAACACCTTAAGACACAAATCAACCAAAACCCTAATGTCACCTAGATACTCCATTGTCACCTCAAGTATTCGTGGGCATGATTATACGATATGCATCACACAATCTCAGATTCATCTATTCAGCCAACACAAAGAACTTCAAAGAGTGCCCCAAAGTTTCTACCGGAGAGTCAAGACGAAAACGTGTGCCAACCCCTATGCATAAGTTCACAAGGTCAGTGAACCCGCAAGTTGATCACCAAACCATACATCAAGTAGATCACGTGAATATCCCATTGTCACCATAGATAAGCACATGCAAGACATACATCAAGTGTTCTCAAATCCTTAAAGACTCAAACCGATAAGATAACTTCAAAGGGAAAACTCAATCCATTACAAAAAAGTAGATGGGGAGAAACATCATAAGATCCAACTATAGTAGCAAAGCTCGCAATACATCAAGATCGTTCCATCTCAAGAACACGAGAGAGAGATCAAACACATAGCTACTGAAGGAAATATGCCATAGAGGCAATAATAAAGATGTTATCTTTATTTCCTTATATCATGATAAATGTCTTTAATTCATGCTAGAATTGTATTAATCGGAAACTTAGTACATGTGTGAATACATAGACAAAACAGTATGTCCCTAGTATCCCTCTACTAGATTAGCTCATTGATCAAGGATGGTTATGTTTCCTAGCCATAGACGTGAGTTGTCATTTGATCAACGGGATCACATCATTAGGGGAATGATGTAATGGACAAGACCCATCCATTAGCTTAGCACTATGATCGTTTAGTTTTACTATTATTGCTTTCTTCATGACTTATACATGTTCCTATGACTATGAGATTATGCAACTCCCGAATACCGGAGGAACACCTTATGTGCTATCAAACGTCACAACGTAACTGGGTGATTATAAAGATGCTCTACAGATGTCTCTAAAAGTGTTCGTGGTGTTGGCATAGATCAAGAATAGGATTTGTCACTCCGAGTGTCGGAGAGGTATCTCTGGGCCCTCTGTGTAATGCACATCATAATAAGCCTTGCAAGCAATTGACTAATGAGTTAGTCACGATATGATGTATTACGGAATGAGTAAAGAGACTTGCCGGTAACGAGATTGAACTAGGTATTGAGATACCGACGATCGAATCTCGGGCAAGTAACATACCGATGACAAAGGGAACAATGTATATTTTTATGCGGTTTGACCGATAAAGATCTTCGTAGAATATGTAGGAGCCAATATGAGCATCCAGGATCCGCTATTGATTATTGACCGAAGATGAGTCTCGGTCATGTCTACATAGTTCTCGAACCCGTAGGGTCCGCACGCTTAATGTTTGATGACGATTGGTACTATGAATTTATGAGTTTTGATGTACCGAAGGTAGTTCGGAGTCCCGGATGAGATCACGGACATGACGAGGAGTCTCGGAATGTCCGAGTCGTAAAGATTGATATATTGGACGACTATATTCGGACACCGGAAGTGTTCCGGAAAGTTTCGGATTAAACCGGAGTCCAAAGGGGTGCTACTTCTCGAGCTTGCGTTGTATTCCCTCGAAGAGCAAAGGGAGATGCAGCACAGTAGCGTAAGTATTTCCCTCCGTTTTTGAGAACCAAGGTATCAATCCAGTAGGAGACCACGCGCGAGTCCCTAGCACCTGCACAAACAAATAAGAACTTCGCAGCCAACGTGATAAGGGGTTGTCAATCCCTTTACGGTCACTTACGAAAGTGAGATCTGATAGAGATGATAGTTTATACTTTTGGTATTTTTAGTTTATAAGAACAGAAAATAAAAGCAGTAAAAGTAAAGTAGATGTAGATTTATATGTTGAGAATAGACCCGGGGGCCATAGTGCTCTCTAGTGGCTTCTCTCATGATAGCGATATTCTATGACGGGTAAACAAATTACTGTCGAGCAATTGATAGAAAAGCGAATAATTATGAGACTATCTAGGCATGATCATTGTATATAGGCATCACGTCCGAGACAAGTAGACCGACTCCTGCGTGCATCGACTACTATTACTCCACACATCGACCGCTATCCAGCATGCATCTAGTGTATTGAGTTCATAAGAACAGAGTAACGCCTTAAGCAAGATGACATGCTGTAGAGGGATAAACTCAAGCAATATGATATAAACCCCATCTTTTTATCCTCGATGGCAACAATACAATACGTGCCTTGCTGCCCCTACTGTCACTAGGAAAGGACACCGCAAGATTGAACCCAAAGCCAATAACTTCTCCCATTGCAAGAACTATAGATCTAGTAGGCCAAACCAAACCAATAATTCGAAGAGACTTGCAAGGATATTATGAGCACACATAAAAAGTTCAGAGAAGAACCAAATATCTTTCATAGATAATCTTGATCATAAACTCACAATTCATCAGATCTCGACAAACACACCGCAAAAAGAGATTACATTGAATAGATCTCCTCGAAGACCGAGGAGAACTTTGTATTGAGATCCAGAGAGAGAGAAGAAGCCATCTAGATACTAGCTATGGACCCGAAGGTCTGTGGTAAACTACTCACAACTCATGGTGAGGGCGATGATGATGATGATGATGAACTCCGTGATGGATCCCCCTCCGGTGGAGCTCCGGAACAGTCTCCAAGATGGGATCTCACGGGAATAGAAGGTTACGGTGGTGGAATTAGGGTTTTCTCTCTGTTGTCGAAGGTTTCGGGGTACGTAGACTTATATAGGAAGAAGGAGGACACCGGGGGACGCTCGAGGGGCCCACGAGGCAGGGGGTGCACCCCCCACCCTTGTGGGCGCCTCGATGCTCCCCTGACGTGGTTCTCAAGTTCCCTGTGCGTGATTTTCTCCAAAAATATCTCTCGCGAAGGTTTCATTCCGTTTGGACTCCGTTTGATATTCTTTTTTTTCCAAAACCCTGAAATAGGCAAAAACAACAATCTGGACTGGGCCTTTGGGTTAGTAGGTTAGTCTCAAAAATGATATAAAAGTGTATGATAAAGCCCATTAAACATCCAAGACTTCATAAATAATAGCACGGAACAATAAAAAATTATAGATACGTTGGAGACATATCAAGCATCCCCAAGCTTAATTCCTGCTCGTCCTCGGGTAGGTAAATGATAAAGAAAGAATTTTTAATGTGGAATGCTAACCAATATAGTTTTCAATGTAATTCTCTTAATTGTGGCATGAATGTTCAGAAAAGAAAGATTCAAGATAAAAGTCTATATTGACATAAGAAATAACAATACTTCAAGCATACTAACAAAGCAATCATGTCTTCTCAAAATACTATGGCTAAAGAAAGTTATCCCTACAAAATCATATAGTGTTGGCTATGCTCCCTTGTTATCACACTAAATATTCATATCATGCACAACCCCGATTTCAGCCAAGCACTTGTTTTCATACTCTATCTTTTCGAACCTTTCAACTTTCACGCAATACATGAGCGTGAGACATGGACATAGCACTATGGGTGGAATAGAGGTGGTTGTGGAGAATACAAAAAGGAGGGAGATAGTCTCACATCGACTAGGCATATCAACGGGCTATGGAGATGCCCATGAATATATATCAATGTGAGTGAGTAGGGATTGCCATGCAACGGATGCACTTGAGCTAAATATGAATGAAAGCTCAACAAAAGAAACTAGTGGGGGTGCATCGAACTTGCTTGCTCACGAAGACCTAGGGCATTTGAGTAAGCCCATCGTTGGAATATACAAGCCAAGTTCTATAATGAAAATTCCCACTAGTATATGAAAGTGACTAAACATGAGACTCTCTACAATGAAGAACATGGTGCTACTTTGAAGCACAAGTGTGGAAAAAGATAGTAGCAATTGTCCCTTCTCTTTTTTCTCTCATTTTTTTGGAGGGGCTTTCTCTTTTTTTATTAGCCCCTCTCTATATAATTTTTTTTGGGCCATCTCTTTTTTATTGGCCTTTCCTCACAAGGGACAATGCTCTAATAATGATGATCATCACACTTTTATTACAACTCGAAATTACAACTCGATACTATAACAAGTATGACTCTACATGAATGCCTCCGGCGGTGTACCGGGATGTGCAATGAATCAAGCGTGACATATATGAAGATTATGCATGGTGGCTTTGCCACATATACGATGTCAACTACATGATCATGCATGGCAATATGACAATATGATGTGTTTCATATGAACGGAAGGTGGAAAGTTGCATGGCAATATATCTCGGAATGGCTATGGAAATGCCATGATAGGTAGGTATGGTGGCTGTTTTGAGGAATAATATGGTGGCTATTTTGAGGAAGGATATGTAGTGGGTTTATGGCACCGGCGAAAGTTGCGCGGTACAAGAGAGGCTAGCAATGGTGGAAGGGTGAGAGTGCGTATAATCCATGAACTCAACATTAGTCATAAGAACTCATATACTTATTGCAAAAATCTACGAGTCATCAAAACAAAGCAATCAACGCATGCTCCTAGGGGGGAGGTTGGTAGGAGTTAACCATCGCGCGCCCCCGACCTCCACACAAAGGTTGGCACTCTACAAATATCTCATGCTCTAACTTTGTCGCATAGCGGTTCACCATACGTGCATGATACGGGAATCACTAACCTTAACACAAGTATTTCTCAATTTCATAATAACTCCACTAGCATGACTCTAATATCACTATCATAATATCTCAAAACAATTATCAAGCATCCAACATCTCATCATATTCAATGCACTTAGTGTGAATTTTTTTACTACATTGACATTGGATGTCTATCATGTGAAGACTAGTTTATTAGCCTAAACACATTACCATGCTGTTTTAATAGACTCTCAAATAGATATAAGTGAAGCATGCGAGTTCAACAATTTCTACAAAATATTACCACCACCGTGCTCTAAAAGATATAAGTGAAGCACTAGAGCAAAAACTATTCAACTCAAAAGATATAAGTGAAGCACATTGAGTGTTCTAACAATTTCTAGGCCATATTTAACTCTCTCAAATAGGTGTGTCCAGCAAGGATGATTGTGACAAACTAACAAGCAAATACTCAAATTATACAAGACGCTCCAAGCAAAACTCATATCATGTTGCGAATAAAAATATAGCTCCAGGTATAGTTACCGATGGATGAAGACGAAAGAGAGGATGCCTTCCCGGGGCATCCCCAAGCTTAGGCTTTTGATTATCCTTGAATTCCTTGGGGTGCCATGGGCATCCCCAAGCTTGGGCCTTTGCTACTCCTTTTTCCATAGTCCATCAAAGCAATACTCAAAACTTGAAAACTTCACATTACAAAACTTAGACAAAAATTCTCGTGAGCTCCGTTAGTATAAGAAAGCAAACCACTACTCAAAGGTGCATCAATGAATTCATTCTTTTTTTATATTTGTGTTAAAACTATTTTATTCCAACTTCTCTATGGTTCATACTTGCCAATACTACTCATAGATGCATCGAAATAAGCAAACATCACAAGGAAAACATAATCTGTCAAAAATAGAACAGTCTGTAGTAATCTGCAGGTTTCGCCTACTTCTGGAACTCCAAAAAATTCAAACTAAATTGGTAAATTTGCGTAATTTTTCTAATAATCATTTTCAAAAAGAATCAACTAAATAGCACACTCCAGTAAAATCTGACGACTACTTTAGCGAGCGCTAACGATTCTGTTTTTCGCAGCAAGATCATATAAACTTCACACAAGTCTTCCCAAAGGTTCTACTTGGCACAAACACTAAACAAAACATGAAACCACATCTAATCAGAGGCTAGATGCAATATGTATTCCCTAACAGCAACAAAAAAATAATATAAAATTGGGTTGCCTCCCAACAAGCGCTATCGTTTTACGCCCCTAGCTAGGCACGATACAAGATAAATCTAGGTATTGCCATCTTTGGAAGGCAATCCATAAGTGTCTCTCATGATAGATTCATATGGTAATTTGATTTTATTTCTAGGAAAGTGTTCCATGCCTTTCCTTAATGGAAATTGGAATCTAATATTTCCTTCCTTCATATCAATAATTGTACCAATCGTTCTAAGGAAAGGTCTACCAAGAATAATAGGACATGAAGGATTGCAATCTATATTAAGAACAATGAAATCTACGGGAATAAAAACATCATTAATTCTTCCCATAGGTTTCTTAATAGTGGAATCCGCAAGATGCAAATTTAAAGAACAATCATCAAGCTCATGGAACCCTAGCAAATCACACAAAGATTTTGGGATAGTGGAGACACTTGCACCCAAATCACACAACGCATAGCATTCATGATCTTTTATTTTTATTTTAATAGTAGATTCCCACTCATCATAAAGCTTTCTAGGGATAGAAACTTCCAACTCAATTTTTTCTTCATAAGATTGCATCAAAGCATCAACTATGTGTTTGGTGAAAGCCTTATTTTGACTATAAGCATGCGGAGAATTTAGCACGGATTGCAGCAAGGAAATACAATCAATTAAAGAGCAATTGTCATAATTGAATCCCTTGAAATCCAAAGTAGTGGGTTCATCACTATGCAAAGTTTTAATCTCTTCACACCCACTTTTAGCAATTTTAGCATCAAGATCTCAAAACTCCGAATCATTGGAACACCTTAAAGCAGAATTATCTCTGATCCAATCTTCATCAAGATTAATACTAGAAAACAAGGATCTAATAGGAGACACATCTATAACTTTCAGATCTTCATCTTTATTTTCATGATAACTAGAAGAACACGCTTTAATATAATCCTCTCTTTTAGCACGCATTCTAGCGGTTCTTTCTTTGCATTCATCAATGGAAATTCTCATAGCTTTGACAGACTCATTGATATCATGCTTAGGTGGGATAGATCTAAGTTTCAAAGAATCAACATCAAGAGTAATTCTATCCACACTTCTAGCCAATTCATCAACCTTAAGCAATTTCTCTTCAAGCATAGCATTGAAATTCTTTTGTGAGATCATAAACTCCTTAACACTAGTTTCAAATTCAGAAGGCATCTTTCCATAAGAGTTGTTGTAGGAATTACCATAATTATTAGAGGAATTACTAGGAAAAGGCCTAGGATTAAAATTACCTCTATAAGCATTGTTACCAAAATTATTGCTACCAACAAAATTCACATCCAAAGATTCATTGTTATTCTCAATCATAGTGGACAAAGGCATATCATTAGGATCAGAAGAAGCACTCTTAGCAGCAAACAATTTCATAAGTTCATCCATATTTCCACTCAAAACACTAATTTCTTTGATAGCATGCACCTTTTTACTAGTAGATCTTTCGGTGTGCCATTGAGAATAATTAACCATAATATTATCTAGGAGTTTGGTAGCTTCTCCTAAGGTAGTTTCCATGAAAGTGCCTCCAACGGCCGAGTCTAAAAGATTTCTAGAAGCAAAATTCAAGCCAGCATAAAAGTTCTGAATAATCATCCATAGATTCAAACCATGTGTAGGGCAATTGCGTATCATTAATTTCATTCTCTCCCAAACTTGTGCAACATGCTCATGATCTAGTTGCTTAAAATTCATAATATCGTTTCTAAGAGAGATGATCTTAGCAGGAGGGGAATACTTAGAGATAAAAGCATCTTTGCACTTATTCCATGAATCAATACTATTTCTAGGCAAAGAGGAAAACCAAGTTTTAGCATGATCTATAAGTGAAAACGGAAATAACTTCAATTTAACAATATCGTTATCCGTATCCCTTTTCTTTTGCATATCACACAAATCAACAAAGTTGTTTAGATGGGTAGCGGCATCTTCACTAGGAAGGCCGGAGAATTGCTCTTTCATGACAAGATTCAACAAAGCAGCATTGATCTCACAAAATTCAGCATCGGTAGTAGGAGCAATCAGAGTGCTAATAAAGTCATTGTTGTTGGTATTGGAGAAGTCACACAATTTGGTATTGTTTTGAGCCATAGTGACAAGCAAACAAGCCGACACACACAAGCAAACAAGAAGCAAGCGAACGATAAACACACGGCGGAAGAAGGGCAAATAAAACGGCAAGGGTGAAGTGGGGGAGAGGAAAACGAGAGGAAAATAAATGTAATGCGAAGGATAAGGGTTTGTGATAGGTACTAGGTATATGACTTTTGCGTAAGCCTCCCCGGCAACGGCGCCAGAAATTCTTCTTGCTACTTCTCGAGCTTGCGTTGTATTCCCTCGAAGAGGAAAGGAAGATGCAGCACAGTAGCGCAAGTATTTCCCTCAGTTTTTGAGAACCAAGGTATTAATCCAGTAGGAGACCACGTGCGAGTCCCTCGCACCTGCACAAACCAATAAGAACTTCGCAGCCAACGCGGTAAGGGGTTGTCAATCCCTTTACGGTCACTTACAAAAGTGAGATCTGATAGAGATGATAGTTTATATTTTTGGTATTTTTAGTTTATAAGAACAGAAAATAAAAGCGGTAAAAGTAAAGTAGATGTAGATTGATATGTTGATAATAGACCCGGGGTCCATAGTGTTCTCTAGTGGCTTCTCTCATGATAGCGATATTCTACGATGGGTAAACAAATTACTGTCTAGCAATTGATAGAAAAGCGAATAATTATGAGACTATCTAGGCATGATCATTGTATATAGGCATCACGTCCGAGACAACTATACCGACTCCTGCCTGCATCTACTACTATTACTCCACACATCGACCGCTATCTAGCATGCATCTAGTGTATTGAGTTCATAAGAACAGAGTAACGCCTTAAGCAAGATGACATGATGTAGAGGGCTAAACTCAAGCAATATGATATAAACCCCATCTTTTTATCCTCGATGACAACAATACAATACGTGCCTTGTTGCCCCTACTGTCACTGGGAAATGACACCGCCAGATTGAACCCAAAGCCAAGCACTTCTCCCATTGCAAAAATTATAGATCTAGTAGGCCAAACCAAACCAATAATTCGAAGATACTTGCGAGGATATTATGAGCACACATAATAGTTCAGAGAAGAACCAAATATCTTTTATAGATAATCTTGATCATAAACTCACAATTCATCGGATCTCGACAAACACACCGCAAAAAGAGATTACATCGAATAGATCTCCTCGAAGACCGAGGAGAACTTTGTATTGAGATCCAGAGAGAGAGAGAAGAAGCCATCTAGATACTAGCTATGGACCCAAAGGTCTGTGGTAAATTACTCACAACTCATGGTGAGGGCGATTATAGATACGTTGGAGACATATCAAGCATCCCCAAGCTTAATTCCTGCTCGTCCTCGAGTAGGTAAATGATAAACAAAGAATTTTTGATGTGGAATGCTAACCAATATAGTTTTTCAATGTAATTCTCTTAATTGTGGCATGAATGTTCAGATCTGAAAGATTCAAGATAAAAGTCTATATTGACATAAGGAACAATAATACTTCAAGCATACTAACAAAGCAATCATGTCTTCTCAAAATACTATGGCTAAAGAAAGTTATCCTTACAAAAGCATATAGTCTGGCTATGCTCCCTCTTCATCACACAAAATATTCATATCATGCACAAACCCCGATTTTAGCCAAGCATTTGTTTTCATACTCTATCATTTCAAACTTTTCAACTTTCATATACTAGTGGGCCCCCCGGGTATCAAGGGGTAATTGTACCCCCGGGGGGAACTAATGGGCCACTTGGGCCCTTAGTGGAGAGAGAGAGGGCCAGTCAGGGCTAGGGCCGCGCGCCCCTCCCCTTGGTCTGAATTGGACAAGGAAAGGAGGGGGGCGCCCCTTTCCTTCTCCCTTTCCCTCTCCTTCCTCCCCCCTCTCCCTCTTGGTGAACTCCCACTAGGAATAGGATTGGAATCCTATTCCTAGTAGGATTGGCCCTCTAGGGCGCGCCATAGGAGCCGACGGGCCTCCCCCCTTGCTCCTTTATATACGGGGGCAGGGGGCACCTCTAGACACACAAGTTTATCAAGTTGATCACTCCCAACCGTGTGCGGTGCCCCCCTCCACAGAAACACACCTCGGTCATATCGTTGCAGTGCTTAGGCGAAGCCCTGCGCCGATAGCTTCATCATCTCCGTCACCACGCCGTCGTGCTGACAAAACTCTCCCGCGAAGTTCTACTGGATCAAGAGCTCGTGGGACGTCATCAAGCTGAACGTGTGCTGAACGCGGAGGCTCCGTACGTTCGGTGCTTGATCGGTTGGATCGCGAAGAAAGTTCGACTACATCAACCACGTCACTAGACGTTTTCGCTTTCGGTCCACGAGGGTAAGTAGACACACTCTCCCCTCTCGTTGCTATGCATCTAGTAGATAGATCTTGCGTGATCGTAGGATTTTTTTTTAAATACTACGTTCCCCACAGTGGTATCAGAGCTAGGTTTATGCGTAGATGATATGCACGAGTAGAACACAATGAGTTGTGGGCGATAATAGTCATACTGCTTACCAGCATGTCATACTTTGTTTCGGCGGTATTGTGAGATGAAGCGGCCCGGACCGACATTACACATACGCTTACGCGAGACTGGTTTCACCGTTACGAGCACTCGTTGCTTAAAAGTGGCTGGCGGGTGTCTGTCTCTCTCACTTTAGCTGAATCGAGTGTAGCTACGCCCAGTCCTTGTGAAGGTTAAAACAGCACATACTTGACGAAATATCGTTGTGGTTTTGTATGCGTAGGTAAGAACGGTTCTTGCTAAGCCCGTAGCAGCCACGTAAAACTTGCAATAACAAAGTAGACGACGTTTAACTTGTTTTTACAGGGCATGTTGTGATGTGATATGGTCAAGACATGATTAGTTATACGTTATTGTATGAGATGATCATGTTTTGTAAAGTTATCGTGAACTGGCAGGAGCCATATGGTTGTCGCTTTATTGTATGAAATACAATCGCCATGTAATTGCTTTACTTTATCACTAAGCAGTAGCGATAGTCGTGGAAGCAATAGTTGGCGAGACGACAACAATGCTACGATGGAGATCAAGGTGTCGCGCCGGTGACGATGGTGATCATGACGGTGCCTTGGAGATGGAGATCAAAAGCACAAGATGATGATGGCCATATCATGTCACATATTTTGATTGCATGTGATGTTTATCTTATTTTGCTTAGAACGGCGGTAGCATTATAAGATGATCCCTTACAAAATTTCAAGGTACATGTGTTCTCCCTGAGTATGCACCGTTGCGAAAGTTCGTCGTGCCGAGACACCACGTGATGATCGGGTGTGATAAGCTCTACGTTCACATACAACGGGTGCAAGCCAATTTTGCACACGCAGAATACTCGGGTTAAACTTGACGAGACTAGCATGTACAGACATGGCCTCGGAACACTGGAGACCGAAAGGTCGAGCGTGAATCATATAGTAGATATGATCAACATAAGATGTTCACCATTGAAAACTACTCCATCTCACGTGATGATCGGACATGGCTTAGTTGATTTGGATCACGTGGTCCTTTAGATGACTAGAGGGATGTCTATCTAAGTGGGAGTTCTTTAGTAATATGATTAATTGAACTTTAATTTATCATGAACTTAGTCCTGATAGTTTTTGCATATCTATGTTGTTGTAGATCAATGGCCCGTGCTATCATTCCTTTGAATTTTAATGCATTCCTAGAGAAAGCTAAGTTGAAAGATGATGGTAGCAATTACACGGACTGGGTCCGTAACTTCAGGATTATCCTCATTGCTGCACAGAAGAATTATGTCCTTGAAGCACCGCTAGGTGACAAGCCCCCTCCCGCTAATGTAGACGCTTTGAACGTCTGGCAGACGCGGTCTGATGACTACACGATAGTTCAGTGTGCCATGCTTTACGGCTTAGAACCGGGACTTCAACAACGTTTTGAACATCATGGAGCATATGAGATGTTCCAGGAGTTGAAGTTAATATTTCAAGCAAATGCCCGGATTGAGAAATATGAGATTTCCAATAAGTTCTACAGCTGCAAGATGGAGGAGAATAGTTCTATCAGTGATAACTTGCTTAGAATGTATGGGTACTACAATCATATGACTCAACTTGGATGCAAAGTCGACGAAGATAGTGTTATTGATAGAGTTCTTCAATCACTGCCACCAAGCTATAAAGGCTTCGTGATGAACTATAACATGCAAGGGATGCAGAAGACAATTCCCGAGCTCTTCGCTATGCTCAAAGCTGCGGAGGTAGAAATCAAAAGGGAGCATCAAGTGTTGATGGTTAATAAGACCACTAGTTTCAAGAAAAAGGGCAAGGGAAAGAAGGGGAACTTCAAGAAGAATAGCAAGACAGTGGCTACTCCCACGAAGAAACCCAAGTCTGAAGCCAAGCCTGAAACTGAGTGTTTCTACTGCAAAGGGACTGGACACTGGAAGCGGAACTGCCCCAATTATTTGGCAGATAAGAAGGATGGCAAGGTGAACAAAGGTATATGTGATATACATGTTATTGATGGGTACCTTACTAATGCTCGTAGTAGTACCTGGGTATTTGATACCGGTTCGGTTGCTAATATTTGTACCTCGAAACAGGGACTACGGATTAAACAAAGATTGGCTAAGGACGAGGTGACAATGCGCGTGGGAAATGGTTCCAAAGTCGATGTGATCGCCGTCGGTACGCTACCTCTACATCTACCTTCGGGATTAGTTTTAGACCTAAATAATTGTTATTTGGTGCCAGCGGTAAGCATGAACATTATATCTGAATCTTGTTTATTGCGAGACGGTTATTCATTTAAATCTGAGAATAATGGTTGTTCTATTTATATGAGTAATATCTTTTATGATCATGCTCCCTTGAAGAGTGGTCTATTCTTGTTGGATCTCGATCGTAGTGATACACATATTCATAATATTGAAGCAAAAAGATGTAAGGTTAATAATGATAGTGCAACTTATTTGTGGCACTGCCGTTTAGGTCATATTGGTGTAAAGCGCATGAAGAAACTCCATAGTGATGGACTTTTGGAATCACTTGATTATGAATCACTTGGTGCTTGCGAACCATGCCTCATGGGAAAGATGACTAAAACTCCGTGGTCCGGAACAATGGAGCGAGCAACAGATTTGTTGGAAATCATACATACTGATGTATGTGGACCGATGAGTGTTGAAGCTCGCGGCGGGTATCGTTATTTTCTGACCTTCACTGATGATTTGAGCAGATATGGGTATATCTACTTGATGAAGCACAAGTCTGAAACATTTAAAAAGTTCAAAGAATTTCAGAGTAAAGTAGAGAATCATCGTAAAAAGAAAATAAAGTTTCTACGATCTAATCGTGGAGGTGAATATTTGAGTTACGAGTTTGGTCTTCATTTGAAACAATGTGGAATATTTTCACAACTCACGCCACCCGGAACACCACAGCGTAATGGTGTGTCCAAACGTCGTAACCGTACTTTATTAGATATGGTGCGGTCTATGATGTCTCTTACCGATTTACCACTATTGTTTTGGGGTTATGCTTTAGAGACAGCTGCATTAACGTTAAATAGGGCACCATCTAAATCCGTTGAGACGACGCCTTATGAACTATGGTTTGGCAAGAAACCAAAGTTGTCGTTTCTTAAAGTTTGGGGTTGCGATGCTTATGTGAAAAAGCTTCAACCTGATAAGATCGAACCCAAGTCGGAGAAATGTGTCTTCATAGGATACCCAAAGGTGACTGTTGAGTAAACATTCTATCACAGATCCGAAGACAATATATTCGTTGCTAAGCAAGGTTGTCAGAATCGCGATTTTGAATCGGATCGGAGCCCGGATAGTAGGATCGCAAATCGTGGAATCTTCACTATCAGGATCGTAGAAACGTAGATTCTATGAACTAAAGTCGTAGAATCAGATAGGTTAGTTTGGATCGTAAAGTCGTAGAATCGTACAACAGAATCATGATTCTGACAACCTTGTTGCTAAGAATGGATCCTTTCTAGAGAAGGAGTTTCTCTCGAAAGAAGTGAGTGGGAGGAAAGTAGAACTTGATGAGGTAATTGTACCTTCTTCCGAATTGGAAAGTAGTACATCATAGAAAGTAGTTCCAGTGATTCCTACACCAATTAGTGAGAAGCTAATGATGATGATCATGAAACTTCAGATCAAGTTCCTGCTGAACTTCGTAGATCAACCAGAGTGCGTTCCGCGCCAGAGTGGTATGGCGACCCAGTTCTGGAAGTCATGTTACTAGACCATGATGAACCTATGAACTAGGAGGAAGCGATGATGAGCCCAGATTCCGCAAAATGGCTTGAGGCCATGAAATCTGAGATGGGATCCATGTATGAGAACAAAGTGTGAACTTTGGTTGACTTGCCCGATGATCGGCAAGCCATCGAAAGTAAATGTATCTTCAAGAGGAAGACCGACGCTGACGGTAATGTTACTGTTTACAAAGCTCGACTTGTTGCAAAAGGTTTTCAACAAGTTCAAGGAGTTGAATACAATGAGACTTTCTCACCCTAGCGATGCTTAAGTCTGTCCGAATCATGTTAGCAATTGCCGCATTTTATGATTATGAAATCTGACAAATGGATGTCAAAACTGCATTCCTGAATGGATATCTCAAAGAAGAGTTGTATATGATGCAACCAGAAGGTTTTGTCGATCCTAAATGTGCTAACAAAGTGTGCAAGCTCCAGCGATCCATCTATGGACTAGTGCAAGCATCTCGGAGTTGGAATATACGCTTTGATGAGGTGATCAAAGCATATGGTTTTATACAGACTTTTGGAGAAGCCTGTATTTACAAGAAAGTGAGTGGGAGCTCTGTAGCATTTCTGATATTATATGTGGATGACATATTATTGATTGTAAATGATATAGAATTTCTGGATAGCATAAAAGGATACTTGAATAAGAATTTTTCAATGAAAGACCTCGGTGAAGCTGCTTACATATTAGGCATCAAGATCTATAGAGATAGATCAAGACGCTTAATTGGACTTTCACAAAGCACATACCTTGATAAAGTTTTGAAGAAGTTCAAAATGGATCAGTCAAAGAAAGGGTTCTTGCGTGTGTTACAAGGTGGGAAGTTGAGTAAGACTCAATGCCCGACCACCGCAGAAGATAGAGAGAAAATGAAAGTCATTCCCTATGCCTCAGCCATAGGATCTATCATGTATGCAATGATGTGTACTATACCTAATGTGTGCCTTGCTATAAGTTTAGCAGGGAGGTACCAAAGTAATCCAGGAGTGGATCACTGGACAGCGGCCAAGAACATCCTGAAGTACCTGAAAAGGACAAAGGATATGTTTCTCGTGTATGGAGGTGACAAAGAGCTCATCGTAAACTGTTACGTCGATTCAAGCTTTGACACTGATTCGGATGACTCTAAGTCACAAACCGGATATGTATTTTTATTAAACGGTGGATCTGTCAGTTGGTGCAGTTCCAAGTAGAGCGTCGTGGCGGGATCTACGTGTGAAGCAGAATACATAGCTGCTTCGAAAGCAGCAAATGAAGGAGTCTGGATGAAGGAGTTCATATCCGATCTAGGTGTAATACCTAGTGCATCGGGTCCAATGAAAATCTTTTGTGACAACACTGGGGCAATAGCCTTGGCGAAGGAATCCAGGTTTCACAAGAGAACAAAACACATCAAAAGACGCTTAAATTCCATCCGCGGTCAAGTCAAGGAAGGAGACATAGAAATTTGCAAGATACATACGGATCTGAATGTAGCAGACCCATTGAGTAAGCCTCTTCCACGGGCAAAACATGATCATCACTAAGACTCCATGGGTGTTAGAATCATTACTTTGTAATCTAGATTATTGACTCTAGTTCAAGTGGGAGATTGAAGGAAATATTCCCTATAGGCAATAATAAAGATGTATTTGTATTTCCTTATATCATGATAAATGTCTTTTATTCATGCTAGAATTATATTAACCGGAAACTTAGTACATGTGCGAATACATAGACAAAACAGTATGTCCCTAGGATGCCTCTACTAAACTTGCTCATTGATCAAGGATGGTTATGTTTCCTAGCCATAGACATGAGTTGTCATTTGATCAACGGGATCACATCATTAGGAGAATGATGTGATGGACAAGACCCATCCGTTTGCTTAGCACTATGATCGTTTAGTTTTACTGCTATTGCTTTCTTCATGACTTGTACATGTTCCTATGACTATGAGATTATGCAACTCCCGAATACCGGAGGAACACCTTGTGTGCTATCGAACGTCACAACGTAACTGGGTGATTATAAAGATGCTCTACAGATGTCTCCGAAAGTGTTCGTGGTGTTGGCATAGATCAAGAATAGGATTTGTTACTCCGAGTGTCGGATAGGTATCTCTGGGCCCTCTCGGTAATGCACATCATAATAAGCCTTGCAAGCAATTGACTAATGAGTTAGTCATGAGATGATGTATTACGGAACGAGTAATGAGACTTGCCGGTAATGAGATTGAACTAGGTATTGAGATACCGACGATCGAATCTCGGGCAAGTAACATACCGATGACAAAGGGAACAACGTATGTTGTTATGCGGTTTGACCGATAAAGATCTTCGTAGAATATGTAGGAGACAATATGAGCATCCATGTTCTGCTATTGGTTATTGATCGGAGATGAGTCTCGGTCATGTCTACATAGTTCTCGAACCCGTAGGGTCCGCACGCTTAACGTTTGATGACGATCGGTATTATGAGTTTATGAGTTTTGATGTACCGAAGGTAGTTCAGAGTCCCGGATGAGATAACGGACATGATGAGGAGTCTCGGAATGTCCGAGACGTAAAGATTGATATATTGGACGACTATATTCGGACACCGGTAGTGTTCCGGAAAAGTTTCGGATTAAACCGGAGTGCCGGAGGGGTATCGGTACCCCCCAGGGGAACTAATGGGCCAGTTGGGCCCTTAGTGGAGAGAGAGAGAGAGGGCCGGCCAGGGCTAGGGCCACGTGCCCCTCCCCTTGGTCCGAATTGGACAAGGAAAGGAGGGGGCGGCGCCCCTTTCCTTCTACCTCTCCCTCTCCTTCCTTCCCCCTCTCCCTCTTGGTGGACTCTTACTAGGAATAGGATTGGAATCCTATTCCTAGTAGGACTGGCCCTCTAGGGCGCGCCATAGGAGCGCCCGGCCTCCCCCTTGCTCCTTTATATACGGGGGCAGGGGGCACCTCTAGACACACAAGTTGATCAAGTTGATCTCTCCCATTCGTGTGCGATGCCCCCCTCCACAGAAACACAGCTCGGTCATATCGTTGCAGTGCTTAGGCGAAGCCCTGCGCCGGTAGCTTCATCATCTCCGTCACCACGCCTTCGTGCTGACGAAACTCTCCCGCGAAGTTCTACTGGATCAAGAGCTCGTGGGACGTCATCAAGCTGAACGTGTGCTGAACGCGGAGGCTCCGTACGTTCGGTGCTTGATCGGTTGGATCGCGAAGAAAGTTCGACTACATCAACCGCGTCACTAGACGCTTCTGCTTTCGGTCTACGAGGGTACGTAGACACACTCTCCCCTCTCGTTTCTATGCATCTAGTATATAGATCTTGAGTGATCGTAGGATTTTTTTTTTTTGAAATACTACGTTCCCCAACAGCTACTGGTACATACCCTCCGCCCCGAGGGTGAACTACTCCCCCATCGTCATGGAGAGCGCCGGGATGATGAAGATGGCCACCAGAGAGAGATTCCCCCCTCCAGTAGGGTGCCAGAACGGGTCTAGATTGGTTTTCGGTGGCAACAGAGGCTTGCGGCGGCGGAACTCCCGATGTAGGTTTCTTTCTGGGGTTTTTTGTATTTACAGGAATTTTTGGCGTCGGTCCCACGTCAAGGGGGTCTCCGAGTCGTCCACGAGATACGAGGGCGAGCCCAGGGGGTAGGGCACGCCCTCCACCCTCATGGACGGCTAGAGACTCTTCTGGCCCAACTCTTTTACTCCGGGGGCTTCTTTTGGTCCATAAAAAATCATCAAAAATTGGCACATCAATTGGACTCCATTTGGTATTCCTTTTCTGTAAAACTCAAAAACAAGAAAAAACAGAAATTGGCACTGGGCTCTAGGTTAATAGGTTAGTCCCAAAAATCATATAAAATAGCATATAAATGCATATAAGACATCCACGATGGATAATATAATAGCATGGAACAATAAAAAATTATAGATACGTTGGAGACGTATCAGGGTGGACTTGCAACCGGAATAGAAAAAGATGCCCCTCAACTACATGTCGGGATGGATTTGTAACTGGGAATAAAAAAAAGGGTGTCCCTGATGACCCACAAGTATAGGGGATCAATCGTAGTCCTTTTGATAAGTAAGAGTGTCGAAACCAACGAGGAGCAGAAGGACATGATAATCGGTTTTCAGCAAGGCATTCTCTGCAAGTACTGAAAGTAGCAGTGATAGATAGTTTTAGCAGGATAATTCGTACGGGTAACAAGTAGCAATAGTAACAAAGGTGCAACAAGGTGGACGAATCCTTTTTATAGCAAAGAAGGACAAGCCAGAAAGTTCTCTTATATAAAGCAAAGTGCTCTCGAGGACACATGAAATTCTCGTCAAGTTATGTTTATCATGCTTAGTTGATTTGCGTTTGCTACTTTGATAATTTGATATGTGGGGGGACCAGTGCTTGGGTGTTGTTCTTACTTGAACAATCAAACAACATATGATTACCCCCTCTCGCAAGCATCCGCAACTACGAAAGAAGAATTAAGATAAATCTAACCATAGCATGAAACTTATTGATCCAAATCAGCCCCTTATGGAATAACGCATAAACTAGGGTTTAAGCCTTCACTCTAGCAAATCGTCATCTACTAATTACTCCACAATGCCTTCACTTAGGCCCAAGTATGGTGAAGTGTCATGTAGTCGACATTCACATGACATCACTAAAGGAAGCAACAACATACATATCATCAAAAAATTGAATGAATACCAACATCACATGATTACTTATAACAAGACTTATGCCATGTCCTCAAGAATAAAAGTAACTACTCACAAATCATATTCATGTTGAAGATTAGAGGGATATTGAATAATATTGAGGATCTGAACATTTAATCTTCCACCAAAAAACCAACTAACATCAACTACAAGGTATAATTGACATTACTAGCAACCCACAGGTACCAATCTGAGGTTTTGGGACAAAGATTGAATACAAGAGATGAACTAGAGTTTGAGATGAGACTGTGCTGGCGAAGATGTTGATGAAGATTGGTTCTCCCATTATGAGAGGATCGTTGGTGATGTCGATGGCTTCAATTTCCCCCTCCCAGAGGGAAGTATCCCCGGCGGAATCGCTCCGCTGGAGAGCAAAAGTGCTCCTGCCCTGGTTCCGCCTTGACGCGGCATCGCTTCATCCCGAAAGTCTTCCTCCTATTTTTTCTAGGTCAAAACCCTTCATATAGCAAAAGCTGGGCACTGGAAGCTAGCTGTGGGACCCACAATGCATTACGGCGCACCGGGAGTTTCCTCTCCCTATTGCCTTGTGGGCAACTAGTGGGTCCCCTCTGGTAATTCTTTTCTCCAGTATTTTTTATATATTCCATAAAAAATCTTTGTGAAGTTTCAGGTCATTTGGAGCTCTCTAGAATAGGTATCTCTGTTGTAGTTCTTTTAGGTCTAGAATTCCAGCTGCCGGTAATCTCCCTCTTCATATAAATCTTGCAAATTAAGAGAGAAAAGGCATTAGAATTGTATTATAAAAAGAAATGTTAACCAAAAACATTATAAATAATAGTAGGAAAACATGATGATATATAAATGGACGTACCAGTCCCTTAGTTGCAGGTCGGGGTTGATTTGCAACTGGGAAAAAAGGTCATGCCCCCATTGCGCCTAAAGGGTGCATTTGCAACTAGGACAAAAATGGGGTTCGGGCCTAGTAGTGTATCGAGGCTAGACTTTCAACTTGACAAAAAAGGAGTCCTCTATTACACGTAGGGAGTGGAGTTGCAATTGGGGAAAAAAGCCGAGCCCCTAGTTGCATGTCGATGGTCGACTTGCAGATGGAAAAAATGGATCGAACCTAGTTGCGTATCGAAAACATAGTTGCAAGTTGCAACTGGGACAAGAAAATGCATGTTAGAGATGGTTTTGTAGCTAGGACAAAATAGGGGGGCAACTTCCAGTTGTGTGTCGTGGTGGACTTGCAAGTGGGACCAAAAAAGATAGCCCCCCAACTGCATGTCAGGGTGGAGTTGTAATTGGGAATAAAAAAAAGGTGGCTACCAGTTGCAGGTCATGCTATTATATTACCATTTTAGATACTTTTGATAGTAATTTATATTATTTTCTAGACTAACCTATTAATTCAATGCCAAGAGCTAATTGTTGTTTTCTGCATGTTTTTGACTTTTTAGAAAATCAATATCTATGAAGTCAAAAATACCTAAGGATCTAATACGATTTTATTTTTGTGACACAAGGAGTCCGGAAAGTACCAGAACCTGTCGGGGGCCTACTAGGGGCCCCACGGGGCCAGGGGTGGACCCATGCCACTACACCGTGTCGCCCCCCCCCCCCCCCCCCCC
>LR738714.1:858760048-858778411 GCA_902687465.1 Secale cereale | reverse complement strand
GTCCCCCCCCCCCCCCCCGTGCACCATCTTTCATCTGTTCTTTCGCTTATAAATCCCGTAAATCGTGAAAAAAAAACCATAGCAGTTTTCTTTGATTTTTCCGTCGCTGCATGTTCATGTTCTGAGGAGATCAAATCTAGAGGCCTATTTTGTCACCCTACTAGAGGGGTAATCCATCATCGGAGGCTTCTTCATCAACCTTGTTGCCTCCATGACCATGTGTAAGTACTTCCCCTATATAGGACCTTAGGGTCCATAGTAGTAGCTAGATGGCATTCTCTCTCTCTCACGCGATTCAATAGAAAGTTCCCATGAGCTGCCTCACATGATCGGGATCCATATGATGTAATCGGTGGTGTGTTTGTTGGGATATGATGAATTGACACTTTTTGATCAGATTGTTTATTGAGTGATAGTAAATCTTTTGAAGTTTGCTTGTTGTATAATTAAGTACTCCCTCCGTAAAGAAATATAAGAGCGTTTAGATCACTACTTTAGTGATCGAAACACTCTTATATTTCTTTGAAGAGGTAGTAGCTATGTATGCTCTCCGATCGATTTGTCTACTTTGGCCATGTTTGGTTGGTACTTCTTCAGAGGGGTGGTGCATAGCAGTGGGCTCAGTCTCGCGGTGTTTCATCCAGTGACAGAAAGCGAACATACATGTATTGTATTGTTGCCAATAAGGGTAAAATGATGGTTTCTTTGTCACACTTGGATGATATTTCTATAGTTACATTATGTCATCATACTTATTGCAATGTTTTATTTTTCATGAATTCAGTACTTCGATATGCATGCTGGATAGTGGTCTTGGGGTAGAGTATTAATTGTAGATGAAGTTGGATATACATATCACAAATCGTAATGGGTATATCAGATCATACCATGAATGATCACAGTCGTAAATATAAATATTGAAATTTAATCGTTGTCTAACTATAATTTGTTCACCCACCACACTTATATGCTTGGAGAGATGCCAATAGAGAACCTATGAGCACACTACACCAAAAGTGGGTCTATTTTACTTTACTGAAAACTTAACCAAAAATATTATTCATTGTTGTGTCGTTTATTTTATTTTATCTACCTATCTATCTGTAAACTTCTACCATACCATGCAATTTTAATCTTCTAACTAGCAGGGCACACACATGACGACCACTCTTACGAGAGAGTAGATGCTAACACACACATAAACAATGTATGCACTACACCTAACACACACATGTCGATGCTAACGCACACAATCGAAGTGGAGCGCACTAAGGATCTAATCACACATGAATACAGTCTATGTTTTGATTAGAACACACTAATATTTGAGATTTTCAAAATGACTATAAGAGGATGAACTATTATTATTTATTATTTTCTTCAGGGGGTGGGATGGGGGGCATTGCCCCCCCCCCTACATTATATGTTTACATATGTGTTCTTATAGTAGTACTCTTATGCAATACCTTCCTACTCTAATCCCATTGTTACATTGGAGCCATCTCAGGGCATGTGGCTTGTGAGCCGTCAGATTGCTTGTCCAAGCGTATCCCGGTCGTCAGATTTCTTGATGGATCGATCTCTGCCGTTGGATCTGTACTGATGTGACAACCAATGAATAGTGCTGCTAATTTCGTACTTCGTGATATTTTCCTTATCTCGCTGACTGGTGGGCCGCATGGTAGGTGGTCCACAGATGTCAGTGACCGCGGAGCCGTCCTCGACCAGTGTTGGTTCATATGGCAGCTGGGGTTCTGCCACCGCCGAAAATTTGGGTGGTCATCAAGGGAAATTTCGACATTCCACGATATTGGCCTTGTGTGGTGCTCCGTGTGTGGCTGACTTTTGTGTAAAGGAGAGAGCGATTGGCTGGGCTAGAACCCTAGCCGCCGCCTACTCCCACACCCGCGTGGCCTCCCCGACCTTCTACCTCTCCTCACCTCGCACCCCTCGCGCCGCCACACACCTGACCTCTTGATGGCTTCTCGCCCCTCGTAGGTTACCCCAAATGGAAGGTTGATATGTAGCGTAGCGGCAAATTTCCCTTGGCAAAGATACCAAGGATCGAATCCCGTGAGACTCCGAGGGTCGACAAGTAGGTGTCAACGGCGCCAGAACTTAGCTGTTGACAGGACCTGCACACAGATACAGATAACTTCGCTCCCAACGAGTTCAGAGAGGTTGTCAATCCCTCCAGCCTTGTTGTTTACAAAGGATCAAACACAAGAGATAATAATGATAGCTATGACTGCAACTAGGAAATAAAAACAGGAAGTAAATAGAAGGTGTGATCAGTGGTGGTAATATGGACCGGGGTCCCATGATGTTCACTAGTGATGTCTCTCTCCCAAAAGACGATAAAACAGCAAAGCGAGGTAAACAAATTACAGCTGGGCAATTGACAGGATTATGTGCGCAAACCAATGCTAACTATGCTGCAAAGAAAGGTAGAGGCTCAAAAGCATGGGCGGTACGCCAAGGCAAGTAGACCGAAATCCATCTGCATCTACTACTAATCATCCACCTTGAGATATCTATCCAGAACATCTCGCTGGTATTAAGTTGTGAATCCCACCCAAAGTGTAAACTCAAAGCAACAGACAACTGCATTAAAAGAACTTTGCATAAAGTAAACATTCCTTGCACCCGCAAGTACAAGCACCGTTGTTTTCCCCCTTGTGGCAACAGCACATCCCCTAGACTCCTGTTTCTGTCACTCAAGCTAGTCATCAGGGGGCATGAACCCACAATCAAGCATAACGCTCCCTCTTGGAGTTACTACCTACTACTCGGCCAAAGTAATAAACAGCAACGGAGAACATGCAAGAATTACTCAAGAACATAAATATAAAAGAGATGAATCAAATATATTACTCAAACACAATCTGAACATAGTCTCATAATCCATCAGATCCCAGCAAACTCAGCATAGCAACAGCAGAAATATTACATATGTGCCTCGATCATGTAGGGCAGCTCACGAGGTCTAAACCATGAGGAACAAAGAGGGGAGGAGAACATCACATAGCTACTGATCATGGACCCATGGTCCAAGGTGGACTACTCACGACTCATCCGGGAAGCGTCCATGGTGGTGGAGAAGCTCCCGGTGGTGGTTCTCCCCTCCGGCAGGGTGCCGGGAAGAGTTCTCCTGATGCCCCCGATCTTGGAAGCGCTGCGGCGGCGGAACAGAGGCAAGATCGCGAAAAAGGGTTCCGTCCTCGAGGGTTTCGGGACGAGAGGAATATATATGCGAAGGGGGGTCACCAGAGGCGGAGCCGGGGCCCCAGGCGCCCCCCTGGCGCGGCCAGGGGTGGGGCCGTGCCAGGTGGCCGCCTGGGCCCCTCCTGGCTCCCCTCTGGCCCCGCTTTGGTTCTTCGCGAAGCTTCCTGTACGCTGATTTTTCCTGTATTTTTCCCGGAATTTTTGGAGCACTTTTAATATGGGGGAAACCTGAAATAGAAAAACAGCAGAAAACATGAACTAGCACTGTGGTGCACTGAGTTAATAGGTTAGTCCAAATATGATCAAAAGTGTATGGATGTGCATCAATATCATAGCAATATCACACAAAAGAGGCATGGAGCAAGCAGAAATTATAGATACGTTTTGGACGTATCACCTCTCCTCTTCCACCCTTCTCTTCCAGTGCCTCCTCCCCGTCGGCTCCATCTCTCCACCCTCAGCTGGTCATCCTTCTCTCGCGTCACCCGGAAGGGCGCAGCTGCCGCCTCTTTGCATTTGTTGCTCCCCCCTCCCCCCACCCTGTGTGCTCACGCATCTGCTCTGCTCGGAGGCGTCGCCATCGACCGCAGGAGGGCCGTGCTGTTGGGGAACGTAGCATAATTCAAAATTTTCTACGCTTTCACCAAGATCCAACTATGGAGACATCTAGCAACGAGCAAGTAAGAGTGCATCTACATACCGTTATGTAGATCGCGTGCGGAAGCTTTCAACGAAGTGTGGATGAAGTAGTCGTACTCTTCACGTTCTTCATCACCGATGATCTAGCGCCGAACGGACGGCACCTCCGCGTTCAACACACGTACGGTGCAGCAACGTCACCTCCTTCTTGATCCAACAAGGGGGGAGGAGAAGTCGTCAGAGATCCGGCAGCACGACGGCGTGATGACGGATGCAGTGGAGATCGCAGCAGGGCTTCGCCGGGCGCCCTACGTGGGAGTATGGAGGTGTGACGGGAGGGGGAGAGGCACCAGGGCTTGGGTGCGACTGCCCTCTCCCTCCCCACATATATATAGGGGCCATGGGGGTGCGCCTGGGCCCCCTGCAGATCCAATCTGCAAGGGGGCGGCGGCCAGGGGGGTTCCTTGCCCCCCAAGGCAAGTGGAGCCCCCCTCCCCCTTAGGGTTTTAACCCTAGGCGCATGGGGAGGTGGGCCCCCTAGTGGTGCGCCAGCCCTGAGGGCTGGACACTTCCACTTGCGGCCTAGGGGCCCCACCGGGATGGGTGGCCCCACCCGATGGACCCCAGGGGCCCCTCCGGTGGTCCCGGGACACTCCCGGTGACCCCCGAAGATCACCCGTTGGCCGAAACTAGACTTCCTATATATCAATCTTTACCTCCGAACCATTCCGGAACTCCTCGTGACGTCCGAGATCTCATCCGGGACTCCGAACAACTTTCGGGTTTCCACGTGCATTTATCTCTACGACCCTAGCGTTACCGAACCTTAAGTGTGTTGACCCTACGGGTTCGGGAGACACGTAGACATGACCGAGACGACTCTCCAGTCAATAACCAACAGCGGGATCTGGATACCCATGTTGGTTCCCATGTGTTCCACGATGATCTTCATCGGATGAACCACCGTGTCAAGGATTCACTCAATCCCGCATGTTATTCCCTTTGTCCATCGGTACGGTACTTGCCCGAGATTCGATCGTCGGTATTCCCGATACCTTGTTCAATCTCGTCATGGCAAGTCTCTTTACTCGATCCGTAATCCATCATCCCGTGACTAACTACTTAGTCACATTGAGCTCATTATGATGATGTCTTACTGAGTGGGCCCAGAGGTACCTCTCCGTCATACGGAGTGACAACATCCCAGTCTCGGTTCGTACCAACTCAACAGACACTTTCGGAGATACCCGATGCGTACCTTTATAGCCACCCAGTTACGTTGTGACGGTTGGCACACCCAAAGTACTCCTACGGTATCCGGGAGTTGTACAACCTCATGGTCTAAGGAATAAATACTTGACACCGAAAAGCTTATGCATTACGAACTATACGATCTCGTGTTATGCTCAAGTTTGGGTCTTGTCCATCACATCATTCTCCTAATGATGTGATCCCGTTATCACTGACATCCTATGTCCATGGTCAGGAAACCGTCTGTTGATCATCTGTTGATCAACGAGCTGGCAACTAGAGGCCTGCCAGGGACTCAATGTGGTCTGTGTATTCACACATGTATCGTTGTTTCCGTACAATACAATTCAAGCATGAATAACAGACAATTATCATGAACAAGGAGATATAATAATAATGCTTTTATTATTGCCTCTAGGGCATATCTCCAACAGTCTCCCACTTGCACTAGAGTCAATAATCTAGTTACATTGTGATGAATCGAACACCCATAGAGTTCTGGTGTTGATCATGTTTTGCCCGTGAAAGAGGTTTAGTCAACGGGTCTGCGACATTTAGATCCGTATGCACTTTACAAATATCTATGTCTCCATCCTGAACATAATTCCGGATGGAGTTGAAACGGCGCTTGATGTGCTTGGTCTTCTTGTGAAACCTGGGCTCCTTGGTAATAGCAATAGCACCAGTGTTGTCACAGAAGAGAGTCATCGGGCTTGACGCGCTTGGAATGACTCCTAGGTCGGTGATGAACTCCTTCATCCAGACTCCTTCCTGCGCTGCTTCAGAAGCAGCTATGTACTCCGCTTCACATGTAGATGCTGCCACCACGCTCTGTTTGCAACTGTACCAGCTGACTGCCCCTCCATTCAAAATATACACGTATCCGGTTTGTGACTTAGAGTCATCTAGATCTGTGTCGAAGCTAGCATCGACGTAACCCTTTACGACGAGCTCTTCGTCACCTCCATAAACGAGAAACATATCCTTAGTCCTTTTCAGGTACTTCAGGATGTTCTTGACCGCTGTCCAGTGTTCCGTACCGGGATCACTTTGGTACCTCCCTACCAAACTTATGGCAAGGTTCACATCAGGTCTGGTACACAGCATGGCATACATGATAGAACCTATGGCCGAGGCATAGGGAATGACACTCATCTTTGCTCTATCTTCTGCCGTGGTCGGCGACTGAGCCTTGCTCAATCCCATACCTTGCAAAACAGGCAAGAATCCTTTCTTTGACTGATCCATATTGAACTTCTTCAATATTTTGTCAAGGTATGTACTTTGTGAAAGACCAATGAGGCGTCTCGATCTATCTCTATAGATTTTGATGCATAATATGTAAGCAACTTCTCCAAGGTCCTTCATTGAAAAACTTTTATTCAAGTAGGCCTTTACATTTTCCAAGAATTCTATATCATTTCCCATCAGCAATATGTCATCCACATATAATATGAGAAATGCTACAGAGCTCCCACTCACTTTCTTGTAAATACAGGCTTCTCCATAAGTCTGTATAAATCCAAACGCTTTGATTACTTCATCAAAGCGAATATTCCAACTCCGAGATGCTTGCACCAGCCCGTAAATCGAGTGCTGGAGCTTGCATACCTTGTTAGCATTCTCTGGATCGACAAAACCTTCCGGTTGCATCATATACAACTCTTCCTTGAGGAAGCCGTTAAGGAATGCTGTTTTGACGTCCATTTGCCATATCTCATAATCATAGAATGCGGCAATAGCTAACATGATTCTGACTGACTTCAGCATCGCTACGGGAGAGAAAGTCTCGTCGTAGTCAATCCCTTGAACTTGTCGATAACCCTTAGCGACAAGCCGAGCCTTATAGATGGTCACATTACCATCCGCGTCTGTCTTCTTCTTAAATATCCATTTGTTTTCTATGGCGTGCCTATCATCAGGCAAGTCCACCAAAGTCCATACTTTGTTTTCATACATGGATTCTATCTCGGATTTCATGGCTCCAAGCCATTTATTGGAATCCGGGCCCGCCATCGCTTCTTCATAGTTCGAAGGTTCACCGTTGTCTAACAACATGATTTCTAGTACAGGGTTGCCGTACCACTCTGGTGCGGAACGTACCCTTGCGGACCTTCGAAGTTTAGTAGTAACTTGATCTGTTTCTTCATGATCATCATCATTAACTTCCTCCCTTGTCGGTGCAGGCACCTCAGGAACAGTTTCCTGCACTGCGCTACTTTCCGGTACAGGAGGGGTGATTGTCATCTCATCAAGTTCTACTGTCCTCCCACTCACTTCTTTCGAGAGAAACTCTTTCTCCAGAAAGCATCCATTCTTGGCAACAAAGACTTTGCCTTCGGATCTGTGGTAGAAGGTGTACCCAATTGTTTCCTTTGGGTATCCTATGAAGACGCATTTCTCCGATTTGGGTTCGAGCTTTTCAGGTTGAAGTTTCTTGACATAAGCATCGCAACCCCAAACTTTTAGAAACGACAACTTCGGTTTCTTGCCAAACCAAAGTTCATACGGAGTCGTCTCAACGGATTTCGACGGAGCCCTATTTAAAGTGAATGCGGCAGTCTCTAAAGCATAACCCCAAAAAGATAGCGGTAAATCGGTGAGGGACATCATAGATCGCACCATGTCCAACAAAGTACGATTTCGACGTTCGGACACACCATTACGTTGAGGTGTTCCGGGCGGTTTCAATTGTGAAACAATTCCACAGCTTCTAAGGTGTGTGCCAAATTCATGACTTAAATATTCACCCCCACGATCCGATCGCAAGAATTTTATTTTTCTGTCACGTTGATTCTCAACCTCATTCTGAAATTCCTTGAATTTTTCAAATGTCTCAGACTTGTGTTTCATCAAATAGATATACCCGTATCTACTCAAGTCATCCGTGAGGGTGAGAACATAACGGTAGCCTCCGCGAGCCTCAACACTCATTGGACCGCACACATCGGTATGTATGATTTCCAGTAAGTTGGTTGCTCGCTCCATTGTTCCGGAGAACGGAGTCTTGGTCATCTTGCCCAAGAGGCATGGTTCGCACGTGTCAAATGATTCATAATCAAGAGACTCTAGAAGTCCATCTGAATGGAGCTTCTTCATACGTTTGACACCAATATGACCAAGTCGGCAATGCCACAAGTATGTGGGACTATCATTATCAACTTTACATCTTTTGGCATCTACACTATGAATATGTGTATCACTACGTTCGAGATTCATCAAAAATAAACCATTGACCAGCGGGGCATGACCATAAAACATATCTCTCAAATAAATAGAACAACCATTATTCTCTGATTTGAAAGAGTAGCCATCTCGCATAAGACGAGATCCAGAAACAATGTTCATGCTCAAAGCTGGTACTAAATAACAATTATTGAGGTTTAAAACTAATCCCGAGGGTAGATGTAGAGGTAGCGTGCCGACGGCGATCACATCGACCTTGGAACCATTCCCGACGCGCATCGTCACCTCATCCTTCGCCAGTCTCCGTTTATTCCGCAGCTCCTGTTTTGAGTTACAAATGTGAGCAACTGCACCGGTATCGAATACCCAGGAGATACTACGAGTGCTGGTAAGGTACACATCAATAACATGTATATCATATATACCTTTGACGTTGCCGGCCTTCTTGTCTGCTAAATATTTGGGGCAGTTCCGCATCCAGTGACCCGTTCCCTTGCAATAAAAGCACTCTGTCTCAGGCTTGGGTCCATACTTTGGCTTCTTCCCGGCAACAGGCTTGCCAGGCGCGGCAACTCCCTTGCCGTCCTTCTTGAAGTTCTTCTTACCCTTGCCTTTCTTGAACTTAGTGGTTTTATTGACCATCAACACTTGATGTTCTTTCCTGATGTCTACCACCGCTGATTTCAGCATTGAATATACCTCGGGAATGGACTTCTCCATCCCCTGCATATTAAAGTTCAACACGAAGCTCTTGAAGCTTGGTGGGAGCGACTGGAGGATTCTGTCAACGACCGCTTCATCTGGAAGATTCATTCCCAGCTGAGACAAGCGGTTGTGCAATCCTGAAATCTTGAGGATGTGCTCACTGACAGAACTGTTCTCCTCCATCTTACAGCTGTAGAATGCGTCGGAGACATCATATCTCTCGACTCGGGCATGAGCTTGGAAAACCATTTTCAGCTCTTCGAACATCTCATATGCTCCGTGGTGCTCAAAACGTTTTTGGAGCCCCGATTCTAAACTATAAAGCATGCCGCACTGAACCAGGGAGTAATCATCACAACGCGACTGCCAAGCGTTCATAACGTCTTGGTTTGCCGGGGCGGGAGCGTCACCTAGTGGTGCTTCTAGGACATAAGTTCTCTTGGGAGCTATGAGGATAATCCTCAGGTTACGGACCCAATCCGTATAGTTGCTACCATCGTCTTTCAGCTTGGTTTTCTCTAGGAACGCGTTGAAGTTGAGGGAAACCTGAGCGTGGGCCATTTGATCTACAAGAGATATTGTAAAGAATTTAGACTAAGTTCATGATAATTAAGTTCATCTTAATCAAATTTTAATGAACTCCCACTCAATATGACATCTCTCTAGTCATCTAAGTGATACACGATCCGAATCGAGTAGTCCGTGTCCGATCATCACGTGAGACGGACTAGTCATCAACGGTGAACATCTTCGTGTTGATCGTATCTTCTATACGACTCGTGTTCGACCTTTCGGTCTTCCGTGTTCCGAGGCCATGTCTGTACATGCTAGGCTCGTCAAGTGAACCCTAAGTGTATCGCGTGTGTAAATCTGTCTTACACCCGTTGTATGCGAACGTTAGAACCTATCACACCCGATCATCACGTGGTGCTTCGGAGCAACGAGCTTTAGCAACGGTGCACAGTTAGGGGAAACACAATACTTGAAATTTTAGTGAGAGATCATCTTATTTACTACCGTCGTTCTAAGTAAACAAGATGCATAAACATGATAAACATCACATGCAATCAATTAAAGTGACATGATATGGCCAATATCATCTTGCTCCTTGGATCTCCATCTTCGGGGCACCATGATCATCTTGTCACCGGCTCGACACCATGATCTTCATCATCATGATCTCCATCATCGTGTCTTGAAGAAGTCATCACGCCAACTATTACTTCTACTACTATAGCTAACGTTTAGCAATGAAGTAAAGTAATTACATGGCGTTATTCAGTGACACGCATGTCATACAATAATTAAGACAACTCCTATGGCTCCTGCCGGTTGTCAAGTTCATCGACATGCAAGTCGTGATTCCCTATTACAAAAACATGATCAATCTCATACATCACATATATCATTCATCACATCTTCATTTTGGCCATACCACGTCACATAGCACATGCTGCAAAAACAAGTTAGACGTCCTCTAATTGTTGTTGCAAGTTTTACGTGGCTTCTATAGGATTTCTAGCAAGAACGTTTCTTACCTACGCCAAAACCACAACGTGATTTGTCAACTTCTATTTACCCTTCATAAGGACCCTTTTCATCGAATCCGATCCGACTAAAGTAGGAGAGACAGACACCCGCCAGCCACCTTATGCATCTAGTGCATGTCTGTCGGTGGAACCAGTCTCACGTAAGCGTACGTGTAAGGTCGGTCCGGGCCGCTTCATCCCACAATACCGCCGAATCATGATTGACTAGTAACGGTAAGAAAGTTGAACAAGATCATACGCCCACAACTGCTTTGTGTTCTACTCGTGCAAGATGCTACGCATAAAACCTAGGCTCAGATGCCACTGTTGGGGAACGTAGCATAATTCAAAATTTTCTACGCTTTCACCAAGATCCAACTATGGAGACATCTAGCAACGAGCAAGTAAGAGTGCATCTACATACCGTTATGTAGATCGCGTGCGGAAGCTTTCAACGAAGTGTGGATGAAGTAGTCGTACTCTTCACGTTCTTCGTCACCGATGATCTAGCGCCGAACGGACGGCACCTCCGCGTTCAACACACGTACGGTGCAGCAACGTCACCTCCTTCTTGATCCAGCAAGGGGGGAGGAGAAGTCGTCAGAGATCCGGCAGCACGACGGCGTGATGACGGATGCAGTGGAGATCGCAGCAGGGCTTCGCCGGGCGCCCTGCGTGGGAGTATGGAGGTGTGACGGGAGGGGGAGAGGCGCCAGGGTTTGGGTGCGGCTGCCCTCTCCCTCCCCACATATATATAGGGGCCAGGGGGTGCGCCTGGGCCCCCTGCAGATCCAATCTGCAAGGGGGCGGCGGCCAGGGGGGTTCCTTGCCCCCCAAGGCAAGTGGAGCCCCCCTCCCCCTTAGGGTTTTAACCCTAGGCGCATGGGGAGGTGGGCCCCCTAGTGGTGCGCCAGCCCTGAGGGCTGGACACTTCCCCTTGCGGCATAGGGGCCCCACCGGGATGGGTGGCCCCACCCGGTGGACCCCCGGGGCCCCTCCGGTGGTCCCGGGACGCTCCCGGTGACCCCCGGAGATCACCCGTTGGCCGAAACTGGACTTCCTATATATCAATCTTTACCTCCGGACCATTCCGGAACTCCTCGTGACGTCCGGGATCTCATCCGGGACTCCGAACAACTTTCGGGTTTCCACGTGCATTTATCTCTACGACCCTAGCGTTACCGAACCTTAAGTCTGTAGACCCTACGGGTTCGGGAGACACGTAGACATGACCGAGACGACTCTCCGGTCAATAACCAACAGCGGGATCTAGATACCCATGTTGGTTCCCACGTGTTCCTCGATGATCTTCATCGAATGAACCACCGTGTCAAGGATTCACTCAATCCCGTATGTTATTCCCTTTGTCCATCGGTACGGTACTTGCTCGAGATTCGATCGTCGGTATTCCCGATACCTTGTTCAATCTCGTCATGGCAAGTCTCTTTACTCGGTCCGTAATCCATCATCCCGTGACTAACTACTTAGTCACATTGAGCTCATTATGATGATGTCTTACCGAGTGGGCCCAGAGGTACCTCTCCGTCATACGGAGTGACAACATCCCATTCTCGGTTCATACCAACTCAACAGACACTTTCGGAGATACCCGATGCGTACCTTTATAGCCACCCAGTTACGTTGTGACGGTTGGCACACCCAAAGTACTCCTACGGTATCCGGGAGTTGTACAACCTCATGGTCTAAGGAATAAATACTTGACACCGAAAAGCTTATGCATTACGAACTATACGATCTCGTGTTATGCTCAAGTTTGGGTCTTGTCCATCACATCATTCTCCTAATGATGTGATCCCGTTATCACTGACATCCTATGTCCATGGTCAGGAAACCGTGACCATCTGTTGATCAACGAGCTGGCAACTAGAGGCCTACCAGGGACTCAATGTGGTATGTGTATTCACACATGTATCGCTGTTTCCGTACAATACAATTCAAGCATGAATAACAGACAATTATCATGAACAAGGAGATATAATAATAATGCTTTTATTATTGCCTCTAGGGCATATCTCCAACAGTCTCCCACTTGCACTAGAGTCAATAATCTAGTTACATTGTGATGAATCGAACACCCATAAAGTTCTGGTGTTGATCATGTTTTGCCCGTGAAAGAGGTTTAGTCAACGGGTCTGCGACATTCAGATCCGTATGCACTTTACAAATATCTATGTCTCCATCCTGAACATAATTCCGGATGGAGTTGAAACGGCGCTTGATGTGCTTGGTCTTCTTGTGAAACCTGGGCTCCTTGGTAATAGCAATAGCACCAGTGTTGTCACAGAAGAGAGTCATCGGGCTTGACGCGCTTGGAATGACTCCTAGGTCGGTGATGAACTCCTTCATCCAGACTCCTTCCTGTGCTGCTTCAGAAGCAGCTATGTACTCCGCTTCACATGTAGATGCTGCCACCACGCTCTGTTTGCAACTGCACCAGCTGACTGCCCCTCCATTCAAAATATACACGTATCCGGTTTGTGACTTAGAGTCATCCAGATCTGTGTCAAAGCTAGCATCGACGTAACCCTTTACGACGAGCTCTTCGTCACCTCCATAAACGAGAAACATATCCTTAGTCCTTTTCAGGTACTTCAGGATGTTCTTGACCGCTGTCCAGTGTTCCGTACCGGGATCACTTTGGTACCTCCCTACCAAACTTATGGCAAGGTTCACATCAGGTCTGGTACACAACATGGCATACATGATAGAACCTATGGCCGAGGCATAGGGAATGACACTCATCTTTTCTCTATCTTCTGTCGTGGTCGGCGTCTGAGCCTTGCTCAATCTCATACCTTGCAAAACAGGCAAGAATCCTTTCTTTGACTGATCCATATTGAACTTCTTCAATATTTTGTCAAGGTATGTACTTTGTGAAATACCAATGAGGCGTCTCGATCTATCTCTATAGATTTTGATGCATAATATGTAAGCAGCTTCTCCAAGGTCCTTCATTGAAAAACTTTTATTCAAGTAGGCCTTTACATTTTCCAAGAATTCTATATCATTTCCCATCAGCAATATGTCATCCACATATAATATGAGAAATGCTACAGAGCTCCCACTCACTTTCTTGTAAATACAGGCTTCTCCATAAGTCTGTATAAATCCAAACGCTTTGATTACTTCATCAAAGCGAATATTCCAACTCCGAGATGCTTGCACCAGCCCGTAAATCGAGCGCTGGAGCTTGCATACCTTGTTAGCGTTCTCTGGATCGACAAAACCTTCCGGTTGCATCATATACAACTCTTCCTTGAGGAAGCCGTTAAGGAATGCTGTTTTGACGTCCATTTGCCATATCTCATAATCATAGAATGCGGCAATAGCTAACATGATTCTGACTGACTTCAGCATCGCTACAGGAGAGAAAGTCTCGTCGTAGTCAATCCCTTGAACTTGTCGATAACCCTTAGCGACAAGCCGAGCCTTATAGATGGTCACATTACCATCCGCGTCGTCTTCTTCTTAAATATCCATTTGTTTTCTATGGCGTGCCTATCATCAGGCAAGTCCACCAAAGTCCATACTTTGTTTTCATACATGGATTCTATCTCGGATTTCATGGCTCCAAGCCATTTATTGGAATCCGGGCCCGCCATCGCTTCTTCATAGTTCGAAGGTTCACCGTTGTCTAACAACATGATTTCTAGTACAGGGTTGCCGTACCACTCTGGTGCGGAACGTACCCTTGCGGACCTTCGAAGTTCAGTAGTAACTTGATCTGTTTCTTCATGATCATCATCATTAACTTCCTCCCTTGTCGGTGCAGGCACCTCAGGAACAGTTTCCTGCGCTGCGCTACTTTCCGGTACAGGAGGGGTGACTGTCATCTCATCAAGTTCTACTTTCCTCCCACTCACTTCTTTCGGGAGAAACTCTTTCTCCAGAAAGCATCCATTCTTGGCAACAAAGACTTTGCCTTCGGATCTGTGGTAGAAGGTGTACCCAATTGTTTCCTTTGGGTATCCTATGAAGACGCATTTCTCCGATTTGGGTTCGAGCTTTTCAGGTTGAAGTTTCTTGACATAAGCATCGCAACCCCAAACTTTTAGAAACGACAGCTTTGTGGCTATTCCCAGCCGCGTCCTCTGTTTTTGTAATTTGTTTTTTTCTTCTATATGAAGGTCCAACATTGTGGTCATTCTGAACTTTGTAGGGCCTTTGCCCTTTTCTTCTCTATGAAGGTCGCATGTAGTTCGCTCGTAATGATGGAAATTATGGAGTACGTATGGGATGCGGACAGGATCGCGACAGATGGACGACCGCCTTTACCGGTTGGAAGCAAGGTCGTGGACTCGTGGCTCATGAAGGCATGGCCTGTCCGGTAAGTAGATCAGAAAACTGATTTCCGGTCACTGGGACAGAAACCATAGTAAATGTGGAGATGCGGTGGCTGGCTGTATTCTTCCATTATGAGAGAGTTCAACTCGGAGGAGCACCTCCTGTGGGGATTAAACTGCTGTTGCCGGTGAAGACGGAGTTCTTGATGCAGCTGAATAGAAGGTGCGAATCTGAACCATTAGTATGTAATGCCACTCGATTTGGGTTTCTGATCCATAAGACCGACTTTCCATTACATTCTTTTGTTGAGCAGATCTAGTATGCTTTAGAATGTTAATGACAGTGACATCATGATGGACCCGCTGCATCACCCAGTGTCCCAGTCGACATTCCGGTTCTCTCAGCCAGCCCTGTAGAAAAGGAATGGCCATATTTTAGGAGGTTAATGACAGTTACATGCACGTATGGGATGTGTTGGGCCTGGTTCTACTGCGTGGATCTCATCTCTCTCACTATTGCTGGGAGAATGATTATCCTGATTAATTAAGATTTAAATGTGTTAGACCAGACCAAGATGGATTAGTTTTGATGTATATTTTGGGTTAGAAAAATGTCAAACCTTAACATTTAGAAGAAGCTTTACATAGTTGGATCCATTACAGTGCTGCCTTGGTCATTCTTGTAGGTGAAGCACTTGTGTTGGGATTCCGTGCCTCCTAAACTAACTACAAATGAACTTGCCTTTAGGATTTTCACACTGCACCGTACATCCAGGTCCAACCCAATGGTTAGGACGGTGGTTCTTTCATAGCATACATGGAGATGGTACATGTGGGGAAGAAATATAAGAAACTCATGCTCATTAGCGAGGGCATGGGTCATATAGTCATCAAGGACAGCCTCGGTGTCTTCCACTCCATCACCTTCTGCTTGGCCACTTTTGGTAAGTACCTTTATACAAATCCCCATTGCACCAATTAACATGCTGAATATTGTTTCATACAGTACCTGGCATTGGCAAATGGCCAATCGAGTAAATGTGGGTTAGGTGCATTGGTATGTACTACACAGAGCTTTGAGATTTGTTTAGGTGCCCAGTGTCCATGTTAATCTACATGTGTGTGTTCTAGGACAAGAGGATATGGGATATCTGTGCTGTGTGTATGCATGCTATTCCCATGTTTCAGATTCAGTAGTCACTATTTTTTGAAGCAGTCAAACTACTAGCAAGAATAGATGGCCAGCTTAATATTTTCTGTTTCATGCGTGATTGAAATGGTGAATTTGCTAGAAAAAGAAGAATTTTATAACTCCCAATCCGAGTCAAGCTGCTAGCAACGAGTAGTTGAAATCGATATAAAGATCACCGGAAACGGACACACGGTTTGCAAAAGGCAAGCAAAACAATATTCACACAAAACTGCAGTTTACAGCCACATGGCATCTTTGGAGGAAGAAATAATTATGCTACAGCACTCAAACATGGAGACAAAGGGCATGGATGTGAAGTAGACATGATACTTAACAAGCATGAACTTAGAACACACCCAAAAACCTACTGGAACACAATTAACCAAGCATGGCAAGTTGCAATAAATTTATCCAGACTTAGTCAAAATCTGGGAAGGCAAAAACATCATCACGATGCTGCCTTCGGAGGCACAAAACAGCATGCATATCAACTCCACTAAGTATATAAAGATCATGGACATGTAGTAGACATAGCATACATCAAACAACTCCATTGGAGCAACTCCATAGGAGGCATGGATCAATAGCAACAAGCTTCACCAAATTGATCATGCTGATAAAAACCTGACAGGTAATTTTATAGCAACTTGAGAGCAAGAAATAAATAAGCTACAGCAGGCCATATGTGCAAATAAGGGCATGGATGGATAGAGCATAACATGGACAACAAGGAATGCTCATTTGACATAATAAAACATGCATGGATTTGAGTGAGGCATCAAGCAAACATGGCATAAGGTTAACAGATTTCAGACTTAGCAGTTTTTTCACTAAGTATAAAACAGCAACATTGGCATGGCATGTTTACAAGCTTGTTTAAGTCACCTCAAGGCATATCATGTAAAGTGGTTTGCACCACAGCAAAGACCATATGAATGAGCTTCTAAAACATATTGGCATGTGACATGAAGACAACCACATCACTAGCAAAGAGCAAGTCAAAACAGCATCTCACAACAAGTTTCAGCACTTAACAGCCACATGCACTTTTGCAACAGAGATTAACATGGCAATATGACACCTAACATGAATGCTACAACAACCATCATGTAGAGCACTTCACAATGAACATTTTGACATATCATATGCTCCATTTGGACCAACATGCACAAAGTTATCACATCTCAAACATGGCAACAAAATTACAGTCATCAACAGTTTTAATCATATAGCACTCTTGCAACAATGATTAGGGCATCAAGATGAACTCAAACAAGCATGCCACAGTGGAACAAACTGAAGAGCACATCTCAACGAACATTTTGATATATTACACGCCCAAAACGGATCTACGAGCACGAAGTTATTGCATGATGAAGGAGGCAACAAAATTACTGAAACTGAGGACTTGGTGGAATTTTACCTCCGCAAAAGACAACGCGGGACGGAGGGATTCCGGGACGAGGATATCCAGGCGTTTGGATCGGGGACCGGTGGATCTGGTCCCGATCCGCGGATCTCGCCGGAGTTGGAGAAGATGGTCGGAGGCTTGCCGGAGTTGGAGGAGAAGTGGCCGGCGATGGCGAATCCGGCGAGGTGGCGGCTAGGAAGACGAGGCCGGCGAGGAGACGGGGCGGCGGCGCCGGAGAAGAGGCCGGGGCGAGGATAACCAAATGTATATATACAAAAATATTAAAAGAAACAATACCAAATCAATATCAATACATTCAACTTTAGATATATTTTCATAATGGACTAATTCAACATTATAGTTGTTGATATTTTTCTTGTATATATTCGGTCAAACTTAGACAACATTGACTTTTGACTAAATTTGTTGCCATGTACTCCCTCTGTAAACTAATATAAGAGCGTTTAAATCACTATTTTAGTAGCTCTTATATTAGTTTACGGAGGGAGTATTTGGGGACAGAGGGAGTGATAAGTATATTATGAAGGATGGATAAATTACACACACATTGTTGGATAAAAATAGAATCATTTATAAAACATGAGCCGTATGACTCCAAGTGCAATAATACTGACTATCTTTTATTTTAGACTATGGGAACACACAGAACAAGGCCGCTAACAAATCAACAACCTCGACGGGCCTTGAAGCATCTGGTCCTTCCTTCTTCTCACTCTCTCCCTAGGCCCAACACGCACTGCGGCAGTGAGCGAGCCAGATCCATCCCACCCACCCACCCCCATCCCCCCGCCGGCCACCACGCGCACACACACACCGAGGCGCAGACCCAGACGAGGCGACACCGGACCGGACCGAGAAGAGGGCGGCGGCGATGGGCGGCGGAGGCGCGCACGGCGGCAC
>LR738714.1:858748526-858759825 GCA_902687465.1 Secale cereale | reverse complement strand
CCCCTCCCCTGTTCTCCTCCGGCCCTCCCCGGCCCGCGCGCCTCCCCCGAGTCTGCCGGCTCTTCCCCCGCCGCTCCGGCGCCCGCTTTCCCCGGTTGACCTGGCCCGAACGGGGACGCGGGCGGGATCCGCCGTCCGCGGGGGGATTTCTCTAGGTCACGCTAGATTTGATTGGGAACTCTTTGTTCCAAACGCACGATTTGATTGGGGATCTAGAGTGGGAGGTACTCGGACACGCCTACTGTCCATCCGATCTGGTTCTGTCTCGGCCATGCGATTCGCCGGCCGCTCCGTCGCCTGAGCAGTGGTGATTCTAGTAGGAAGTTTCATAGGGAGTTGTTCAGATTTGGTCTTCCAGGTTCTTGTACTAGGAAGGCCACCACCTCCAGTTGCATTTGCCGTCTGCTATTCTTGAACAAAGGCTAAAAACAAAAGCTCTGTGTTGTTATTTTCAGTTCCCAACCTTACAGCAATAGGGTGATCATCTACCCAGGTTAGCAAACAAGTGTGCAATCATGTTCCCAAGGTTCATGAAGGTCTAATGCTGAGCATCAAATTTGAGCAAGATGGCACTGGGATATCTTCATTACACAAGACATCTGGAACCTAGTATATTATAACAACCATTCAACTGTACAGGAAACACTGATGGTTGAATCCATTGACCGTTATCTGCATCATAACTGGAGCAATTATCAGTTCGCAACCAAAATGCCATGACTTCAGGAAAAAGAACACACACATGCCACAAAGAAGCATGTTAAGGCTTTTGTTCCACTTAGCTTTTCTTCTTCAACCTGCTGAGTCCTTTTTTGTTATTTTCCATTTAGTCATCAAGTCTTTCACCGCCCATGTCCAGATTCTTCCTGCGTAGTTTACCATAACCAGACTAGCGTAATTGCATTGATGCTCTAGATCAAAATATCAAAGTTGGCTATGTTTTTCAAATTCAAACTTGGCATCTTCGATTGTATGTTGATTGTGCCTGTGCTCTGTATTTTTAAGCATATCCAGGCATAAGTATCATTCTATATATCCTTAGATCTATAATCATTTATTTTAATAGCACGCAAGCTTCTGCTGTTACAAACTTAATCAATGTTAATCTCTCTACAGGTTTTGGATTTTCTACAGGGCTAAGCAGGACGGCGCTGTGCTCTTGGTATTGCTCTATTCTATTTTGGTTTTTGTCCTTCCACTCTACACATGTTCTTGATTTACTTGCATACATGGTTAATGATATCATTGTTTTCAGGGTTTGCGTCATCCTTGGGATGGCCATGATGATCACGCGCATGGTCATGGACATGCACACGAGCATGAGGTATCAGCTTCAGATCACATTTCCACTCTCTTTGTGTGTGATTTAATTTTGTACTTGAACTTTCTTTGAACGAATTGAAATGGTTGCTCCTGTTTCGTTCCTGGTCTTGTTAACAGTCTGTTTGTTATCTTGTCATCTTGATCTGACTGTTCTTTTCTCTTGCTATCAATTGCTTTGTATTGTTGTTTTCAGCTGTTTTTACTTTGATAATGTGAGAACCGTAGTAGCAGAAATATTGCAATATTACAGAAATGTTGGTTTCTGCATATCCATCTTCAATGTTATCAAGTTTAGACACTTCTTGACAGATGGTTACAACTCAGGAAAGCAAATTTATGACATGTTGTGAGTTGCATAATCATTTTTTTAACCTTGCTGCATAATCATTTCAATGGCATGCTATGTTTATGCATGTCTGTAGTGAGTTAGAGCTACAAAGTAGTGGTAATCGATGTTATACATCCTCTTGGTAGTTCTTAGACAGTTTAGCAACCGAGGTCAAAGTTACGTTTTGCTTATCTAGCACGGCTATTTGATTATGTCCAGGATAAGCCAATGCAACAACGTCTTTCTTTTGTTTGCCTTGTGAGAGATAAACCTAAGAGTTTGTAGTGACTAGTGAGTTAGAGCTAGAAAGTAGTTGTAATCAATGTTATACATCCTCTTGGTAGTTCTTAGACAGTTTATCAGCTGAGGTCTATTTGATTATGTTTTGCTTATCTAGCATGCCTATTCGATTATGTTCAGGATAAACCAATGCAACAACGTCTTTCTTTTGTTTGCCTTTTGAGAGATAAACATAAGAGCTAATGCACCCTGGCCTGTTCTTTCATGCAGGCTTCATCATCTTCACCGCCGTCCCATTGAGCTCAACTGAGCTCAATGCTGAAAACGGCTGACAGAGACCCTGACGTGTCGCATGTTTCGACGCAAGTCTCTGCTAATAAAAAACAATCACAACTATCATTATTCACCCTTGTTGTTTGGAAGTGTTTTTTTTAGCACACAAACTGGCTTTGTTATGTATTTTGGTTTGGAGCTGTTGCGTCGGTGGGAATGCTTCGGCGTTCATGTGTTGTCGCTTATTGTGATCGCTGCAGCTGTTGTCGCACGCTCTGAGAAATCCTCTGATAATATATGTATCCCGTTCAAGTAGCTCATTGCAAACACAGCGCGTCGGTGATGAGCGTTACAGCTGTTTAACAGTCTTAACTACCAAGAGCCCCGATGTTCGAGCTCCAGCAGCCGTCTGTTTCTATTTGTGATGATCTATACCCCGTGCCATAACAAATAAATCATTTTGCATATGGGGGGATGTGCGCAAGAGTTACTTATAGCTTGTTAATTCTGGCCGTCTGGTGAACTCTGCAGGCCTTGATGCAGTTGTGCGATTGTACGGGATCCTGGTGGATATATCACCAAATAATAGTATGTATGTAACATGTTGTAGTAGTAGCTATCACTTCAAAAGAAATGAGCGGGCTTATTATGTGGAAACTGGGTCAAACCGGATCAAAAACCATATAGAGGCAACAAACATGAAAAACGCACACACAGAGCAAAACACCGGGCACCAGTTACAACACAACACAAGGATGAATTATCTAAGATGTAGGTGGTTGGTGGAAAAAAATTCTATGAGATCAGGTCATCCATCAGGGTGGGTCTCACGTGTCATCTATCAAGGTGGGTCTCACGTGCATTATATGAGACCTGGTCTCATATAATTTTTTTCCGTGGTTGAGTGATGCAGCACTGGTTATGTCATAAATCGCAGGAGAGGTTTTCAGCCAACCTACAGCAGCATCCGCTCCAAGCTTCACCGGTAGCCCGCATTAGGCCCGTCGAAAAGGTTTGTACGGTAGCCACTCTTGAACTAGTGCCCCGCTTGTCCTCTGGAAGGAGTGCTACACAAGAGAATGATATATTTAAAAAATTATTTTTATGTTCTTATCTATGCCGCCATTTGGTCATAATAGTTTTTTCTTTATAATGTGCATCATTTGATATAGAGGTTGATATCCTTCGTATTAAATACTCCCTTCATTCCCAAATATTTGTCTTTCTAGAGATTTTAACAAGTTACTACATACGAAACAAAATAAATAAATCTACACTCTAAAATATATCTACATACATCCGTATGTTCTAGTCTATTTGAAATGTCTAGAAAGACAAATATTTAGGAACGGAGGGAGTAGTTGACATCCTTAGCCAATATGTGAGAAAAGGTAATTTTATCTCAGTCAACTTATCAAGTTGTGCGGATTTCGTCTCTCGGCTTTAAATGTTAATTAACAAATTGAACCTTCAACTTTCGAGTAAGGATATTTTTAATTAATCTTCCGACTCTTCACAATTTTGTCAATAATCTGGCACGGCTTTATAACTGTACTCAACGTCGCCCCTTGAATTTAGTGGAAGCCGTCGTGGACACGGGATATGATAAGACATATGGACATCTTTGCTTTCGAACAAGAGTCATATCAATTATATAGATGTAACAGCCCAGTAGTGTTACCATGACATCTTTGTAACATTAATCAACTTGGATGTTATATTTATGTTTGACATGTGCTTCATTTTCATGTTTTAAGTTTTGTGTTTCTCAACTTTCCTAATTCCCTAAGAAACTTCCAAAGTTTCCAATGCAACTTCCATTTCTCTCTTTTCTACTTTATAAATTTTCAATTGACATTATTTTTACTTCTTCCAGAAATGTTCAACATTGGCCCATAAATCCCAATAATGTGTTGAGCCATCCTCTTAAATTTCAGACATTTGGAGTTCATTTGAATGAGTTTGAAAATTCAAACAGTTTGAATTTTATTCAAACTTGTGCAAATTTTCATCTATTGAAAATTCTCAAACAATTTTTTTTAAATCCAACATATTTTTCTTAGTCTAGAAAAATATCTAGTCTTCTCAAATTCCCTTTCTAAACCCTGCTTTCTTTCTCTCTAATTTCCGTGTTTGAAGAAATGGAGAAGGAAAACGAAAAAGAACGCAAAGGGAGAGAGAGGCCCAGCACACGCTCCAGCCCACATACTGCGCTCGCCCCCTTTTCTCATCGGCTAACTCACATACTCTTGCAACGCTTCGCCCACGTGGCGCTATGGCCCCCACATGTCAGCCTTTCTCTGTGTTGAACGTGTTTATTTTTGGAATCATGTATTTTCATCACAAACTAAATGATGACATCAAAACTATGATTGCAATCATAGATATTGTCATTTTGATGGCCGGAGAAGGTTGCCGGTGGTATTATTCTGAGGTGACCGATTATCGTAATCAATCTTACATACTAAAATAATAATTTCAAAATAACAGAATCAATCTCGGTTGAAGTGCGAACCTAAACGCTAATTATTTTGCAAAGAGAGTAGTGGTACGTGGAGGCTTGTGCCTCGTCCACCCGGCGCCCATGTTGTCACCGGCAAATGGGTGTTCCGTCATAAGTTTCATGAAGATGGCAGTCTTGACAATTACAAGACTCGTTGGGTTGTTTGTGGATTCACGCAACGGCCCGGTGTGGATTTTGGTGATACATTTAGTCCCTTCGTCAAGTCTGCTACTGTTTAAATTGTGCTCCACCTCGCCGTCTCTCGACAGTGGCCCGTTCATCAACTTGATGTGAGCAACGCTTTTCTTCATGGTGTTCGCGTGGAGTGTGTGTTTTCCCAACAACCCATCGGATTCGTTGATGCTCGTCATCCGGGCCAACCCGGTGCATCATCGGCAAACGAAAACATATTGAGCTTGGCATACACTTTGTGCGTGAGAAGGTGGCCCTTGGACATTTTCGAGTGGTTCATGTTCAAAGTACGGATCAACTCGCGGATATCACGACCAAGGGTCTACCTAGGGTAAGTTTGCAAGGTTTTCATTCCAGCCTCGGCATCGTCCATGACGAGGCTTCGACCGCGGGGGCATCTAAGAGTAGCTAGATAGCATATTCAGTTTGTACCCTAGTCATCTATCTGTATCCTTGGTTTAAATGTAGTTCTCTTGTATATTCTTAAACCGAGAGATAGTTTCTCTAGTTGGCTAGGACTCTTGTACATCTGTCTGTGTATATCATAGTATTATATACACACCAACACAATGAATACAAGTTCCTCTTCTCGTCTTGTAAATCTCCTCAACCTGCTCGGACTGCATTATCTGACCAAACTGCTCGAACACATTTGCACCTGCTGCATAGTCCCTTATGGACTTGTCTAGAGCGCTGACCCTTGTAGTTGTAGGGCACGGCGTCCTGCTCCTGTCCGGCGGCGCCGACCCAATTCGCAGACAACGAACAGTATGAGAAAAATGCTGTTAGTTAAGTAAGTACCTCTCGTTCCAACCTGTCAGAGCTTCGGGATCCACTTTCCCCCGTAGATTCCGCCGGCTGCATGCGCTGGCCATGCTTTCCTCGACGCCGCCCCATGCCGGCACGGCCGCCGTCGTTGCCGGAACCAAAACGCCGAACCTGCTCCGTTTCCACCCAGGCCGTCAGGCCGCGCGACCAACGGATCCGGATATTTAAGCTGGAACTGCGGGACGAACACGACGGCCCACAGTCGCTGGCTAAGGCTGTGGGCCAGCGGACGAGCAGGACGGCCCAGCGTCTGCGAACGAGCAAACGGAGCGCCTCGAACGTTGTTTAGTACCACATCGCGCGGCTGGCCACATTCTGCGCGGCTTAAATTGCCCAGTGCGGACCTTCTCATCGCTGAGGACGTAGAGTTGATTCATCAGCTCTGCCGAGGCAAAAGCAGTCGCTACGCACTTCTGGCCGGGCCCGTCCTGGCGGCCTGTGACCCTAGGTCTCTCCTCTGTGAGGTGCGGGGGGTTAGAAGTACGGTGCGATGTTAGTCTTTTTTTTTTAATTTTCTATTATTTTTTCGTTTCTTTTATTAGTCTTTTCTATTACATCTATTTTTTCCAACACTTCTTTATTTTGTCTTCTCTTTTATTGCTCTTTATTGTTTTTTATTTCCGTAATATTTTCTCCCTTTTTTTACAACTCTTAGGTTCATATTCAAATATTTTGCCGGTTGTGCAATATTGCTCTTACTTTCCTTTTATTAGTCTTTTTAAATACTTTGATTTTCCCCCAAAACAATATTTTGCATTCTCTTTTATTGCTCTTTATTATTTTGTTTCCCTAATATTATTTACTTTTTAATACTCTCAGGATCATATTCTAATGTTTTGCAGGTTGTGCAATATTTTTTTACTTTCCTTTGTTTAGTCTTTTCTGGGTTACTTCTTTTCCCAATATTCTTTTTATTTTTCCTTCTCTTTTGTTGCACTTTATTGTTTTTATTTTCCCAATATTTTCCCTTTTTATTACTCTTTATTTCCTATTTCTTGAATTTTCTTTATTAGTCTTTTTTATTATTTTTATTTTCCTAATATTTTTTATGTTGTCTTCTCTTTTATTTCTCTTCATTATTTTTTATTTCCCTAATATTTTTCCTTTTTTACTACTCAAAGGCTCATATTCGAATGTTGTGTAGGTTGTGCAATATTTTTTGACTTTCCTTTTATTAGTCATTTCTATTACTTTTGTTCTCCCAATATTCTTTTTGTTTTGCTTTCTCTTTTATTTCTCTTTATTATTTTTATTTCCACAATGTTTTTTCCCTTTTTACTACTCTAAGGCTCATATTCGAATGGTGGTATAAGTAGCACTATTATCACCATAAAAAGCAATGCAAAAGAGGGCACCCATGATCAAATTAGAAAAGTGATTAGCTCATAACCCTTTAGGTATCTATTTTGGACAGTAAAACTGCACCTAATCCCTGCCCCCTTATGCGTTTAGCGTTTCTGGCTATCCATTTTTCGACATGGGTGTTTTTGGCCATTGGAACTCGTCTCTACAGCTATCTGTATCGCCCAACTGTCCTATGGATTGCTACTTCAGAGGCCGAAACCAAGCATTGTGCTAAACTAGGAACATCATTCCTCCCCGCAAGCCTACGCTAGCCACCCGGTCGCCAACTCTCGAAGAAACATGCAAACAACTCGATACACAGGTCGTTGCGCCCACTGCTACAGGCTCTTCCTCTTGCAATCCTTGTGACCTCCTCAGCCCAGACGTCGATGTCCCCTTTCTCGAGTCTTTCCCCTAAAGTTGCAATGACCTGTGTATTTTCGTTTCTTTTATTAGTTTTTTCTATTACATCTATTTTTCCCAACACTCCATTATTTTGTCTTCTCTTTTATCACTCCTTATTGTTTTCTATTTCCGTAATATTTTCTCCCTTTTTTACAACTCTTAGGTTCATATTCAAACGTTTTGCCGGTTGTGCAATATACTTTTACTTTCCTTTTATTACTCCCTTCTTTTATTAGTCTTTTTAAATACTTCGATTTTCCCCCAAAACAATATTTTGCCGGTTGTGGCAATATACTTTTACTTTCCTTTTATTACTCCCTTATTTTATTAGTCTTTTTAAATACTTCGATTTTCCCCCAAAACTTTTGTTACTCACTCCCCCCGAGGATTGGTAAAGAGGATGGCAGGCTTTCCCCTACCTCGGTCCTGATTGGCTCCTGGCGCCTGCCTGTCTGGGAGAGGATAAGGGCAGAGCCGGACCCCACGCTCCTGCCCCCGGAGGACCAATGGATGGACGAAGACGATTCCGGCAGCATCGAGAGCTTTTCCAGCTGTGGTTCGCTGCTGCACTGCGAGTTGTCCTCGAGTTCATGCTCGCCGCGTGGCCCCCATGGCTTGGTGGATTCTTTTGCATGCATGCAGGACAAGGCTACATGCATGGTTAGCTTATCCCACGGCAGTTCGCACCGTTCCGGCGGCCTGGTCCATGACGCTGGGGAGCCTGGCCCCACCCCTCCCCCCAAAGACTGATCTTGGGGCCCGCTCGCATGCCGGGGCCTGCGTGCCATGCAACGCCGGAGGCCATTTGCACGCCAGCGCCAACGCCAAATGCATCACCACCTTGCACTCTGATACGTCCAAAACGTATCTATAATTTCTGCTTGCTCCATGCCACTTTTGGGTGATATTGCTATGATATTCATACACTTCCATACACTTTTGATCATATTTGGACTAACTTACTAATCCAGTGCACCCCAGTGCCAGTTTCTGTTTTCGGCTGTTTTTGTATTTCAGGTTTTCACGTTTCGAGAACTGCCCAGAAAAATCCAGAAAAATTATATAAAAAATCAGCGTTCCGGAAACAACACTGCGTCCGAAGGGCAGCCTGGGGGGGGGGGGGCACCAGGGCTCCAGGCGCCCTGGCGGCGCGCCCCCCCTCTGGGCCGCGCCGGGGGGGCGCCTGGGCCCCCCGAAGCCCGTCCGGTGCCCCCCTTTGGCATATATTTAGAGGGTCCTCCGAAACCCTCAGGGAAGGAACTCTTTTCGCGATCCCATCTCTGTTCCGCCGTCGCCGCTTCCAAGATCGGGAGCACCAGGAGAACTCTTCCCGGCACCCTGCCGGAGGGGAGGATCACTACCAGGAGCTTCTCCACCACCATGGACGCCTCCCGGATGACTCGTGAGTAGTCTCCCTTGGACCATGAGTCCATGACCAGTAGCTATGTGATGTTCTCCTCCCGTTCTTGTGCTTCACTAATTAGTCCTCGTGAGCTGCCCTACATGATCGAGGCACCTATTTAATCCTTATGCTGTTGCTATGTTGAGTTTGCTGGGATCCGATGGATTATGAGATTATGTTCAGATTGATCTTGAGTAATATATTTGATTCACCTCTTTTATATTTATGTTCATAAGTAATTCTTGCATGTTCTCCGTTGTTATTTATTGCTTTGGCCAAGTAGTAGGTAGTGACTCCAAGAGGGAACGTTATGCTTGATTGTGGGTTCATGCCCCTCGATGACTAGCTTGAGTGACAGAAACATGAGTCTAGGGGATGTGCTGTTGCCACAAGGGGGAAAACAACGGTGCTTGTGCCCGCGGGTGCAAGGATTGTTTACTTTATGCAAAGTTCATTTAATGCAGTTGTCTGTTGCATTGAGTTTACACTATGGGTGGGACTCGCAACTTAATACCAGCGAGATGTTCTGGATAGATATCTCAAGGTGGATGATTAGTAGTAGGCATTGATGGATTTCGGTCTACTTACTTTGGCGTACCGCCCATGCTTTGAACCTCAACCTTTCTTGCAATGTAGTCAGCATTGGTTTGCGTTCGTGGTCCTGTCAATTGCCCAGCTGTAATTTGTTTACCTCACATAGCTGTTTTATCGTCTTTTGGGAGAGAGACATCACTAGTGAACATCATGAGACTCCGGTCCATATTACCATCATTGATCACACCCGCTATTTACCTTTTCATTATTATTTACTATTGCAAAACACTATCTATCACTACTATCATTGCTTTTAACCCTTTGTGAACTACAAGGCCGGAGGGATTGACAACCTCTCTGTACTCGTTGGGAGCAAAGTTATTTGTATCTGTGTGCAGGTCCACATTGATTGCTAATTGCGCCGTTAGCAGTTGACACCTACTTGTTGAACCTAGGAGTCTCTGGGGATTCGATCCTTGGCATCTTTGCTAAGGGAAAACACTTCTACTTACTGCATCTTACACCTTCCACTTGGGGTAACCAACGAGGGGTTCGAGGCCCATCACACTCCGGCTGCAAACTTTTGCTCCGAGGTGCGACGTACGCTTTCACCGATACTACCCCGCCCTCTGGACCGCGTGCCGCCCAATTGGAAGCCGCGAAGGAAGCGGTCGCCGGCTGCCAACCCAAGAAGAAGCGTGCGCCTTGCGAGGGGTGTGGGTGCGGGTTCTGCCGCATCTAAGCAGCAATGTGTGCTAGTCAGAAGGCTGTGCATGGCGAACGAATGCGAGGAAATCACGGACGAGGATTTACTCATGTACGGTGAACTCTTCAAGACACCACTGACACATGCCCAGATCGCAGCAATACTTGCCTTGTTTGGCTGGGATGCTTCCATCCTGCCAGGGCAGGAGGAGGTGGTCGAGGGCTGACGCAGCTCTCCCTTGAAGGCTGGCTGATGGTGGGCGTTTTATATGGCTTCACAAACATCCAAAGTGCTTGTGTGGAATGTCAGGGGACTAAACTCCTCGTCAAGGTGGAGTGCCATCTATCAAGCGGTCGCTAGTGCTAACCCGGCGGTAGTCTGTCTCCAGGAGACGAAGCTACAAGTTGTATCGCCCAAAATTGTGAAACATTGCCTCGGTAATAGATTCGAGAACTTTGAGTACCTTCCGGCTTTGGGAACCCGTGGAGGAATTTAGCTTGCATGGGATGCCACTATGGCAACGATCTCAAACCCGCACCGCACGACGAACACGCTCATGGGGCTGGTTAGGCCTACATGCGGAGGCCAGTGGTGGTTCACCGGGGTCTATGGGCCCCAAAGCAGCGAGGACAAGGTCGAGTTCCTCTCGGAACTATTTGACATCCGGGAATTACATGCGGGTCCCTGGATTGTGGCGGGAGACTTCAATATACTGGTGAACCCATAGGACAAGAGCAACAACGCGGTAAACCACCGCATGATGGCCCGCTTCCGAGCCAAGCTAAACAGGCTGGAGCTTTGGGAGCTGTACCTAAACGGGAGAAAGTACACATGGTCTAACGAGAGGCTGAGACCGACTTTAGAGAAAATCGATCACATCTTTGCCACGAGCTGCTGAGAAGACCTTTATCCGAGATGCCCCCTCACCGCCTTGGGGACGGCCGTTTCGGATCATTGCCCCCTCACTAGTAGAAAAAGGGTCAAACGTGAAGCACATTAGTGCCGGTTTGAATTTGAGCTGGCACATTTGTGCCGGTTCCAACGGCTAGTCGGGCCGCTCTCATTAGTACCGGTTCGTGGCGAACCTTTAGCACCGTTTCGTGCTACAAACCGGTACTAATGAGAGTGGTGGCAGGATGTTGTCAGTCTGGGGCCCCTCCAGCACCTTTAGTACCAGTTCTTGGCACGAACCGGTGCTAAAGGTGGTCGTACATAAACCCT
>LR738714.1:858718720-858747526 GCA_902687465.1 Secale cereale | reverse complement strand
ATGCAATACATAGCTCATGGGAAAGTAGCCTAAAAACTATTGTGGTAAAGAATATGTTGCCTATGTATCTTATTTCTTATAAGTTGCTTGCTGAGCGGTAACCATGTTTCTGGGGACGCCATCAACTGTCACACTTTTGTTGAATATCATGTGAGTTGCTATGCATGTTCGTCTTGTCTGAAGTAAGGGTGATTTGCCGTGGGTTGAATGACTATGCATATTGTTAGAGAAGAACATTGGGCCGCCAACCAAAGCCATGTATCATGGTGGAAGTTTTAGCTTGGACGTTGATCCTCAATCTCTTATGAGAACATGCTTATGCATTAAAGAGGAGTCCATCATCTATTTTCTATGTTGTCCCGGTATGGATGTCCTCAAGTTGAGATCTATCAAAAACAAGAAATGAAATGCGATTTATCTCCTTGGACCTTTGTGCAGGTGGCATAGAGGTACCCCTTTGTGACACTTGGTTAAAACATATGTAATGCAATGATAACCCATGGAAGTCCGAGCTAATTAGGACAAGGTATGAGCACTATTAGTATTCGATGCATGAGGCTTGCAACTTATAGGATGTCTTATGCATGACACATATGAAGTACTACTACCGTTGACACAATTGCTTCCATGTTTTCAAAATAAAAAGCTCTAGCACTTAACCTTTCTTTTACCTTTATGTAAAGCACCAACTACTGAGAGCATGATTGTCATTCTGAGTGTAATGTGCATTGTCCCAAAGTAGCATTGTCTTTTGCATGATTGTGATATCGTTTATTTTGAAATGATTGTATCTAGTCATCACTTAAACCTTGAAGGTGCCCCTGCATTTATGTTTTGCATCACTAAAGGGGGCAAGCTAGATATTACTTTATCATATTTGCACACCATATTCATTGCAAATCTTTTTGATGTTTCAGTTTCATGTTGTGAAACTTTCAAGTCATTTGTGATTTTCTCATGAGGCAACTTAATTACTATAGAATCATTGTCTCGGTAAGCTTTTGTCATATGACTATGAAAAAGTCCTATATGGTTAATAGCATGTGACCACAGAAATTATTCTTGTTATCATTTACCTACTCGAGGACGAGCAGGAATTAAGCTTGGGGATGTTGATACGTCCAAAACGTATCTATAATTTCTGCTTGCTCCATGCCACTTTTGGGTGATATTGCTATGATATTCATACACTTCCATACACTTTTGATCATATTTGGACTAACTTACTAATCCAGTGCACCCCAGTGCCAGTTTCTGTTTTCGGCTGTTTTTGTATTTCAGGTTTTCACGTTTCGAGAACTGCCCAGAAAAATCCAGAAAAATTATATAAAAAATCAGCGTTCCGGAAACAACACTGCGTCCGAAGGGCAGCCTGGGGGGGGGCCACCAGGGCTCCAGGCGCCCTGGCGGCGCGCCCCCCCTGGGCCGCGCCGGGGGGGCGCCTGGGCCCCCCGAAGCCCGTCCGGTGCCCCCCTTTGGCATATATTTAGAGGGACCTCCAAAACCCTCAGAACAGAACTTCTTTTCGCGATCCCATCTCTGTTCCGCCGCCGCCGCTTCCAAGATCGGGAGCACCAGGAGAACTCTTCCCGGCACCCTGCCGGAGGGGAGGATCACCACCGGGAGCTTCTCCACCACCACGGACGCCTCCCGGATGACTCGTGAGCTGCCCTACATGAGTTGTGAGTAGTCTCCCTTGGACCATGAGTCCATGACCAGTAGCTATGTGATGTTCTCCTCCCGTTCTTGTGCTTCACTAATTAGTCCTCGTGAGCTGCCCTACATGATCGAGGCACCTATGTAATCCTTATGTTGTTGCTATGTTGAGTTTGCTGGGATCCGATCGATTATGAGATTATGTTCAGATTGATCTTGAGTAATATATTTGATTCACCTCTTTTATATTTATGTTCATAAGTAATTCTTGCATGTTCTCCGTTGTTATTTATTGCTTTGGCCGAGTAGTAGGTAATGACTCTAAGAGGGAACGTTATGCTTGATTGTGGGTTCATGCCCCTCGATGACTAGCTTGAGTGACAGAAACATGAGTCTAGGGGGTGTGCTGTTGCCACAAGGGAGAAAACAACGGTGCTTGTGCCCGCGGGTGCAAGGATTGTTTACTTTACGCAAAGTTCTTTTAATGCAGTTGTCTGTTGCATTGAGTTTACACTATGGGTGGGACTCGCAACTTAATACCAGCGAGATGTTCTGGATAGATATCTCAAGGTGGATGATTAGTAGTAGGCATTGATGGATTTCGGTCTACTTACTTTGGCGTACCGCCCATGCTTTGAACCTCAACCTTTCTTGCAATGTAGTCAGCATTGGTTTGCGTTCGTGGTCCTGTCAATTGCCCAGCTGTAATTTGTTTACCTCACATAGTTGTTTTATCGTCTTTTGGGAGAGAGACATCACTAGTGAACATCATGAGACTCCGGTCCTTATTACCATCATTGATCACACCTGCTATTTACCTTTTCATTATTATTTACTATTGCAAAACACTATCTATCACTACTATCATTGCTTTTAACCCTTTGTGAACTACAAGGCCGGAGGGATTGACAACCTCTCTGTACTCGTTGGGAGCAAAGTTATTTGTATCTGTGTGCAGGTCCACATTGATTGCTAATTGCGCCGTTAGCAGTTGACACCTACTTGTTGAACCTAGGAGTCTCTGGGGATTCGATCCTTGGCATCTTTGCTAAGGGAAAACACTTCTACTTACTGCATCTTACACCTTCCACTTGGGGTAACCAACGAGGGGTTCGAGGCCCATCAATAGGCAAAACTGATGAGGTGGCGCCTAGTCGTAGCACCCCACCACAATTTTCAAGGTTATGACCATCTATATTGGTCATGATCAGCTAGAAATAAGGCAGCGAACCAGTGCTATCTGCTTTGTGATCATTTCGTGTAAGGAAATTATGACCTTTCTGACCAAAATGGTCGTTATAGTTTAGGGTTTGGAGCCCCCCGAACAGCTTTTGACCAATTGGTCTGAAATGGTCATAGATCTATGACCAATTCTTCCAGGGTCACTAACAAAAGGTCATAAGTTGACATATTTCTTGTAGTGGTCGTCCCCGTCGTCACCGCCGCCCCGTCCCGGCCCGTCCCCGTCCCTGTCCCCGTCGTTGCCATCCCCGTCGTCGCCGCGCCCGTCGCCATCCCCGTCGCTGCCCCCCGTCGCCTCTCGCCTCGCCGGTGAGCACACACACACACATACATTTTTTTATTTTTTAGTTATAGAAATAGTTATAAAAATGTTAGAATTTTTTCTTTTTTTAGTTATAGAAATAGTTAGTTATATAGCATTGTTAGAAATGTTATAGAAATGTTAGAACTGTTAGAAATTTTTCTGTTTTTTAGTTATAGAAATGGTTATAAAAAGTTAGAATTGTTAGAAAATTTTCTGTTTTTTAGTTATAGAAATAGTTATAAAAAAGTTAGAAATTTTTCTTTTTTTAGTTCTAGAAATATTACAAATGTTAGTTATATATATAGAAATGTTATATTATTTTTTCTATTTTTTAGTTATAGAAATTTTAGAAATGTTATATAAATGTTAGTTATATAGCATTGTTAGAAATGTTATAGAAATGTTAGTTATATAGAAATGTTAGAAATTTTAGTTATCAAAATCCAATCATTAAAAAAATGTTACTTTTTGCGGGCATATAGCTAGTATTTGTTCTCGACGATGCCCGGCCCGCATCCTCGCCGTGGACCCATCCGCAACGACGTCCGGCTGACCCATGTCCGGGACTGGGCTCCGCCGGGCTGGCACTGGGAGGTGCTGCCTGGAGGGGCGCGCCGCTTGATGAGGAACCCGGCCCCGGGTCCCGTCGTCAACCCTGATCTCGTTTGGTGCCATTCGCGTGGGCCAGTTTCGGTGCGGAGGGAGCCGGCCCCGCCGGAGGTGGTACGTCGCCGTGTCAGGGAGGAGGACGAGCACGTCCATCGCTACATGGTTGCGTTAGAGGGCGGCAGGTTCTCCAATACCTGGCAGTTTCTTCAGGGATCTCACTTCAGCTATGATCCTGTGAGGATTCCTTCTCTTTGGGTGTCCACCGCCCGCGCCGTAGGAACCGCGAGTGTCCAAGATTCTTCTGTAGTATTCGATCTTTATTAGCTATCTAGCCAGTGATGTATTCGATATTATATATTATTCGAGACGATGTATTCGAGATTATATATTATTCGAGATGATGTATTCGAGATTATATCTATTATTCGAGATGATGTATTCGAGATTATATCTATTATTCGAGACGATGTATTCGAGATTATATCTATTATTCGAGACGATGTAATTTGAATACTAAATTGTTTTATATTTCTTTTGGATTAGTTAAATAAAAGCTATGGCGGACAATACCGGCAGAGAGGGAGAATAGACCCTGTTCGATATGATACGCCATCCTCGCGGGCCAGATGATGATCAGAATGAAGAAGATTATGACGGCTCCGAATTTCTGAACAACACCGGAGAGGGTGATATGATATTCGATCGCGACGACCGAATTGATGAAGTCATGAACTACGATTATGATGATGATGAAGAAAATGTTGATCTTGAAACAACAAAGACCGGCGAGGTATATATATTTATATAAGCAGGCACATCTGGTGATCATCACATGTTTTAAATGAGTTGAAGATATATATTAACGAATCGATCTTTCTTCTTTCAGCCATCCGGATCGAGCAAATCTTCTGGCAACAGGACGAAACGAGGCTAGAACAAAAAGTTGAAGGAGGGCGTAAAGTACAATATCGAGGCAATCAGACCTAATGGCGAACCATTAGCACCTAAGAAGATTGCGGACAAGTTCGTTCGTCAGTGCGGAGTTCTTGTGAAGGACCAACTCCCGATCTCCCTTCAAGAATGGAGAGAGCCAGCAAAGCCACGTTCAGATCTTACTTTTGTCGACGACAGACAAAAAAGTCTGCTTTGGGATACTCTCATGGAACATTTCACCCTACCAGATCATTTCACAGAAGCAGATGTGCAAAAAGTCAAGGACGCTGCTCTTAGGAAGATGGCGGTTGCATTCAAGAACCACAAGAATCGTGAATGGGACAAGTACGTCAAGGGAGGAAGGAAGACTCCAGTATTCGAGGGAACACTAGAGAAGCAAAGTACTCATTGGGACGATTTCATGAAATTCAAGGATTCAGAATTAGCTAAGGAACGGTCAAGAATAAACAAGAAGAATGCTGAAAAAACGATAAGTTCCATAAGCTAGGGCCTGGTGGCTACGCAGTGGCAATGCCTAAGTGGGATAAGTTTGAGAAAGAGATGGAGAATGCAGGTGTCACTCCGGTTACTAGGAGCTGCCCCCCAGGTGCAAGACTTGGTTCTATGCGCTTGGGGGGGAGTTGGACCCGAAGACAGGCAAAGTTTTGACGAAGGCATGTCTGAACGGAGCCGACGATAAGATACTTGTTGCAATAGAAGAGGCTCGATCGGGGGTGTTCCAGCCCAACAGAGGGAACGATGAGCTTACGCGTGCCTGGGAAATCGTGAACACCCATGAAGAACACGAGGCAAGGGCGCTATTCCGTGGTATGAGGGGTTTTCGGACTGGAACGCCGACTACAGAACCCGTGCGAGAAGGAAGATTGCGGAGGAGAAGCAGAGGAAGATGGAGGAGGAGCAGAGGAAGCTGGACTATGAACGCCTTCAAGACCTAGAATCAAAGCACGCCGACTTGGCAGTCAAATTCCAGAGGCAGCAGGAGCAGATCGAGTCACTTAGCCAGCAAAGGAGGTCTCAGCAGCTAGCGGATGATCCAGCATTGGATACCACCGCCCCATCCATGCCGAGAAGCAGCGTGGGTTCCGCCCCGGGCGACGCAATGCTGGATAGATACCCCGTGGATGACATCATGGAGAAGACTAACTGCGAGCTACACTTCAAAATGAAGAACATATCCATGAAGGTGGCGGACGCCGTTGCTTTTACAAATCCCCCCGAGGCAACCTTCCATTGCAACCCGATTCCAGCAGGCTGTGCTCGTGTCTTGGTTGATGAGGTGGTGGACCAATATTCGGGGCTAGAGCTTGACATTCCTGGAGGTGACGAGGAGCACACACTCGGAGAGGCCAAACATCGTATCATCCTATGGAGAAAGGATTGCATCATCTTTCGAAGGCCACCGACACCGCGTCAGCCGACTCCTCGTCGAAGTCCGCCACCGAGTCAGCAGACTCCCGCTCCTGCAAGTCCACCAACGCGTCAGGCCACTCCTCCTCCTCCAAGTCCGGCAAAGCGTCAGGCCACTCCTCCTCCAAGTCCGACACAGCGTCAGACGTCCACTCCTCCTCCAAGTCCGGCACAACTTCAGGCCACTCCTCCTCCAAGTCCGGCACAGCTTCAGGCCACTCCTCCTCGTCTAACTCAGCCCCGTCAGCCGTCTCCGCCACCTCAGCAATCGCAGAAGAGACACCCCGCAGCTATGGTGCGTAGCGGTACGAGTCGAGGCCGTACAGGAAGTACAGGCGGAGGCAAGCGATATAAATATGGTCCAAGCCTCACTGATCTTCCTCAGAGGGCTTACGACAGGACCGAGGAGCAAACTAAGGCCATAGTGCGGGCAGAAGTGGACGCCCATTTTGGACCGAAACCGCCATTGCCACCAAGGGAAAAGTGCCTGAGGAAAAGATTGACCACTTCATTCGTATGGCTCAACCACCAGCTCCCAAGCCTGTTGACACAGACTATGAGCGCCACATCAGGAAGTTAAATCAAGCACGTCTACAGAAGGAGGCGAGCTCGAGCTCGAGCAAACAACAAGAAGCTGTCAAAAAATGCGGGAAAACCGTTCCTCAGCTGGGAGAACAGGCGGCACAATCGATCCCCTCGCTTGTTGTGCCAACAACACGTGAGAGTACGCGCGCCGAATATTATTGTGGGCAAACAGTTTACGTTCCCGAGGTGGGCAATGTGGTAATAACCGACGAGCATATAACGCAGGCTGAAATTCTCAACATCACTGTTGGACAACTCCTCGAGATCGAGCCCATGCCTGTGCTTACAGAGGAGGAAATAAAACAGAAATATGTCCGGGGCGAACCTTTGGTCAAGCCAGACGAGGTCAAGAAGCTCCCAACGAGAATGTATGAATTGCATCAATGGTACATGGACATTACCAAGAGTTCCAATCGAGAGTCCCTCATGGTGGAAGTCAAGAAGGATCATTACTACCATCAGAAAGCTGTGGCCGTTGAGTATAATGAACTGTTTCAGTTATACAATCAAGACGCACTCGACAAATCTATCGTCAGTTGCTATTGTCTGTAAGTGATTTCTTTCTGTAAATTAAGTCTCAAGCTAGCTGTAGTGATCCTTTTGATCAATCATTACCTATAATTATCCTCACTATATTCTTTTCTGTGGTATTATGCAGGATGAAGATGTATGAAATGAAAAAAGGTGGACGCTATGGCATTGGGTTCATTGACCCAAACACCGTTAATGAATACACATGGAAAATAGATAAATATCATGAAAAGCATGTATGGGACAACATGCTAAAGTTCTTGAAGTGCCTCAAATACAATGAAGATATACTACTTCCTTACAACTTCCAGTGAGTCACACTGTCTTGTACTACAAATTCTCTGTTTTTGCCTACTAGCTAGCTACATGTTTTTGCTTACATATGCCCGCTTAATTAAGACATCCAAACCTGTGTGCATGCAGATTTCACTGGATCTTGTGTATCATTAAAGTTGACGCCGGAACAGTTGAAGTACTCGACTCACTACTTAAAAAACAAAGTGACTACACCATCTTGTTTGGGATAGTCAACAGGTAATTTCAATCATTATTAACTATATATCTCGGCCTATTTAGTTCGTCATTTCCTGATATGAAAGATTTAATAACCCATTTATTCATTTTCTATGTCGGCGGACAGGGCTTGGGCAAGGTTCATCAGCGTCACTCCATGCGAATGGAAACAAAGACTGCAATGGTTTCGACCCAAGGTAAGTAATTAAGTAGTACTAGCTAGCTAGCTAGCTGTCATTATCTCTTTAATTATCATGCTTGATTAATTATTATCTGATCAAATTCCATTCTCGTAAAGGCCCTGAAGCAGGCGCAGGGGACTGATCTGTGTGCATACTGCGTTTGCGAGAACATTCGCATGATGGCGTCCGAAAGGAGCAGATCTCAAAGACAGGAATGGGTACGTTTGTCAGAACACTATTCACAATTTTTACACCATTATCGATATCTAGTCACACAACTAATAAACATGCATATTGATCTCCTTCTTAACAGTTCACAGAGGTGCGGGACAAGCTCCTAGAAACGGAGCGCGTACAAGCACTTCAAGAGGAAATAGCGGGATTTTTGCTCGACCAGGTCATAGATCCGAAGGGAGAATGCCATTACCCGCTACCGCCCCCATGAACCACTTCCAATTGTCATCGTGCTCCGAAGGCACCAATTAGGCTAATGCCACTGGCTCCGAAGGCAACATGTAGGAGAAATTGTATATAGCTATACATGTGTGTATGTGTGAATTGGTGGTTTGTGAGACATTTGATGATATATATATGATTGGTTCTACTAGAAATTCTATATATATATATATATATATATATGCATAACGTGTACAATGTGTAGTATCGTAAAATACCAGCAAACGAAAAAGAATTAAATGGAAAACACAAAATTAAATGAAAAAGAAATCATAAAACCAAAAAAAAACCAAACCTTGCAGTACCGGTTGGTTTTACCAACCGGTACTAAAGGGCTCCCGGCCCCCGGAGCTGGCTCGTGCCACGTGGTTGCCCTTTAGCACCGGTTCATGCTGAACCGGTACTAAGGGGGGGGGGCTTTAGTGCCCACACTTTAGTGCCGGTTATGAAACCGTCACTAAAGGGCCTTACGAACCGGTGCTATTGCCCGGTTTTGCACTAGTGCCTCATGCTTGATCTGAATGCTGATATCACGATGGGAAAGCGCTTTTGATTCGAGGCATTCTGGCCTAAGGTGGATGGGTACCAGGAAACGGTAGCGACGGCTTGGCAGTCGGTCCCCCTGCATGATAATGCTTTCCTCACCCTGGACAACAAGCTACGAGCCACGGCCAAAGCACTCCAACGATGGAGCGACCGCTGGATCGGGAACATCAGACTGCAAAACCTCATTGCTTTGGAGGTGATAGCTCGACTGGATGAGGCCATGGATACTAGGATGCTTTCTTTGGATGAACACGCACTGCGCAAGCTGCTCAAGCGGAAACTGCTTGGACTAACGTCATTGCAAAGGACGATCGCAAGGCAAAGATCGAGGCTGCAACAACTCCGAGACGGGGATGCCAATACGGCATACTTCCATCGACAAGCTTGCCATCGCCAGCGCAAGAATGCCATTCTTTCCCTGCAACACAATGGGCAGACGTTCGCGAATCAAGATGAGATTGCAGCCGTGGTGGACGAGTTTTACTCGGGACTACTTGGATCTGCCCCCGAGCGCGAACACGCGCTCTGTCTTGACGCGCTGAACTTGCCGTCGAGGAATATAGCACACCTGGAGGTCCCTTTCACGGATGAGGAAATTGAGCGGATTGTCAAGAGCATGCCTTTGGACAAGTCTCCGGGACCAGATGGGTTCACGGGACGTTTTTATGCCGCTTGCTGGAGCACCATCAAGGGCGACTTAATGCGTGCGATGGATCAGTTCTTCCGAGGCGATATGCGAGGCCTACCAGCAATTAACAAAGCCATTGTCATCCTCTTGCCGAAGAAGGCCGGGGCGGTGGAAATCTCTGATTTTCGGCCGGTTAGTCTCGTGCATGGGGCACTCAAGATCTTTGACAAGGCACTTGCCATGAGACTTGCAGGCGAACTGCCGCATCTGGTGGGCAATCACCAAAGCGCATTTGTTGCCGGGAGATCCCTGCATGACAACTACATGCTCGTGCAGTGCACAGCCCGTCGTCTCCACGCGCTACGCGACCCCACGGTTATGGTGAAACTTGACATATCCAAGGCGTTCGACTCCATTCAATGGCCGTTTTTGCTTGAGGTGCTAAGACAGATGGGATTTGGGCAGAGATGGATTACCTGGATATGTGGGATGCTATCAACTTCTTCCACCAAAATTCTGGTCAATGGGAGGCCGGGTGAAGCCATCTTCAATTGTCGCGGGCTGAGGCGGGGGGGAGGGGGGCGATATCCCCAATGCTCTTCATCCTATGCATGGAACCTCTTCACCGGCTGTTTGTGAAGGCCACCGAGGACGGCCTGCTCGCCCCCCTGGCGCGCGCTGGCCTCAAGCAAAGGCTATCTATGTTCGCGGACGACGTCATGATTTTTATCAAGCCAAAATCCCAGGAGCTCTCCGTGTGCTCGGCGATCCTTACCATGTTCGGATCAGCTTCTGGGCTGCGCGTGAATCTTGCGAAGACGGCAGCCCTACCGATCAGGTGCTCTCAGGAGGAAATGCAAACTGTCCAGGAGATACTGGGATGTTCGACCGCCGAGTTCCCGTGCAAATATCTTGGCCTTCCACTCACCCTCCGAAAACAAACTGCTGCACAACTGCGTGGTCTCGTGGACCAGCTAGCCGGGCAATTGCCGCACTGGAAGGCGGCGACACTACCGAAGAGCAGCAGACTCCTGCTTATCCAATCGGTCCTCACGGCGATTCCCATACATTCCATGTTGGCTCTAGGATTACCACCGAAAACACTCACAGCAATGATCAAGGTCTGCCGGAGCTTCCTTTGGAGTGGCAAGGAAGAGGCAGGAGGAGGCGCTTGTGCGGTGTCCTGGGACGTAGTCTGCCGGCCAAAGTGGGATGGTCGCCTCGGCGTACTCGATATGCATTGGATGAATATGGCCTTACAAACCAAGTGGATTTGGCTCCAGAAGACGGACACCTCCAGACCTTGGGCAGAGTTCAACATCCCCGTACCCAAAGAATCAAGGCATCTTTTCCAAGCGGCGGCGCGGGTGCAGCTCGGCGATGGCAAAAGCACACTATTTTGGGAGGACCGGTGGCTCCACGGAGCTCGCATTCAAGATCTTGCGCCACGCTTATATAATCGCATCTCCAAGCACGCAAGGAACTCCAGAACAGTCCATGACGCGCTAACGTCTGGTGCATGGGCACGCGATCTTGGGCCGTCCATCGATCAGGACACTGTGGATCAATTCTTGTTGCTCTAGCCGTCGGTGATGGCCACTCAACTACAGGAGCAGTGGCGGAGACAGGTTTGGGGCAACCAGGGCTATAGCCCCAGGCCCAGTGACAACTTTCCTTGTAATTCTTTCATAGAAAGCATAGAAAATTATTGAAGTTTATCACTCAACATAACACAGCCCCAGGCCTAACCTGCTTCTAGCTCCGCCACTGTACAGGAGCAAGGTAGCGACGTTGTCACTTGGACCTGGAGCAAAGAGGGACAATTCTCGGCTAGTTCGGCATATCAGGCCAAGTTCTGGGGGCTTCAGGTGTCGCCCACTACTACTCTCACGTGGGGACCGAAGGCACCGTTACGATGCAGATTCTTCTCCTGGCTGGCCGCCAAGGACAGGTGCTGGACCTTGGACAGGTTGGCGCGACGAGGATTACCGCACCAGGCAGCATGCCCGCTTTGTGACCAGCACGAAGAAACGATAAATCACCTGCTTCTGCATTGCACCCTCGCTCGGCAAGTGTGGGCGAGAGTGTTGCCCGTGCTGAACATCAGGCACGCAGAGCCACGTGCGGAGGAATCGCTATCGGAATGGTACTCACGCAGCGGACTAGACAACCTACCGAAGCAAAGAGCGAGGCTAGTTCGTGCGGTATGCTTACTAGTACTTTGGGAGGTTTGGAAGCACCGAAATGGTGTTGTGTTCGACGGCAAGGCCCCTTGTTTACGGGACTTGATACGGAAGATCGCTAGCGAATACACACTATGGAGGGATGCGGGACTGCTGCGAGGCGACGAGGAGACGCACCGAGGCATGGAGGTAGCATTAGAGTGGACACGCAGTGAGTAGTCGCTTAGTCATGTGGGTGGAGAAAGGGGTGGACGTGTTGTAACATACCTTGTGACACTGCTGTGGGGCTCCTTTCCCCTTCCCTTCTTTAATAGATGATACGAACACTCGTGCGTATTCGAGAGAAAAAAAAAGAGTCATGAAGATGGCAGTCTTGACAATTACAAGACTCGTTGGGTTGTTCGTGGCTTCACGCAACGGCCCGGTGTGGATTGTGGTGATACATTTAGTCCCGTCGTCAAGTCTGCTACTGTTTGAATTGTGGTCCACCTCACCGTCTCTCGACAGTGGTCCGTTCATCAACTTGATGTGACCAACGCTTTTCTTCATGGTGTTCGCGTGGAGTGTGTGTTTTCCCAACAACCCATCGGATTCGTTGATGCTCGTCATCCGGGCCAACCCGGTGCATCATCGGCAAACGAAAACATATTGAGCTTTGCATACACTTTGTGCGCAACAAGGTTGCTCTTGGACATTTTCGAGCAGTTCATGTTCCAAGTACGGATCAACTCACGGACATCATGACCAAGGGTCTACCTAGGGCAAGTTTGCAAGGTTTTCGTTCGAGCCTCGGCATGGTCCATGACGGCGCTTCGACCGCGGGGGCGTCTAAGAGTAGCTAGATAGCATATTCAGTTTGTACCCTATCATCTATCTGTATCCTTGGTTTAAATGTAGTTCTCTTGTATTCTTACACCGAGAGATAGTTTCTCTAGTTGGCTAGGACTCTTGTACATTTGTGTATATCATAGTATTATATACACACCAACACAATGAATACAAGTTCCTCTTCTGGTCTTGTAAATCTCCTCAACCTGATATGCATTATCTGACCAAACTGCTCGAACACATTTGCACCTGCTGCATAGTCCCTTATGGACTTGTCTAGAGCGCTGACCCTTGTAGTTGTAGGGCACGGCGTCCTGCTCCTGTCCGGCGGCGCCAACCCAATTCGCAACCTGCACAACGCTCCCGTGATCCCGTCAGGACTTACTGCTGTCAGAGTGACCATCAACTTCAGACAACAACAGTATGAGAAAAACGCTGTCAGTTAAGCACATACCTCTTGCTTCAACCTGTCAGAGCTTCGGGATCCACTTTCCCCGAAGGTTCCACCGACTGCATTCGCTGGCCATGCTTCCCTCGACGCCGCCCCCATGCCGCCGATGCCGGCCGTCGTTGCGAGGACCAAAACGCCGAGAAGCCGCCGAACCTGCTCCGTTTCCACCCAGGCCGTCAGGCCGCGCGACCAATGGACCGGACGAACACGACGGCCCACAGTCGCTGGCTTAAATTGCCCAGTGCCGACCTTCTCATCGCCGAGGACGTAGAGTTGATTCATCAGCTCTGCCGAGGCAAAATCAGTCGCTACGCACTTCTGGCCGGGCCCGTCCTGGCGGCCTGTGACCCTAGGTCTCTCCTCTGTGAGGTGCGGGGGGTTAGAAGTACGGTGCGATGTTAGTCTTTTTTCTATTTTCATATTTATTTTTTGACTTTCCTTTTATTAGTATTTTTACTACTTACATTTTCCCAATATTTTTCAAAAAATTTGCCTTCTCTTTTGTTGCTCCTTATTATTTTTATTTCCCTACTATTTTTTCCTTCTTACTACACTCATGCTCATATTCAAATGTTTTGCAGGTTGTGCAATAATTTTTTATTTTCCTTTTATTACTCTATTTTTGTTACTTTTTACTTCCCAATATTATTTTTATTTTGCCTTCTCTTTGGTTGCTCTTTATTATTTTTATCCCACCAATATATATTCCCTTTTTAATACTCTCAATCTCATATTTGAGTGTTTTGCTGGCTTTCCTTTTATTAGTATTTCTTCGTTAATTTTTTCCCAATATTTTTTTTTACTTTGCCTTCTCTTTTGTTGCTCTTTATTATTATTATTTCCCCCCTTTTTTACTACTCTCAGGCTCATATTCAAATGTTTTGCAGGTTCTGCAATAGTTTTTTGACTTTCCTTTTATTAGTAATTTTTTTATTACTTTTGTATTCCCAATATTATTTTTATTTTGCCTTATATTTTATTGCTCCTTATTATTTTTCTTTCGCCAGTATTTTTCCCTTCTTACTACTCTTTATTTTTCTAATATTTTTTCACTTTTATTTTATTAGTCTTTTCTATTACTTTTGTTTTCCCAATAATTTTCTATTTTGTCTTCTCTTTTATTGCGCTTTATTATTTTTATTTTCCTGATATTTTTCAGTTTTACTACTCTAAGGCTCGGATTCAAATGTTGTGCAGGTTATGCAATATTTTTTGACTTCCCTTTTATTAGAATTTTATATTACTTCAGTTTTCCCAATACTCTTTCTATTTTTCCTTCTCTTTTATTGCTCTTTATTATTTTTATTTCCCCAATATGTTTCCCATTTTTCTACTATAAAGCTCATGTTCGAATGTTTTGCAGGTTGTGCAACAGCTGCACATGTAAAGTCTAAAACCAAAATAAAATCAAAGTAAATAATTTTCTTTTCTTTTCCTAATATTTTTTCTTTTCTTTTATTACTCTTTTTATTTAAATTTTCCTATTTTCTTTTTCTTTTTACTACTCTAAGGCTCATATTCTAAGGTTGTGCAATAGGTCCTCATGTAAAGTATAAAATAAAAAGTAAAAATAAACTATGTTTTTTCTTCTTTTCCTACTATTCGCCTTTTCTTTTATTGCTTTTTATTATTTTTATTTCCCTAATATGTTTCCCTTTTTTACTACTCTTAGGCTCATATTCAAATGTTTTGCAGGTTGTGCAAGAGGTGCACATGTAAAGTCTAGAAGAAAAAACAGAAACTAAAAATAAACTAAGTTGTGCAAGAGGTGTACATGTAAAGTCTAGAAGAAAAACCCAAAACTAAAAATAAACTAAGTTGTGCAAGAGCTGCACATGTAAAGTCTAGAAGAAAAACCAAAAAATAAAAATAAACTAAGTTATGCAAGTGGTGCACATGTAAAATCTAGAAGAAAAACCAAAAACTAAAAACAAACTAAGTTGTGCAAGAGGTGCACATGTGAAGTCTAGAAGAAAAACCAAAAACTAAAAATAAACTAAGTTTTTTTGTTTTCCTAATATTTTCTTTTTTAGTTAATTACTCTTTTTTATTCTTATTTTCATAATTATTTTCGTTTTACTACCAAGGATTCTAATATTTTGTAGGTTGTGCAACAGGTGTACATGTAAAGTCTAAAAGTAAAAAGTATACATAAACTAAGTGTTTGAGCTGGTCGCCAGCCGATTTGCTTGTGAAGAGCGATGAGGGGACCTCCAGTTTTTTCGGATCGGGCGTTCAATTTGATAAGTTCACACAATATTATTCTTGGATGTCACCATGTTTTAGTCTCTTTCACGCCAAGAGTGAACGATCTGCACACGGGGGCATCTGCACCCGCTTTTCAAAAATGTACTTTTTACGAGTTTTGTAATGTTCAAAAAATTTAAAAGAAATATTTTGCATACATGTTGGCAAATGTATGTCCACAGCACAAAGTTTTGTGTAAAAAAGTATTTTTGTTTTGTCTCAGTAAAAAAGATAAATTTTACAGCTTCTAAATAGAGTTTCACGGCACAAAATTTTGTCTTTTTTTGCACAAGCTATAAAAAAAGTTTTTTTCTGTGAAACTTTCTGCACACATATAGAATATGGAGATGTCCGCGCGTAATTTTTTTCAGAATTTTTTGACATTGTAAAATGCGTTTTTCAAAGTGGGTTCATATATACCCGGGTTCATCCATGCACTTCTCCTTTCATGCCTAGCTAGTTATGCTATAACTAGTACTATTATCACAAAGCGCAATGCAAAAGAAGTCACCCATGCTTAAATTAGAAAAGTGATTAGCGCATGCGCCTTTACGTACGCATTTAGGGCAGTAAAATTGCACATAATCCCTGCCCCCCTCATGCGTTTAACGTTCTGGCCGTCCATTTTCCGACCTGTTTTTTTTTAGCTTTTTTTTTTGAGGATTGGATTTTTTTTTAGCTCTTGGAACTCATCTCTACAGCTATCTGTATGGCCCAATTGTCCTATGTGTTGCTGCTTCAGAGGCCCAAACCTAGCATTGTGGTAAACTGGGCCCGTTCCGCAGGCCCAACACCATTCCTACCCGCAAAGCCTACGCCAGCCAACTCGGTCGCTAACTCTCGGAGAAACAGGCAAACAACTTGATACACAGGTCGCCATGCCCACCGTTGCTGGCTCTTCCTCTTGCAATTCCTTGTGACGTCCTCCGCCCAGACGCTGCTGTCCTCTTTCTCCAGTTTTTCCCCTGAAGTTGCAGCAGGGAGGTGCTCAGCCTCATGGCGGCGATGAGATCCACTCTTAGACTGGCATAGCAGGGAGGATTTTATTTTTTGCATTAGTGATGATTTCCAATTCATGGCAACGAGGGGTGCCAGGATCAGGATCAGTAGCGGCGACATACACCCCTTTGCTTTTGTAGTGCTGCGGCGCGTGGTCCACACCGCCGCTCCGAGGCTGTCCACAAAGTTGCACCGACCGTGCACTACTGGTGTGTCGCCCCTTCGATCTGTAGTGTCGTGGCACGCGGTCCATGCCGTCGCGTCAAGGAATTCCCCATCGTCGTCGCGACCCACATGATGCCGACATGTTGCTTCTTCGGGCCGTATAGCACCACGGCACGCGATCCACTCCTCCATCCCCCGTGTGTCGTTCTACGTGTTGTGCGCCGTGCCGCCTCCCTAGGCGCGGGAATGCCACCGTCCGTGCACGGTCTTTGTCACGCTGTCCTGTTCTTCCTCACCACTTCAAGTACCGCCGTTGTGCTCCTACCGGCAATCGACTTGCTCCCCCACTGGCTGCCTCTAGTACCGCCGACTACATATCGTCCACCACTTCATATTTATTCGCACGAGCTCATCACCAGCGTCGCCGTCATCTTCCCCGACCACTTCATCTACTCTGACAACCGCGATCGAAATCAGCACCTTCTACCCCACGTCGACTGGCGCTGCAATCATCGTCAGTTCCCCCTTTGCTGCCCCCTCTGACATGGCGTATAGGTCGTGCATGTTCCGTCTATGCTTGCCTGGTATTGGCAACACCAATGCGTGCCTTCGTCCACGATGAGTCCCTGGGTATGGCAAGCCTGGTGCAGCGCCTCGTCAACATCGACAACGGCACAAAGGGCTACCACCTTGCTTGAGCAATCACGTCGGTTTTCACTTCAACCACAACTTCCATGACGCGTTGACCGTTACAACTGGGGGAGGGGGGATGTCAGCCGGCTTACCTTCAGATTCTTCTCCAGTCTAACTGTCTATGTCGCCACCGTTGTGACTACGGGGGGATGTTGAGTATCGTGATTATTTAGGAAACATATGATAGACTAGGATTTATTCTAGTTTGTTTTGTACTTCAAGATGATCATGTATTCCTATATATATATTCTCACGAGGGTCAAGCAATGAACATCGATTCCACCAATCCCCTCTCTATTCCTTCTACAGTGTGCATCATAACTATGTAAAGATCAAATGTGTGCTTATTGTGTTTGTATCGTCTTGATGCTTTATTATAAGGCAATAAAATCCACCATTTGTTGGGAAAAAAAGAATGGGTCAACCATTTCTAAATATGGAAGTTTGAATCTTAATAGAATTTGGCGACCACGGTTTACAGCCTGTGTGCTAGCCTAGCATTCATGCACACTATACATGCTGCCTCTTGTCTTGTACTCCCTCTGTAAACTAATATAAGAGTGTTTAGATCACTAGAATAGTGATCTAAATGCTCTTATATTAGTTATTTAGTTTACAGAGGGAGTACAACTGTACTGTCGATCAGGACCTTGATTTTGTTCCGGTGATGGATCTGAACTCATGAGAAAAGAAATGAAGAAAACAGAGGCCAGAAACCAAGAACGATCCTAGCATTCATGCACACTATACATGGTGCCACTTGTCTTGTACAGTTGCTGTTAGAGTTGTGTCGAATATTATTGTACAAGGTAGGTTACAGTTGAACTCTGAGTAGTATTGTGTTTAGATAGGATATGGAGCCGTGTCCTAGTAGGACACTTATATCCTAGGCCTCTCTTATATAGTAGAGATAGACACACAATGTAACCTATGCCAATATAATAGCACAGACACGCAGGGGGAGCCGGCGGCGTGTGCCGGTGCCCATGGCGGCCGATGTGCGGTATTGTGATGGTGTCACGGGGAGAAGCGCCCGTAGTCATGTCCCGGGGATGTAGCCATATTGGTGAACCTCGTTAACAAATCTCGGTGTCGTGCTCGTGTGATTGCTTGGTCCTCAGATGATCGACGGTATGCCACGGATTTATTCTAACAAATGGTATCATGAGCAAGGTTCGAAGAGGCTGGGGTGTTGATCTAGAGGAGGGGTGCCAATTTCGTATGGTTCGCGTGGAAGCAGAGAGGAGCCAAGATCGCGTACAGAGGCGATGGGACACTGCGCGTGGTGTGCCTGCGATGATATAGGCACCGTGAAGCAATGGGGTCAGCGACACTTCTCGACGGATTGAACTAGACAGTTTGCATGAGATCGATGGAAACAGCGTGGCGACTGACGTACGTGCGGCTGGACGGTGACTGGGCAAACAGTAGCAGACGCGTGGCGGCGGCAGCGCGATGGATCGATCAAGCGTATGCCATAGTCTAGCGTGCGGAAGCTGTAGACCTGCGGGCCAGGCGCTAGGCCGAGGCGACCTAGGCAGCAACAGGGCAGACGGCTGGCCGAGGCAAGGCACGAGCCAGCAGGAACGTACAGGGCCCATCCAGAGCCATGAGCTAATCGATCGGGAGGAGCAGGCTGCTGGTTTTGACCGGTGTAAGAGATCGCGTGAGATTTGTTTTGGAAAAAAAAGGAGGACGGAGCCGTCGTGTGTGACGCGGACGATGGCATCAAATCAAACAGCAGAATCCATTGGGTTGTGCATCCATCGAAATTAGCAGGAGCTTTTGGCAGAGATAGCAAAGGCCTAGCATTGGAAATTGTGCAAGGAGCAGACCACGTGAAAAGACCAGAAGACTTTTTGGTTGCAATTGCTACTAGTATACATAGGCATACCACATAGGGTTTTTTGCTTGTGTACTTTGGCGTCGCTGGGAAAGCTCAGACAAAGCTGAAAATTTGTTGGCAAGATAGAGATGCTTCTGGCGTTGCGGGAAGTCAAGCGAGCTAACATGGAAATATTATGTAATGGATGAGTTCTGCGGAAGATGATTTGGGAGCCTGGAGAGCGTTGTGCAGGATCATGCATACACACGGCGTCAAGCAATGCACGGAGATTTGCCAAGGCGGACACGACGTAGGGTGGAGCATGGTTGCAGTCGGATTTTTCGGCTGGGATGGACTGGACTGTCTGACGGATCGACGGGGATGTCGGTCAAAGCAGAAGACGGTGGTGATTTCAGCGACGACGACATAGGAGCGTGATGCTGATGGTGGCCGACTTCTGGGGCGTGGAAACACATGGTACATGCCTGAGGGCTTGTGCATCTTTGACAGTCTATGGCGCGGGGTTGATTCAAGATGGTGCACACATGAGAGAACTTGAAGTCGATAGGGCGCAGGGTAGCATAGCGCAGCTACATGGAGTCATGTTGAAGATGGAGCTGAGGTCTGATGGACGACTTCACTCTGAGCTGATGAAGGGGCTACGACGTAAGTATACGAAGAGTCGAAGCCTATTTCAGCGAGGATAGTGGGGGTTAGCTACCCGGGAGACTCGACCAGGACAGCAGAGACTCGACGCGGTGATAGCGGCGAGGCGTGCGGTAAGCACGAGACACAGCGACATGCCAAGGCACTGGTGGTCAGACATATGGTCAGAAAAATTGTGCAGGGGTGCTGAAGCAGTGTTGACGAGTACCGGATTCAAGTTGGTGACTGGGTCTATCGGTGCTAGTTGATGGACAAGAGTTGACCATGGAGAATCTGAGAAAGTGCCGGAAAGTCTGAAATTGTCAACGAGAGAGTACATGGCCGTATATTCTATGGTGTTCAATGCACATGGCAAAGTGCGGATGACAAGTACAGAAGGAGGCGAAGTGCTATAGTTGTGATACACGTCAGAGACTATTCGGGAAAAGGATGAGACAACTGTGAATTTGACTCAGGGTGACACATGGCGACGGTGAAATTTCTTCAAGTTTCAGACAGACGGTAAAGAAAGAGCGGTGATGTTGAGTTCAGGGAACTCTTATATTGGCGTCCAATATGTGAGTTGTTCACTTCACGCGGGTCAATGATCGGTGTGAGAAGGCGTTGAGCGGATACTCCGCAAGTTGGGAGCACAAGGTAAAGTAGTGAGGGACTTAATTTTGCTCGAGTGTTGACTGTGAAGAAGACGAGAAGGGACTACAGTTATAGGTGGAGTCACATGGAGTCTGGGAGTAGCAGCGGTGCTCATGACGTATCTCAAGTCCAATGTACATGGAGATTCGACGCATGGATGAATCCAAGATGGTGAAGAATATTCGCCAAGGTAGAGTTTGTTAGAGTTGTGTCGAATATTATTGTACAAGGTAGGTTACAGTTGGACTCTGAGTAGTATTGTGTTTAGATAGAATATGAAGTCGTGTCCTAGTAGGACACTTGTATCCTAGGCCTCTCTTATATAGCAGGGATTGACACACGGTGTAACCTATGCCAACATAATAGCACAGGCACGCAGGGGGAGCCGGCGGCGTGTGCCGGTGCCCATGGCGGCCGAGGTGCGGTATTGTGATGATGTCACGGGGAGGAGCGCCCGTAGTCATGCCCCGGGGATGTAGCCATCAGGGGCGGAGCCAGGATTTGAGCATAGGGGGGGCGAAGAAGATAGTAACAACACATGTCACAAAAGATATAGGATAGCATGTTATACCATATTTTTTTGGATACAATATGGTTTAATTTTTGTTTTAGCTTATTCAGATCTTTACTCGTGCCACATTATTCGATCAGGAGTCTGCATTCCAATCGTTCAGAAATTTTAATCATGCCACAATATTTCGATCAGGAGTTTGCATTCCAATGAGCGGAATGTCTCCTCAATTAGATTAAATTTTTGACACTAGAGTGATGCTTAATTAATTACTCTAGTTTTGAAGCGTGACAAACTTCAAATCAAAATAACAAATAACCAGTCCTTTTTATATTTTGTCTTCTGTGATTCTATGTTACCATACATATATAGCCTAGACTAAAAGTTCCTATTCAAAAGTTTGATCAATATCTACCAAAAAGTAGAATGGAATCTGTAATTGATGTATTAAAAAGATGGTGGGTAGTTGTAAAAATCTAGCACTGGTGGTGATTACCTTTAGTCTTCATGTGATTCGTGAGGCAGGCCGAGATGTAAACCAGGGCCATGGACGAAGGCACGCTGCAACTGTCTTGGTGCCGCTCGATTAAGTCACCCAGCGGCGGCCGCTAGTGCCGATCGATCGACGTAGTTTCCTGGCGGCTGTAGTTCCTATGCCCTAGGCCGCCGCCGCTCGCCGAAAAGGAAAACGAGTCAACGATACATGCATGTGGATTGATCGATCGTAGTCATCCTCTGGCTGGTGGTCGTAGCGTATGGGTTATCTTCTTGGGCTTGGCTAATCAGCCCATTAGGTCGTCGGCCACTTAAGAGTTCTATTTGTGCTAACAGCCTAAAATTTGGGCTTGGTTACTCAAAAAAATTGGGCTAACAGCTTATTACAGGTGGCAACTTAACTTAACGCTAGCTAATAGTACTGCAGCCCCCGAGGGATCTCATTGGGGGTGGCCGATCGATGGGGGGGTCTGGCCCCCGCTCGCCCCCCCCCCCCCAGTGGCTCCGCCCCTGGGAGCCATATTGATGAACCTCGTTAACAAATCTCGGTGTCGTGCTCGTGTGATTTCTTGGTCCTCGGATGATTGACGGTATGCCTCGGATTTATTCTAACAGTTGCACTGACACACAACTGCAAATCTCACCATGCGCTCTCCATGGCTTGGCTTCCCTCGATCGGTCCTTTTCTATACATATATCCAATCAACATATCATTTGTGTGGTAAGTATGCTAGCTGATTGACCTGAGCCTCGTGGGTTTGGAATCAGGTTGGAACAACCCGCACGAGTGGCTGGCCGGTCAGAATCTCTCTCTGGTAGCTAGCCCTACTGATTGGAGACTTGCCGGCGCCGTGCTTATCTCGGGCCCCGTTTAAAACGATACTACGCATTAGCTAGCGACCTTGATTGGCAACTACTCTAACATGTGAATGATTATAACATCCCATCATCACCATATCTGACTGATGGCTACCTTGATTGTCGTTGCACACGAGTGGCAACGCACTCATCAAATTCCACGATGGCTGCGAGCCGATATACAGCACGGAGCACGAGGGCATCGAAGCATCTCTACACCCGCCGAGAAGTTGCCGGTTGCCACCCTCTTCTCAAAATGGTGAAGTCGATCTATGTACTTCCGTCATATCAAAATATTAAACGTTAACCTACAAAAATGTCTTATATTTTGGTACAAAGATAGTATGTACGTGCACGCGCATATACTCACTGTCATGTCCCCCTCACAACGCAAATAGCTATCGCGGGATATCCGTGCAAGCTCGCCAGAGGACAGGATAGAACCCAACTCATCCACACACCCAAACCACGACTAATCTATACATTGTCTGCTTGCTATCAGGTGTAATGTGGTACATTGACGTGTAGTGCCAGGAGTATTAGAAGTATAATCATGTTTAAGGAAGAGATAAGCATGTAGAGATAGAATAGCTTAAACATACTACAACTTGTCTTGTACTTCAAGTCTATCCCTACCATGTACTTCTATATATACCCTATACGATGGTCGGATCAATACAACACACAACAACACAATATTCATCCATCATACAATTTCTATATGGTATCCGAGCTAAGAGGTCTTGAGTTCAAGACCCTGCCAACGCAGTATTAAATAAAACGATTCTGCGGCCTACATCGATCCCACAACTAAGGACTAAAATAGCCTAGACGTGAGGATGAGTGTTGAAATATATTGCCCACCTCCCTTTATCAGTTCGGACTTTTGGATGAGTTGGCTGGTGCATGAATTCAATATGGTATCAAAGCGGTTTGTCTCACGACGCCGATCCTAGGCCTCCCCACCATTTCCGTAGCGCGCCGCCTCCGGGGAGATTAATCTCCTTTCCCCGGAGGCGTGGCACCTGATCAATCAAAGATTAGATCGGTTCATAGATTAGATTAGGTCAATTCAATTTTCGAAATTCTATTAGATTAGGTTTTCTTTAGCCACCAAATAAATCTTTGAACACCCAAATTTCAGTGAGAAAAATCGTAGCAGATCGGTGCAGCAATCTTTATCCCAGACGGCGGCCAAATCACATGATGCATCCTCGATCCCTGTGCTCCAACAAGCGATGGTACGGTGGACGGAGTCCTGCATCGGCCGCGCCCGCCTCTACGTACATCAACCAACTCCGTCCGCCTGAAGACACCAGCGCTGGAGCACGGGAGGGACCTCGACAGCCAGTACCCGGCGAGCCACATGCAACAAGATTGCATCCACGAACAGGGTAACATGGGATGTGGAAGTGGAATACATCCACGATCCTAGATCGATTCCCGCCGATGCACACGATGGCCTCCATCATCGAAGCTGCGGCCTTGCCATGGGACTCCACGCTGCAGCGCCAGCCGCCAATCAGCTGTCGTCGTACATAGCGCACCAGCAGGCTTCGAGTCGCTCACGTACGAGCCGAACCGGCCAAACAGGGCCAGCGATTTCACCGAGCAATCGCATCGGGCGATCTCCACTGGTTCCGCGTCACGACATCGAGCGTTGCACCTCCAGGCTGCCGCTATCTACATCGACATCGTGCCAGTGCCACTACATCTACGTCGAGCCAGCTAACCTGCACCGAGCGATCTACACCGACCCACGCCACAACATCGAGCTGTACGACTACATTATGCCCAAGAAAAAAAATCTTTGTCGAGCACATGTACGAGAAGCGACCATGACATGCACCATCCACACACCAGGCTGGTGTGGAAAGCGTGCAATTCTTCATCGACTTCTTCGGCACGACACGGCATCGACACCAGTCGCCATGAGGGACGCCTCCAAGCGACGCATCATCGTCGACACGCTGCTGCAACACCGCTGACACTTCATCGCCAAGGTCTTCATCAAGATGGTCTTCACCAACATCATCGTCAACACACCGCCGCCGCCTCGTCCATAAGATGGACAACTAGCGTCCTCTGACAGATTTTTTTTCTGCAAGATGCGACCACGACGACGGCAATGACCGCGTCATCCACGACAACATGACTGCATCGACATGGCGTCACTACAGTGACGGCTCTACACGGCCACACGGTTCTGGCAAAACCGATGTGTGCTTGATGGGCTTCCTCCGGTCTTGGCAAAACCGGCGGACTCATCGTCGACGACACCCTCTGACATCCGCAAGGTGCATCGTCCACGTCTGCAACCCCGTCATAGCGCATTTTTTTGCGCCTCCGACTTTGTGCGGCTTCATCATCCACGACGACCACACCATCGACCACGACTACCTCGACCACAGCTACATCACCATGACCGCTACCTCGACATAAACCACACGGCTACGTCTACAGCATCTCATTGGCAACAACTCCAGTCAACAGCGTCTGTGTCATCACTAGCGTCCACGCCACTCCCGTTGTGACTGCGGGAGGGAATAGAGGAGAAGGCAGGAAGGCACCAGAAAGGGACGCAGTCACTGCTCTAGGTGCCGGCCCATCAGAGGCGCAGTTGATGATGGCGTAGCGAAAAAGACGATGGAAGCACAAGACTTCAAATTCAGTCGTAATCGTCTGCTTCACTCCTCCTACGACTGAGGGAGAATATTAGAAGTATAATCATGTTTAAGGAAGAGATAAGCATGTAGAGATAGAATAGCTTAAACATACTACAACTTGTGTTGTACTCCAAGTCTATCCCTACCATGTACTTCTATATATACCCTATACGAGGGTCGGATCAATACAACACACAACAATACAATATTCATCCATCATACAATTTCTATAAGGAGGCCGACCACGATGCCACTCTAGCAATGCATATACATATACAACCGCGCGGAGGCTATCACGCCTCGCGGATCATGTAGGCCGTGCCCTTCGTGATTCCTGTTGCTAGTAGTTATGAAAACAGTGTGAAAACAAAGAGAACCAGGTGCTACCATATTTATTGGACAACGCTAACGCCCACACGTGTGGTGACAGTCAAACCCGCCCACACGCCCTATAACACACAGACTGCGCCACGTCACCGCATGCATACATCTGGGAATCTGTTTGAATTTTCAGTTTTTAAAATGTTTTATCTCTTAAATGAAAAACCCGATTGAAGATCCGTTTTCACCATTAAATCCCTCGCAATGAGATCTTAGAAACTAGATTTCATATCAATATATTTTGATAAAAAGATTGTGTTAAAAGTTGCCATCTCTATTGCACATGAATTGCCATGATGTTTGCACTGAAGTTGCCATGATACGTTTCAGCTATTTTCTTCTATATTTAAAAGTAAATTTTGACATATTATTAAACGGGAATTAAGAAACTAGACTTGCCATGCACCATAAACTAAAATTATCATGATACATGTACTTAAAATTGCCATGGTTTATACAAAAAAATTATTTTTGTGGTCAAAGTACTGGAATTGCCATCATAAAAAAACTAAAATTGCCATGCTCTACAAACTAAAATTGCCACATGGCAACTTTAGTTTAAGCACTATGGTAACTACAGTGTAAACATCATGGCAACTTTTGGGCAAAAAAAATTTTGTTGAAACATATCAACATGGGGTCTAGTTTTAAGATCTCGTCCAGACGGATTTAATGGTGAAAACAGATTTTTAATTGGAAGATAAAATATATTTAAGCCGAAACCAAAAAGATTTCTGTTGATGTCATCTATTCATACGTGACAAAATAAGTGGTGATGAAGGCGTGTGGATGATGTGCAAACGCCCACACGTGTGGGTGTTAGTTTTTTCGTATTTATTTTTATATTTTTTGGAAGTGAAAACGAATATGAATATGAAAACTCCGGAAACAGATATGGAAACAAATACTATCTTTTTTTACGGGAGGTAACAAATACTATCGAAAACAAACACGGAGTGAGTACGGAGCGGACATGGCAATGGAAGCAGGTGTTGACCGGAACTTAAACCCCTTGAACCATAAAGAAAAACACAAGTAAACCATAAACTTTATCAATTGTTAATATGGCTACAAAATAATATGATGAGCTTAGTGACTTAGCGTAGTATTGTAATAACACTGGACAACTATGTATAGAATCTAGTTGAATATGTGCATGGTAGTAGAAGGCCGGCCTCACATGAGCCATTCAGTGCATTATGTCTCTGGTTGTTGTTTGGTGGTTGAGCTACAAAGCAGCCATAGGAACACATGCAGTAAAAAATGGAAATTCTATATTCACATAATAGGGAAGTTCCATTAGTGTCTATTCCACCAAAAAACTTTGTTCCATTTTTTTTCCTTTCCACGTAAAATATTTTCGTTTCCGATTTACAAATCTATGTTTTCTAATTTGTATTTCCTCCAAGGATTTGGATCCTAAATGCAGTTTCTTTTCTCGTGGGGCACCGATATTCACGGTTACCGCGGTAACTGTGAAATACCAGATAACTTTCGGACGAAATGCATAATTGAATTTTGAATTCATTTTTTTAGTATTCTATAGATAATCATTGGACTCGTTATCTTTAGTAAGCGCATCCTGGCGCAGTGGTTAGATCATATATGCCCTTCTCTTGCCTTTAGGTTGCTCGATCGAATCACGCCTGGATAATTTATTTTTACTGCACCTTCTATTTTTTCGCTAAAAAAGGTAAAAAAAAAATTGAATAGATACGACACTCGTACTGGAGACCACGAGAAACAAAAAGAAAACCTGCGCTAACCAGTAAGCGACTGCATACTATCTGGTCCCTGTAAGTTAATATAACTATTGCAGTTGAAATTCAAAAATTACGAAATAATTCGATTTTTTTTGCTAGGTACATAGGTTTCTCATGGGGGTGCGAAAAATGCGGTTACCAGGCTGTATCCGAATATTTCTCCCGGTACCCAAAACCATGATTTCCTCTCCTTTTCCGTTTTTCATTTGAAAAGGCGAAAAGTTTTCACTCTATTTTCATCCCTAGTTGCCACCGAACACAAGCCTTGTCCGATAATATGTTTTGGAGCCAGGCTCTCGGGAGCACTTTATTTATTTATTTTGGGAGAAAACTTTATTTCCATTTCACAAGAAATTGTGAAAAAAGAATGTGATTTTTTTGGGGGAAAAAGGAATGCGCTTCTACATATACATGTGTAGTATATACGTTTGAATTTTCATGAGAATATATATTTTGTGTATAAAATTGGGCCTTTTCATTGTTTTTTTGGCCAGATTTTTTGCTTTTTGCGTAGTACAGATCAATATATTATTTAGCAAATTTTTACAGAACTGTGAAGAAAAATTTTATGTATCTGTGCAAAAAAAGTCTTTTTTCTGAAACTTGCAAATAGCATTTTTTTTAAATACGCCCGGTCTCAAAATGCCGCACTCCATGTGTAGCTACTACCATATGTCTCCCCTCTAACGCCAACGGGCAACTTGCTAGTTAGATCCATTCACCGAGATATGGCTTCTTGCTGGGTGAGATTGGTGCAAAGAAGAAATAGCTATTTCTAAATAGAATGAAAATAATAACGCCCCTTTATGTTCTTATATGTAACTTGTGACTCACTTCATATCTTGCCAGTGGACATAATTCTGTGATGACTTTGCGACAAGGTCAATGCTTTGCATCGGGTGCCGATCCGATTGCCATAGCAATTACCCCGCACGCTATTCGATTAGCCCATGTGTAGCCTTCAAAGTCCGAGTCATCTATGGTTATGAGGGCTTGGATTGAGTTCAAAAGAAATTGGAAGTGTTCAAATGTACTGGATCCGGTCCAAGTCACCCCAAATCGGAAATCCCCAAATCCTACCAACAACCGTATTATTAGCCCTAGCCTACCAGACCGAGTACAGCGGATGCTTGCCTCGGAGTCGAACTGCAACATGTCGTTGTTGCTACACTCCTCCCGGTCTTTCCAAGAAGGCATTGCAGCCCGACGGCGAGGGTGAGTGACGCCGTCAATGTCAGCACATAGGTGGAGAGGGGAGAGGGAGTGCGAGAGGAGAGTGAGGGAGGGAGTGAGGTGGCCACGGGAGCTATTTTCCTTTACGGGAACGTTCCGACCATGCCGGTCAGACCGGCCGTTACACGCACTGTCAGTCATCTCACCTGTTGGATTTATAAAGCTAGATCAATTCTGTACGTGCAGCAAAGCTAGCAAGCAAGCTAGTAGCTTGATTGATTTTGCATGCAACAGTACACGTTTGTACGCGACCTGGTAGAAGCTAGCTCAACTCGCTCGCGCTGGATCGAATCGATCTCTGACCAAACTTGCAATGTAAACTGGATAGAGGAAACTACTTTTGCAGTGCGTGACTTGCTCCTTTTCAGATTTTTCTTATACGTATATAAAGGGATACAGGGACGCCACGTCCAACACGCCGCCGGACTCGGCAACCAACACGACACGACTCGGACGCGTACAAACACTTGTTCGTTTTCTAACCTAAACACTAGAACGACTAGTACTAGGACTCGTTGGACTAATAGTTGACCAAACCTAATACTACAACTAGATTAACTTCGTACATTCACCTCCTTAATCTGGTTGCTTTGTCT
>LR738714.1:858703939-858716093 GCA_902687465.1 Secale cereale | reverse complement strand
CCGCGCCGCACCCCGCGCCGCCGCCTCCCGCCGCTGTCGCCGCCCGCACCGCGCCGCGCCGCCGCCGCCCTATAATGCCCAGGATTGGACTATACCTCCTACGTGTCGAGGCACGACTTAAAGGTATAAGCCCATTCTGGAATGATCTCAAGTTTGGTATCTTTGCACGACTCATGTAAAAAAGGGATTAAATTGCAAAAGGAGATAGTTGGCTTACACTCGCCACTTCACACAATACATTACATAAGCAAGACATCATTCAAAACATCACAACCCGACTACGGGTGAAGATCCAAAAGAAAGATACCCAAAACAACATAAAGCCACAGGTCAGAATCGCCCCTAGTAGAAAACCACTACTGATCGTCGAAAACGTCACAAGCATACGGCCACGCTCTTCATCGAGCTCCCAGTGAAGTACTGATCCATCTCCTGCATCACTCTCGACTGAACCTGCATCTGGTGTTGTAGTATCTGTGAGCCACGAGGACTCAGCAATCCCATAACCATGGGTATCAAGACTAGCAAAGCTTTATGGGTAGGAAGAGGGTAGTGGTGAGGTTGCAGCAGCGACTAAGCAAAGCATATGGTGGCTAACTTACGAGTACCAGAATAAGAAGAGCATCTACGCAAACGGTCGCAAAAGAAGTGATCGCTAAAGATCCTGAACTACATACGAGTCAAACATAACCCCACCGTGTTCTCTTCTCAAAGTGAAAAGAGACAGTCACGGTTACTCACGCGGTGGTGTGTTTTACTTCGGATCCTCTGTCAAGTTTTCTACAACCGGACATTAACAAATTCCAATCTGCCACATAACCGCGGGCACGGCTTTCGAAAGATCATAACCCTGCAGGGGTGTCCCAACTTAGCCCATCACAAGCTCTCACGATTAGCTGAAGTGATAAATATAATATCATCACCCCTTATCTTAGGGAAATCCGATCAGGCTCGGCATCCTGGTAGCACAAGACATTTCGACAATGGTAAAACAAGTCCAGCAAGACTTCCCGGCGTGCCGACACCCTGATAGTAGCCGCGCGTATCTCGTCTCAGGCCACAACCGGATGGGCGATGCTACAGGTAATACCAATCCTCGAGTTTCCCCGTGGTGGCCCCGCAGGACCCCTGTTTGGGACCAACACCATCAGCACTGGCCCCCCTGTTATGTAGAATTAAGAACCCGGGGACATGACCCCCTATGCAATTAATTAATTAATTAATTTGTTATTATGAGCAAATTAAAACCAATGTTGGGCCTTGCTGGAGGAGTTTTATTCAGAGTCAAACTGTCAAGGGGTCCCCATCCACCCATCGTGTAAGGAACGCAAAATCAAGGAACATAATGTCGGTTTATCGGCGCCTAAGGTGGCATGAGTGGAACAAAACACCGAGCAAAAGGCCAAGCCTTCCACCCATGCCCAGTATATAGGTGTGTTAATAATAATTATAGATATTGTGATATACCAACAACAAGTTCCCACCTGGAACGATCTTCATCTTCACCTGCAACTAGCAACACTATAAGAGGCGCTGAGCAAGCGGGTAACATAGCCAAACAGTGGTTTTGCTAGGAAGGTGTCAAAAGGTTAGAGGTTTCATGTCAACAAGGAGAGGGCTGACAATAAAAGATGGGTAGCGCGACATGTAACGATAGCATCGAGACAACTAAGCATGGCAATGGTAGTAAAAGTATCCAAGGGTATGATCATCTTGCCTGGGATTCCACAAGGGAGAAGAACAAGTCCATGAAGTAGACGGAGCAACACAGTCGAGCGAATCCTCACAACTCCGGAACGAAACCGAAGCTAACAAGAGAAGCAACCGGAAAGAAGCAAAACAACACGGTAAACACACAAGCATAAACATGGCATACGATGCACATCCAAGTATGATGCATGTCCGGTTTAATTATGCATGGCATGGCAATGTGCACAAACAAAACTACAAGTTAAGTGGAGCTCAATATGCAACGAGTTGCATATTGACGAAATACCACATGTTATTTATTTAGTTGACTCTCGTTTATTTACAAGACAAGATTAAATGTTTGTTAACATGGCAAGAGGTGAAGCAAAAACAAACTACCTATTTAGGCAAGTTTAAATGAGGCCGGAATGACAAACAACAATTCCGTAAACTCCTCACGTGCATATTTATGAATTTGGTACTGTTCTGCCTATTACCACATTTTAAAGTTGTTAAACAGCAAAATAAAGTGCATCATGTTATTCTACACATTTTTCCACCCCATTTACATATAAAGTTTATTAAAAACCGAGCTACGGTTATTTAATTATGAAATAAATCATTTTAGCATGGCATTAGAGCAAATTTAAATAAACAGCAAGTTAAACATTTTTAACTGGGGTGAAAGTGGCATATTATTAATCTACACAAAATTCTAAGCAATTTTTATATATAAAGTTTTTACATATGATGCATGGTTATTTAGTTATTAAATGTATGATGTTGGGGGTCTTTTCTATAAAAACTGAAGTTCTCTGGAAAAAGAACAATTCGCAGACGCTGAAAAAAACATCAGCGGGCTGCATCTAGGCGGACTAGGCGCTCACCATGGGCAAAGGCCCGGTCGGGGGAAGAGGCAGGGGAGGCTCGCTCGCTGGGCCTTGGCGCGGGATGCGGCCCAGGCTGAGGTGGCCGGCCTCGTGCCCTCTCGAGCACGAGCAGATGCGGGAGGCCGCACCGGCGGCGACTTCCGGCGATGAGGGCAGTGGAGACGCGGCGGCCGGCGAGGTCGAAAAGGGGGCGGGAAGGCGGATCCGGCCCTGGGGAACGCCGGGGACGCGAGATTCGGCGTCGGCAAGAGGAATCAGGGACTCCGACGGCTTCCTGCAGAGACATGGGAGAGAGAGAGAGCTCGTGAGAGAGGGAGAGGTGATACAGGGAGGAGAGTGAGAGAGAAAGGAGAGGGCGCGACAGGGGCCGGCGACCTGGCGGGGCGGCGGCGAGGCTTGCCGGCGGCGGGGGCCAAGCAGCGCTGGAAGAGCGGCGGCGGGGACGAAGGACTGAACGGCGGCGACGAACCTCCTCGATCCGCTCGGGATCGAGCGGGGAGTGGGGCGGCGGAGCGAAACGGCTCGGGAGCGGGCTGCCCCGGGCCCTGGCGGGCTCGGCGGGCCTGCCCCGGGCCCTGGCGGGTGCGCGGCGATGTGGGGCTGGCCAGGGACGCGTGGAGGCGCCTGGTTGGCTGCTTCGGCGGATGGAATGACGTGGCACCCCCGGATTGGCCGGGGCACCGACGGGTGGCGGCGCCAAGTGGCGGCCTGTGGCTGGAGGTGCACGGAATGCGAGGAGGAGGAGGCTGGGAGGTTAGGGGAGGCTAGGAGATGCCCAAAATGGCATGGGGGGCTGTTTAAATAGGGAAAGAGCTAGGTTTTGGTGCAAAACGGAGCCCTCCGATCGCGATCCAACGGCAACGGAGCGGAGGGGTGCTAGGGAAGGCCTAATGGGCTATGAAGAGGGGGTGTGGGCTGAGATGAGAGGAGAGGAGAGAGGCCCGCGGGGTTTTCGGAGACCAAAAACGTCTGACGTTTAGACCGGCTACTAGTGCCGCTATAGCTATCCGTCGGGCTATCAAACGGACTCCGAACGCGACGAAACTTGACAGGCAGTCTACCTATGCTATAATAAGACCGCACGCCAAGTTTCAACCCATTCCGAGAACATTCCCCGACCACTCATAAAAATAAATATTCGGAGGTGCCGCAGGTGCGTGCGAGTGTGTCTGGGCTCAGAACGGGCAACGGAGAGAACTGGGGAACCCGAACGAATGCAAGTTTTGAAAACATGCAGATGAAATGCAAATGATGACATGATGCAATGCAAAATAAATAACACAAGCACAAAAGAAACACACCGAAGAATCCGGAACATCAGGAATCTCTGGAATCTTCTGGGACGTCGGTCTTCGGGCGTCACAACTCTCCCACACTAACCGAGGATCTCGACCCGAGATCCTAGAGATGGCACCGGGTAAAAAACGGAAGAGGAAGAGGTAAAACAAAGTTGCTTCTTTGACAAACGAGTGAAAACCAAAGAACCTGAGAGGTTGAACAATCTTGAAAGAAAGAATACAACGGAGAAGAACGAAGTTAAGAGCACTCCGGTAAAAGGAGGAACAAGGGGCACCAGGAGAATTTTGCAGGTTGAAAGGCATGAAACAAGAGCTCATGAACCAGAAGAATATGAAACTGCAATGGTATAGTCAAGGAATAAGAATAACAGAATTTGGACAGCACTCCGTCTGAAAATGGAAGGAATTAACATGAGCTTGAGGAGATGGAATGATACTTGATGAAATCAACAGCACACTGCCTCCGGAACATTGAAAGAATGGCACAAGGTGTAAGGAAGGCTTCAGACAGCACTCCGGTTGAAAAGAGAGGCAAAACTAGATAAGATGATGGAACTTGAATGAAGAATACAACACTCGGGTTAAATGATAAACAAGGAAAGAACATGATCTTGATAAAAACTAGATGATGGTCAAAGAGAGCAATATCACAAAGCCTCCGGAATGAAGAATCGCATATAAATCAATGAAAGAAATGAATGGAGAAGAAAATGACAACTTCTCCCACGAATGAATTAGGAAAACCTCCTTACAAAGAAGGGTTGAACGGAGTTGATGGAGAGAATCAACACGAAACGAATAAGCTCTGTGGGCTTATGGAAAACATCTCAAAATTAAGAGGTGACAACCAGCCACTAATGGAAAACAATTGATTGGATTGATATCAACAAGGAGATGAAAAACTTATTTCACCGGAATGATGATGAAGAACTTGGGTCATTTATAAGCACCATAATAGCAACAATCCTTTGGGAAAACTTTTAGGTGAAATACAACCCAAGATTACTCCAACAAATAATTGAAGGGTTGAAAACATCTCTTGAACGGAGAGAAAATGATGGGTTTACATGTATCATTCTTGATAACTTGTGAATCATGAAACATGAAGGAATTGTCAAGAATGACATAACACCATCTGAAAAGATAAGGTAGAAAGAATTGCACTTGGAAAGCATGAAGAAGAATGCTTGAGCTCCAACAAGAATCTTGATGAAGACTTCGAGGATGAATTAAATCTTGATGAACCACCATGAAAACTCCGGTAATGAAAGCGTGAGAAATGAAAGATGAAAAGAATAAGATTCAAGACCTGCGATGAATTAGATGGAGCTTTGAAATGATATAATTGAAATAACTTGGAGCTCCGGAAAACAAGATGAAAAACTTAGAACCAATGATTTGATATGACGAACAAGCTCCGAAGGAAGGGATTAAATCACCTTGAAGGAATAAGAATAAGAATTATGTCATGCATCTCCTTCACCAATTTAAATTGGCGACAAGCAATGGATTTGGCATACTACTTATTCTCGTTGCAAAGAATTAAAGAGAGATCTAGCACAAGCTTGGGTAATTCTTCAACGAACCACCGGTAGGATTATGAAAAGAACGAGTGAATTGATACGATAACACGAAAGAGTAATCTTGAACGAGCCACCGTAAGAATAGGGAGACGAACGAAGAGGCATCAATGAAGAATAGTTGGAGGACGAAGTTGAAAACTGAGAACGAAGAATCTTCTGAAATGATGGCCTTCGGAGGAACACAAAGAAAAGAATTCATAAAATGCTTCGGACGGCATAAAATAATTCCTCACAATCTGAACAATAATGAGGATGGCATGAAGCTAGAACCACGAATCTTCAAGAGAACGGGCCAAGATTTAAGAGAAACACCTTGAAGAATTGCGAGATACTCCGGAAGAATAAAAAGATGGAAGGTTTAACCAAACATAAAAAGAATTTGAAAACAATCTGGGAGAAGGCATATGACAGATGGAATCCATTCTTACGTCACATTTTGAAAGAATTTGAGTATAACTCTGAAAAAAATTGGAAGAGTCAGGTAAGATCCTGGAAAAAGACCTGTGGGTTAGGGCCCACTCAAAAGAAATCACCGTTGGGAAAGATTGCTTGAGAGGTATTGCACCGGCTGAATTAAATGGCTTGAATAAGATGAAAATCCTCAAAATAATTTGAACGGATTAAGAATGGAATTATGAATCTTCAGCACTCCGGATATGAATAGCAAGAGGAGAATGATTAATTGGTGCACCGGAATAAGAAAGCATTGTGAAAAGAGGAAAAAGGATAAGATCAACACCGAAATCTTGAATTACATCCACCGGCAGAATTTGAGAACAAAAGAATGATGAACTTGAAGCTCTCACTAGTAGATAAAGGGTCATCAGACCCGGTTCGTTTGGGCCTTTAGCCCCGGTTCCTGAACCGGGACAAGAGTGTCGGTACTAATGCTCTGACCCTTTAGTCCCGGTTCAATCCAGAACCGGGGCAGATGGGTGTCCACGTGGCCTGTGCGCCGAGCCCAGGCAGGAGGGGCTTTGGTCCCGGTTGATGGTACCAACCGGGACCAAAGGGCATCCACGCGTCAGCAATTCTGTGGCTATGGTTTTTGTTTTTTTTAAAGGGGAGGGGGGTGGAGGTTTTGGGGGGTTAATTTAGGTGTTTCATATTGTGTTAGCTAGCTAATTAATAGAGAGAAGTGTCCTCTCTTATGTCCGTGCTTGGTCAACGCTACGTACTACACATACGTATAGAGAGGACTAGACACGCTAGCTAGCTAGCTAGCTAGTAAAGCAAACGAAGGAAACAGAAGATCGTATAATCAACATATATATATATATATATATATATATATATATATATATATATATATATATATATATATATATATATATATATATATATGCATACAGAGAGAAGTAATATCGACCACCTCTCCTTCTCCGAGAGATTGGTCGAACAACAAGTTCTCGTATATCTATCCGACACTACCGGGCACATATATACAATAATTATCTCTTACAAATATAATCTCCTATCATATGGATGCATGGTCCACATAGTATTCTCCGTCTTCAGCGATCACATGTTCAAGGAAGAATGCCGCCAATTCCTCTTGAATTGCTCGCAGACGATCTGGTGTTAGGAGTTCATCCCGCATCCGAAACATCTAATTTGAAGTAGGGGGTCAATACATGAAATGATGCTATAAATTTGTGAATATTATTGATTGCTTACGCACTTCAAATTGTGCTTCAGAGTAGCCCCGCTCACAGGTCGTGTGGCGGATGGACTCGCAAATGTAGTATCCACAGTAATCATTCCCGGGTTCCTGCCACAACCACTTTACAAGAAATAGAGGTCAATCAAACTGATAAGCAAGAATGCCAAATTGGTATTGATGAAACTAGCGCTTCAATCAAGATATAGGAGATGAGCGCGCGGAACATGCTACTATATAGTACTTACTTTCGGGTATCTAAATTCTAGCTTCTTCGGCAGTCCCGGAGCTTTTTTGGTGAATTTTCTCCAAACCCTGCCAGACAAAGAAAACAATTAGTTGATATCAGAAATGAAGTTGCTGATATATATGCATGGTGGATAATATTGATCGATTTAACTTACCTGACGAGCATTTGAGTCATGTCCGCATACTCCTCGGGATCTTTACGTTTAGAGTCCAAGACAGTTACTACTCCCTTCTCAAGCTTAATCTCTAAGAGAATATAGTGGAAGCTGCGCACACATGCATGAACTCATCAATTACATCACTATAACCTTGACCGATATATAAGGGAAACCAAATATGCACAAGACAGTAACTCTCACTTGAAGTTGTAAGGAAAGAGTATTATATCTTTGTTTTCATTTACCACCAACGATCATAACAAGTTGGTATCGGTATCGTCGGGACGCAATTTAACCTCGGTTGCATCTATGAGGTATGTGTTAATGAACCCAATATCACCTACTTGTCTTTTCTTCAATTCGACGATCTTCAATCTGCATAATATAGTGAGGATAATTATAAATACATGCAATGAAGATCAGCTATATAGAGAGATTTAATGACAGAAGTAGTACTACTTACAGACAGTAGCAGGTGACCGTTGTTTTATCGAGGGCCAATTGATTGAAAAACTGATAGAACTCCTCAAATGGAACAGGCAACAGTTCAATTCCAACGAGGTCATGCTCTGGTTTAACTCTCAAATACAAGCTATCCCTCCCCCCAGACTCTCTGCAGATTTTCAAGTACCAATCATGCAATCTTCGCATATTCGTTGATAGAGATCTTTCATTTTTGACGAGAGGCTTCCCGTACTCGTATCTTTGTATCTGCACCTCCAGGAAATCATAATGTACATCATCGGACAGGTAATCTCCAAGATTGGTGATGGGCCTCGAACCCCTCGTTGGTTACCCCAAGTGGAAGGTGTAAGATGCAGTAAGTAGAAGTGTTTTCCCCTAGCAAAGATGCCAAGGATCGAATCCCCAGAGACTCCTAGGTTCAACAGGTAGGTGTCAATTGCTAACGACGCAATTAGCAATCAACGTGGACCTGCACACAAATACAAATAACTTTGCTCCCAACGAGTACAGAGAGGTTGTCAATCTCTCCGGCCTTGTAGTTCACAAAGGGTTAAAAGCAATATGATAGTAGTGATAGATAGTGTTTTGCAATAGTAAATAAAATAGCAAAAAGTAAATAGTGTATGTGATCAATGATGGTAATATGGACCGGAGTCTCATGATGTTCACTAGTGATGTCTCTCTCCCAAAAGACGATAAAACAGCTATGTGAGGTAAACAAATTACAGCTGGGCAATTGACAGGACCACGAACGCAAACCAATGCTGACTACATTGCAAGAAAGGTTGAGGTTCAAAGCATGGGCGATACGCCAAAGTAAGTAGACCGAAATCCATCAATATCTACTACTAATCATCCACCTTGAGATATCTATCCAGAACATCTCGCTGGTATTAAGTTGCGAGTCCCACCCATAGTGTAAACTCAATGCAACAGAGAACTGCATTAAAAGAACTTTGCGTAAAGTAAACAATCCTTGCACCCGCGGGCACAAGCACCGTTGTTTTCCTCCTTGTGGCAACAGCACATCCCCTAGACTCATGTTTCTGTCACTCAAGCTAGTCATCGAGGGGCATGAACCCACAATCAAGCATAATGTTCCCTCTTGGAGTCACTACCTACTACTTGGCCAAAGCAATAAATAACAACAGAGAACATGCAAGAATTACTTATGAACTAAAATATAAAAGAGGTGAATCAAATATATTACTCAAGATCAATCTGAACATAATCTCATAATCCATCGGATCCCAGCAAACTCAACATAGCAACAGCATAAGGATTACATAGGTGCCTCGATCAGGTAGGGCTGCTCACGAGGACTAATTAGTGAAGCACAAGAACGGGAGGAGAACATCACATAGCTACTGGTCATGGACTCATGGTCCAAGGGAGACTACTCACGAGTCATCCGGGAGGCGTCCATGGTGGTGGAGAAGCTCCCGGTGGTGATCCTCCCCTCCAGCAGGGTGCCGGGAAGAGTTCTCCTGGTGCTCCCGATCTTGGAAGCGGCGGCGGAACAGAGATGGGATCGCGAAAAGAAGTCCTGTTTCGAGGGTTTCGGAGAGTCCTTTAAATATATGCCAAAGTAGGGCACCGGGGGGCTTTCGGGGGGCCGAGGCGCCCCCCCGGCGCGGCCCGGGGGGGCGCCCACAGGGCGCCTGGAGCCCCTGTGGCCCCCCAGGTTGCCCTTCGGACGCAGTGTTGTTTCCGTATCGCTGATTTTTTATATAATTTTTCTGGATTTTTCTGGGCAGTTCTCGAAACGTGAAAACCTGAAATACAAAAACAGCCGAAAACAGAAACTGGCACTAGGGTGCACTGGATTAGTAAGTTAGTCCAAATATGATCAAAAGTGTATGGAAGTGTATGAATATCATAGCAATATCACCCAAAAGTGGCATGGAGCAAGTAGAAATTATAGATACGTTTTGGACGTATCAATTGGTATAACCGGGCACCATCCTCGGATCATGAGCGACCATGTCGCTAGACACCTTGAGCGGGGGGCACGATTGGTCCGCTTGTTCGCCGAGCTGGGAAATTTGTTTCTCAGCTCGTCCTTCTGCTAACCTTTGATCACTTTTAGTACTTCCCGACCGCTTCGCTTCTTGAAATGACTTTTGAATCATGCGGTCATAGTTGTCCTTCGGCTTACTTTTCGCTGGTTGCTTCAGGGCAGGAAGAGTGCGCTTTCCTTTCACCGCATATATCTTCTCCTCCGGAGGTGGATGTCTCTGTGCTTTCAACCCTTCAAGCCAGTCCTTAACTTTGCCTTGAGCTATCTTCGTGTTTTCCTCGTCGGACCTCTCATATGGTAACTTCTCTAGAGGCGTGAGAGAAGGACCGAATCTACATCGCCTCCCGCCTCTGGCTGTACTGGTAGACGTCGCCAGACCAGACGAAGCGGCTGTCTTTTTTCCTTGCTTACGCGCCGGAGCAGGAGCAGCCGGAGCGGCGACAGGTCTCTTCCACCCTTGCTGACTAGGCGGAGAAGGAGGAGCAGGCTGGCTGCTCGGGCGCGCCGGCGGCGAAGGAGGCGGAGTGCCGCCACGGGCCGGCGGCGAAGGAGGCGGAGTGCCACCACGCGCCGGAGAAGGAGCTGGAGTGCCCTGATCGTCACTCGCCGGAGGAGGAGGCGGTGGAGGAGGCAGAGTGCCCTGACTCGCCGGAGGAGGAGGAGGAGGAGGGGGAGGCGTCCAGTTGAGAATGTTGATGAGGTCCTTCCGCCATAGGCATGGAGTCTTCAGTGAAGAACCCAGCCGAGTCTCCCCTTCACCGGTAGGGTGGTCAAGCTGGAGCTCCTCAAATCCCTCCGTTATTTCATCCACCATCACCCTAGCATATCCTTCTGGAATCGGCCGACAGTGAAAAGTGTCGCCGGGTCCAGAAGGATAAATAGAGCCAGCAGCCGCCTTAACCTTTAGATTCATCCACTGCGCCATAAGGTGGCAATTTTGTGCCTGCGTGATAGCATCCACGGGATACCTGGCAGTAGCCGTCAAGACAGGCTCCGGCTGAAGCAGCTCGGTGGAACCCACGGTGCTTCTCCGCTGAGATGGCGGGGTAGCTTCGGGGGAAGCTTCGGCAATTCTTTTGTCCCGATTTGCTTCCCGTTCCTCTATTGCTTGTATTCTGGCCCGCAGCGCCTGCAGTTCGGTCTGCTCCATTTTCTTCCTCCTCTCGTGGCTTTTGTAGCCGCCTGCGTCCGGAAACCCAGCACGCCACGGAAGGGAGCCTGGCGTGCCTCGTGTCCGTCCAGGGTGCTCAGGATTCCCGAGGGCCATTGTCAGCTCGTCGTTCTCTCTGTCGGGGAAGAACGTCCCTTCATGCGCTGCTTTGATATACTGTCGCATCTTCCTGATTGGTGTTTCCAATTGCTTGTCCATCCAAATGCACCACCCTGATACAGGGTCCAAGGTTCCGCCAGCCCCGAAGAACCAAGTCCGGCAACGGTCTGGCCAGTGCATTGTCTCTGGTTCGATCCCTTTCTCAAGCAGATCATTCTCAGCCTTGGCCCACTTAGGCCGGGCTCTGAGGTAGCCACCTGACCCCGTGCGATGGTGATGCTTCTTCTTCGCAGCATTTATCAGGTTTGTCTCCGACATCTTCTGACTCTTTTCCGATGTCTTATGGGACACAAATGCGGGCCAGTCATCTTTGATCTTCTCATATATGCCCACGAATTCTGGAGTCTTTTTATCTTTGACAAACGTATTCAATTTTTTCTTCCATGCCCTGAATTGGCCTGCCATCTTCGAAAGTGCAGCAGACTTGATTAACTCCTCTTTAACTGGATTCGCCGGATCATCCTCTCGCGGTAGGATGAAATTTGACTTCAGCTCAGTCCAAAGATCTTCTTTCTGCATATCAGTGACATAAGTCACCTGAGCATCATTTGCAGCCGGCTTTAACCATTGATGGATGCTGATCGGGATCTTGTCCCTAACCAGAACCCCGCACTGATTAACAAGTGCGTTCTTTGTCCGGATGGGGTCAATCGGCTCGCCGGAGCGCAAGATTTCTGAGATCTCAAACTTTTCATCCGGCTCAACTTTTTCTTCGCGCCTCGTCTCTTTACCGAAGATTTGCTCGATCCGGAGGGCTAGAAAAAGAAACAAAGACGAGAGTTAATGAATGCATCAATTAACTAGTCAGCACA
>LR738714.1:858684325-858695359 GCA_902687465.1 Secale cereale | reverse complement strand
GGCTCAGAACGGGCAACAGAGAGAACTGGGGACCCGAACGAATGCAAGTTTAGAAAACATGCAGATGAAATGCACATGATGACATGATGCAATGCAAAATAAATAACACAAGTACAAAAGAAACACACGGAAGAATCCGGAACATCTGGAATCTCTGGAATCTTCTGGGACGTCGGTCTTCGGGCGTCACACGCCCGCGCCGCGCCGTCGCCGCCCCGCCGCCGGAGCCGCCGGACCTCGCCGCCGTCGCCGAGGTAGAAACCGCCGCCGCCATCGGTTTTCTCCAAAATACCGATCGTTTTTTTAGGAAAACCCTAGATCTGTTTTTTTATTTAGATAGATCGGTTCGGTTTTTCCGTCGGTTTAGTTATTTAGCGGACGTTCGTCCGTACGTTCGTTTTAACGAACGGTTTTCGTTAGTTAGCCGCAGACAGCGAACGTTCGTTCGTTAGCCTGTTCGTCCATTTTCTTTTTCGGGGTATTTATCCGCGATTATTCCGATCACGATTTGTGCCCTGATCTTGTTTTTCGTTTTTCTTTTCGCTCGAGAGTCGGAGTCAGGTGATTCAAAATCCCAGATCTTCGTCTCGAAGCCCTTTGTACGTTTAATCAACTGGAACAAGATTTTGGCTACTGTAAATTTTGAATTTAGGCCAACTAGTAAACCGGAGCTCGTTTCTTTTGCAGTTTGAGTTTCGTTGCTTCTTTCGAGTTGATTCTTTTTGCAAACCGGAGTTCTTAAGTTGAACCTTCTGGTTAGATCTCTTATTTGAGTTTTACCCGTGCATTAGTTAAGTACTTATTGTATGCTTGTTTGACTGCGATAGAGTACCTGGAAAGCGCCGCTTGCTACTTTGAGTCTCTAGGTTTTGCGGATCATCAGCAAGGCAAGCAACACTTTGATCATACTTTCCAATTACCCAGTTTTGATTGCGTTAGTTAAACCCTCACACATTGCATGAGTAGGACCAATTAATTTGTGGGACTGGGAAGTAGATTGAGGTAGTACCTATTACCTGCATTACATTCAAACCTTTGGGAGTTACTTCTACATTTGCTGTTAGGACATGCTATGCTCGTAGACGTGGATTGGGTGAGTGAAATCCATGACAGATGTGAGTCTGTTAATTAATGGTTCAACTTAAGGTGGCAACATTAATACACATCAGGGTGGATTGAGGCATCTGGGTATTCCAGTGATTGCCTGTTTTTCTTTTGGACCGCCACCCAGGCTCAAAGGGATCATGAGATTATTCATACTAGAAACTTCCGTGTGCAGCCATAATGCTATTATGGGCTCTAGCATAGTATGAGTAAGTTGTGCGAACTCTTACAGTGGTGGACTAGCAGATGTAGGGGATGTAGGTTGGTACGGTCCGCCCGATCGTAAGGTGCTAGCGCTTCTGAAAGACTATGTCTCGGTCATCCGTTCCTCAAACACCATGCAGTGCGAGAAACCAAACGGAGGCGATCGAGTCTTGTGGGAAAAGTGCACAAACCTCTGCAGAGTGTACAAACTGATCATGATTAGCCGTGTCCCCGGTTATGGACGTCTTGAGTATCTAGTACTTGGATTTTTCATGTGCATCTCAACATGTTACTCTAATTTAATATTGTTGGGTTTAATGATTATTTTAATTGGGGTTGAGAGGATGTCTATCTTCTCAACGATGTTTCAACTACCATGATAGTTAATTAAAATCTATTCCTTTGAAGTAGGAAAAAATTGGCTTTACACAAAAACTTAACCGTAGAGCTTTCCACCAGCTAAATATTGCATATAGTATAGCTTTACTTTCATTGCATTCTCTTGTGTTACCATGCCAGCATATTCCATGTGCTGACCCATTTTCGGGCTGCAACGTTTCATGTTGCAGACTTTTCAGACGACGAGTAAGATGCCCTTTTAGGTCGTGGTTCTATACTCAATGATGCCGCTGGAGTTGATGGACTCACTTCTCTTCCAAGCCTTCCGCTGTTATCGTATTAGATGGCCTTCAGCCATATTATTTGTAATAATTCATCGTTGGACTATCAATGTAATAAGTGTGTGATTGCTACTCTGTTATAAATCCTTCAAGTACTATGCGTGTCAGCATTACTGATCCAGGGATGACACTGATGCACAGAGATCAGACTGTTTGAGGTCTGGTCTCTACAAGATGGTATCAGAGCACACGCTGACTATAGGACACGACCACTAAGACAAGCCCTAGAGCACAATTCACTCTTCTCTTTTCTAACTCCTCATCTTTTCTACTCTTTATGATTGTGGAAGCAAAGCACAAGTTCATGCAACCGGATGATGACACGCCATTTGGACGACACCTAAAGGAAGTCACAAGATATCTCAACATTGGATTACCAAGTTTCACCGGAACCTACAATGCCACTCTACCTGAGGAAGAGCGTTGGTTGATTCAAGCTCAAGTTCCAGGAAGGACGTTCGCACCCGTCACCTCACTCATAGAATTTTCCTTTAATGCACCTACATGGAGCCTAGGAAGGAGTACGGCAGCCCACATTGCTATGGGAAGGATTGGAGAAGTCTACAAGCAGGAGCTAAAGGACACCATCTGCCAGATTTGTGGACGCCGAGATGAGAATTGGGATATGATTAGCACCGGGAAGGATAGGTCCATTGCAGCATTCATCCAGGAGTTGAACCACCACATTCGTCGCCAGGAGCACCAGATGTGTGCAGGGATGATAGATTTGAAGAAGGCCCTGAATAGGAATTTGGAGCTAGAAGAAGAACTCAAGTCTACACGCGACGGATATGAGGAGGAGATGAAGATACTTGTGGAGAAGAATGATGATTTTGACCCGGAAGTTAGGGATACTCATGGGAGAAGAAGACGAGGAAGAAGAACCCAAGGAGATACCACCGGAGGACTATATCATCATAGATGACACGGATTCGGAAGCTGAGGATAGCCAGGATGAAGACTATGAAGATGAAGCTGGAGCAGATATTATGGAATCCTCTGCCGATCAATATTTTTAGATAACCAGCCTGTGACTAGTAGTTTACCTCCATATATTAGATTTAGAGCACCTTTGTAACGATCGTTAGATTTGTAAGACCTTGTTTGAAATTGATTGGTGTGATATGATTGTGTGTTTTCCTCATGTGCATATGGGTAGTGATTTTCCCTTAGACCTCTTTTCTATTCTAATCTCTTCCCTCTACACCCATCCGATGCCTCCAAGACGTGAATTCGAGTTTCCCCCTGAGCTCACCCAGTTGATCCAGCAGCAGAACACCCTGATGCAACTTCTTGTCCAGAACACTCAGAACAACCAGAACAACAACAACAACAACAACCCTCCACCACCACCACGCGTGGACAACCTGACACGTTTCTTAAGGTTGCAACCACCCGTGTTTGCTAGCAGCATCGAACCAATAGTGGCTGATGACTGGCTACGCAAGATTGGAAGGGATTTGACCACCGCCAATTGCTCGGATGCTGAGAAGGTGCGATTTGCCGCACACCAGTTGTCTGGACCAGCCGCAGCATGATGTGAGAATTACACATCCACTTATCCCGTAGCCAATGTGACTTGGGATCAGTTTCAGCAAGCTTTTCGTACCGCCCATGTCTCAACTGGAGCAATGAGTATGAAGAAGCAGGAGTTTCGCAACTTGCGCCAAGGAAATCGTACTGTGGCTCAGTACGTGGATGAGTTTAGTACCCTATCTCGTTATGCCCCAGATGATGTGGCCACAGATGCCAAGAAGCAGGAGAGATTCATGGAAGGGCTGAATGATGAGATGAGTGTACAGTAGATGGTGGCAACTTTCAATAACTACCAGGAGTTGGTTGACCGCGCCCTAATGATTGAAAGGAAGCATCAACAGATTGAGAGTCGCAAGAGGAAGTATGGGCAAGGAAAGTATAATTCTGGAACTCAGCAGAAGCCCCGTTTTACCCCTAAAGCGGTAGGACAGTTTCAACATACCCATGGAGGAGGTAGCTCGCACAATCACAATGGCACCAAGAATGGGAATGGAGCCAATGGAAACCAGAACCGCCCTACACCGTCCACACCCACCAAGAGGGATTTTAGCCATGTCACTTGTTACAAGTGCGGGAAGAATGGACATTATGCCAATGAATGCCCAGAAGTTAAGAATGGGAACGGAAATGGAAGCGCCGGGAAGAAGCCCAACCCGTTCAACAAAGGACAAGTGAACCACGTAACTGTGGAGGAGGTAGAGGAGCAACCAGATGCGGTTATAGGTAAGTTCTTAGTTAAGTCCTTTACTGCATTCGTTCTTTTCGATACTGGTGCATCGCATCCATATATTTCAAGGGGATTCGTGGATAAGTACAAGCTGCCGACCCAAGCCCTTAGATCGCCCATGTTAGTAACCTCACCAGGAGCGGAGTATATGGCTAAGTCATGGTGTGATCAGTTGCCCCTAAGGATTGGTAATTACATATTCCCTTCGGACCTAATAGTATTGGAATCTCAAGGACTGGATGTGATATGAGGCATGGATTGGTTATCTAAGTATGACGGGAATATTGAATGTGCCAGTAAGACCATTTTGCTTACTACACCGGAAGGAAGAAGGATCAAGTATGTATCCCGGCATGAGTCAAAGAGGAGTAGGTTAAATTCCTTGTCAGGAGTTGTTCAGGAGGAAGTTCCAGTAGTGAAGGATTATCCGGATGTGTTTCCAGAGGAGTTACCTGGCATGCCACCGGATAGAGATACAGAGTTTTTGATTGAATTTTTGCCAGGCACAGGGCCAATTTCTAAGAGACCATATAGGATGCCCGCAAAGGATTTGGAGGAGATAAAGAAACAGATTAAGGAGTTACTGGATAAAGGATTTATACGCCCAAGTTCTTCGCCTTGGGGTTCGCCAGTACTTCTAGTGGAGAAGAAGGATGGATCGTTAAGAATGGTTGTTGATTATCGAGGATTGAATGAAGTAACGATCAAGAACAAGTACCCACTACCGATGATCAATGATTTGTTCGATAGATTGCAAGGAGCTAAGGTATTTTCCAAGATCGATCTACGATCAGGGTACCATCAATTGAAGATCTGAGAGCAGGATATACCTAAGACGACCTTTACCACTAGGTATGGGTTGTACGAGTATACCGTTATGTCGTTTGGTCTGACAAACGCACTGGCATACTTTATGAACCTGATGAACAAAGTGTTTATGGAGCATTTGGATAAGTTCGTCGTAGTGTTCATAGATGATATATTGATCTTCTTGAAGGATGAAGAGGAGCATGCAGAGCATTTGCGTTTGGTATTGGAGAAGCTCAGAGAACATCAGTTATATGCCAAGTTTAGCAAATGTGACTTTTGGTTGAAGGAAGTCGGATTCCTCGGACATGTTATATCCGGAGAAGGAATAGCAGTAGATCCCACCAAGGTGGACACTGTGACCAATTGGGAAGCACCGACAACAGTTTGTGAGATCCGGAGTTTTCTTGGAATTGCAGGATACTATCGGAGATTTATCGAGAATTTCTCAAAGATTGGAAAGCCAATGACGGAGTTGTTAAAGAAGGACACCTACTTCAGTTGGACAGAAGAATGTGAGGCCAGTTTTCAGGAATTAAAGAAACGTTTGGTCTCATCCCCTGTGTTGATTCTGCCAGATCAACATAAGGATTATGAGGTGTACTGCGACGCTTCACGTCGAGGACTTGGAGGTGTTTTTATGCAGGAAGGAAGAGTTGTTTCGTATGCTTCACGACAACTGAAACCTCATGAGATGAACTATGCCACCCACGATTTGGAGTTAGCACCCGTAGTGCATGCATTGAAGACGTGGAGACATTTTCTCATTGGAAACCATTGTGAAGTATATACGGATCACAAGAGTCTGAAGTATATATTCACTCAGAAGGAGTTGAATCTTAGGCAAAGGAGATGGCTGGAACTCATTAAGTACTATGACATGAGATTGCATTATCATCCCGGAAAGGCTAACGTAGTAGCCGATGCGCTAAGCCGTAAGAGCCATGTCAATACCCTAATGATGGAGGAATTTCCAAAGGAGTTAGCCGAGGACCTACGAGAACTACGGTTGGAGATAGTTCCGAGAGGCTATGTAGCAACACTAGAAATCCAGTCTACCCTGATGGATAAAATCAGAGAAGCTCAGAAAGCTGACAAGGAGGTTGTCACTATAAAGGACAGGATGAGCGAAGGAAAAGCTAAAGGATTTCGTGAGGATGAAAACGACACCCTATGGTTTGAGGATCGAATCTATGTGCCTAATGACCCGGAGATCAGGAAGTTGATTTTATAGGAGGCCCATGATTCACCATACTCGATTCACCCAGGAAATACTAAGATGTATTTGGATTTGAAGGATATTTTCTGTTGGACCAGTATGAAGAAGGATATTGCGGAGTATGTAGCAGTTTGTGATGTATGTCAGAGAGTGAAGGCAGAACATCAGAAGCCAGCAGGATTGTTACAACCTATGCCAATACCCGAATGGAAGTGGGAGAAGCCTGGCATGGATTTTATCACCGGATTGCCCAGGACCAAAGCAGGATATGATTCAATCTGGGTAGTAGTAGACCGATTGACGAAGGTAGCCCACTTTATCCCTGTGAAAACCACATATACCAGTGCGAAGTTGGCATAGATATACATGACCAGAATTGTATGTCTGCATGGAGTTCCGAGGAGCATCGTATCAGATAGAGGAACCCAGTTTACCTCAAAGTTCTGGAATCAGTTACATGAAACTTTGGGTACCAGACTAGAGTTTAGCACAACATTTCATCCGCAGACAGATGGACAGACGGAGAGAGTAAATCAGATTTGGGAGGATATGCTAAGAGCCTGTGCATTAGATTGTGGATCTAGTTGGGACGACAATTTTCCCTACGCGGAGTTCTCATACAGCAACAGTTACCAGGCCAGTTTGAAGATGGCACCGCTCGAGGCATTGTATGGAAGGAGATGTCGAACACAGTTGTCGTGGGATGAAGTTGGAGACCGAAAATTGTTTGGACCAGACTTAATCAAAGAGTCTGAGGAGAAGGTGAAGTTGATCCGACATAGGCTGAAAGTAGCTCAGTCCAGGCAGAAGAGTTATGCAGACTCGAAGCGCAGAGAGATAACCTATGAGATCGGAGATAGAGCGTACCTAAGAGTATCGCCTCTGCGAGGAGTTAAACGCTTCGGAGTTAAAGGGAAGTTAGCCCCGAGATTTGTGGGACCTTACCGTGTTTTGGAACGCATGGGAGAGGTTGCCTACAAGTTGGAATTGCCCGAAGGATTGTCAGGAGTGCACGACGTGTTTCACGTTTTGCAGCTTAAGAAGTGCCATGCGGAGATGGCCAATATACCTCTTAGAGACACAGTACCCCTGGAAGCAATTCAGTTGGACAGAGATCTGACTTACGAGGAGAAGCCCGTTAAGATTCTCGAATTTTCGAGCAGAGTTACTCGCAGTAAGGTTATCAAGTTTTGCAAAGTTCAGTGGAGTCACCACACCGAGGAAGAAGCCACCTGGGAACGAGAAGATGATCTACGCAAGGACCACCCACACATGTTCTCTAGCCAAGTCGAATCTCGAGGGTGAGATTCATTCTAAGGGGGGTAGGTTTGTAACATCCCAATTTTTAATTTGGAATGTTATACATAGATCATATTTGCATTGCATGCTTTTGCATTTTTGTTTGTGGCGTTCCTCGAAATTCTAAGCAACTCAAGGACCTACGGAGAGAGTTGGGAATTTTACCGTTTACGTATTTGAGTTCGCTCGAATACCGGTACGAGGACAGTGTGATTTTAATTATTTTTCTCCCCTAAAAATATTTATAAATACAAAATATGAGCGGAGATAATATGACTTCTCCAGAATAACAGAAATATTGGAGGAAAAATGTTAAAATCACTTTTGATATTTTTCTGGATTTATTTGCATAGGAAAAATGCGCGTTATTCAAAATTGCATTTAGGTCCGGGAAAAATGTTCACTTTGTCCTAAATATTATTAGAGGACGGTGAAAATTTATTTCGGAAATTTTGGAGTCCGTTTGGTATTTCTTTCATTAGTTTTTTCTGCGCCGGGACTCTTTTAGAAAAATAAAAAGTGAACCGACTTAGGATTCGTATAGGAGTAGGACTGTGGGCTTTAGAAGCCAGCGCCCCCGGCCCGTTTCGCCCCAGCCCAGCCGCCGCCCCCTGCCCTAACCCTAGCCGCGCCGCGCCGCCGCCGCCCCGCCGCCTGCTGCCGCCGCCGCCGCCTCCCGCCGCTGCCACCGCCCGCACCGCGCCGCGCCGCCGCCGCCCGCGTCGCGCTGTCGCCGCCCCGCCGCCGGAGCCGCCGGACCTCGCCGCCGACGCCGAGGTAGAAACCGCCGCCGCCATCGGTTTTCTCCAAAAGACCAATCGTTTTTTTTAGGAAAACCCTAGATCTGTTTTTTTATTTAGATAGATCGGTTCGGTTTCTCCGTCGGTTTAGTTATTTAGCAGACGTTCGTCCGTACGTTCGTTTTAACGAACGGTTTTTGTTAGTTAGCCGCAGACAGCGAACGTTTGTTCGTTAGCCTGTTCGTCCGTTTTCTTTTTCGGGGTATTTATCCGCGATTATTCCGATCGCGATTTCTGCCCTGATCTTGTTTTTCGTTTTTCTTTTCGCTTGAGAGTCGGAATCAGGTGATTCAAAATCCCAGATCTTCGTCTCGAAGCCCTCTGTACGTTTAATTAACTTGAACAAGATTTTGGCTACTGTAAAATTTGACTTTAGGCCAACTAGTAAACCGGAGCTCGTTTCTTTTGCAGTTTGAGTTTCGTTGCTTCTTTCGAGTTGATTCTTTTTGCAAACCGGAGTTCTTAAGTTGAACCTTCTGGTTAGATCTCTTATTTGAGTTTTACCCATGCATTAGTTAAGTACTTATTGTATGCTTGTTTGATTGCGATAGAGTACCAGGAGTGCGTCGCTTGCTACTTTGAGTCTCTAGGTTTTGCGGATCATCAGCAAGGCAAGTAACACTTTGATCATACTTTCCAATTTCCCAGTTTTCATTGCATTAGTTAAACCCTCACACATTGCATGAGTAGGACCAATTAATTTGTGGGACTGGGAAGTAGATTGAGGTAGTACCTATTACCTGCATTACATTCAAACCTTTGGGAGTTCTACGTTTGCTGTTAGGACATGCTATGCTCGTAGACGTGGATTGGGTGAGTGAAATGCATGACAGATGTGAGTCTGTTAATTAATGGTTCAACTTAAGGTGGCAACATTAATACACATCTGGGTCGATTGAGGCATCTGGGTATTCCAGTGATTGCCTGTTTTTCTTTTGGATCGCCACCCAGGCTCAAAGGGATCATGAGATTATTCATACTAGAAACTTCCGTGTGCATCCACAATGCTATTATGGGCTCTAGCATAGTATGAGTAAGTTGTGCGAACTCATAAAGTGGTGGACTAGCAGATGTAGGGGATGTAGGTTGGTACGGTCCGCCCGATCGTAAGGTGCTAGAGCTTCTGAAAGACTATGTCTCGGTCATCCGTTTCTCAAACACCATGCAGTGCGAGAAACCAAACGGAGGCGATCGAGTCTTGTGGGAAAAGTGCACAAACCTCTGCAGAGTGTACAAACTGATCATGATTAGCCGTGTCCCCGGTTATGCACGTCTTGAGTATCTAGTACTTGGATTTTCATGTGCATCTCAACATGTTACTCTAATTTAATATTGTTGGGTTTAATGATTATTTTAATTGGGGTTGAGAGGATGTCTATCTTCTCAACGATGTTTCAACTACCATGATAGTTAATTAAAATCTATTCCTTTGAAGTAGGGAAAAACTGGCTTTACGCAAAAACTTAACCGTAGAGCTTTCCACCAGCCAAATATTGCATATAGTATAGCTTTACTTTCATTGCATTCTCTTGTGTTACCTTGCCAGCATATTCTATGTGCTGACCCGTTTTTGGGCTGCAACGTTTCATGTTGCAGACTTTTCAGACGACGAGTAAGATGCCTTTTTAGGTCGTGGTTCTATACTCAGTGATGCCGCTGGCACTACTAGAAAAAAGGCTATAGGTAATATCACTATTAGTGGCGCACCAGAGATGTGGTGCGCCACTACTATATAGCAGTGGCGCACCACAAACAGGTGCTCCACTAATAGTGACATTACTAGTGGCGCACCAGGTGTGGGGTGCGCCACTACTATGTTTTTGAACAGTAACCAGCCATGCCCAGCCTTACCAGTGGCGCACCAGGGCAAGGTGCGCCACTACTATTTTTGATAGTAGTGGCGCACCTTGCCCTGGTGCGCCACTGGTAAGGCTGGGCATGGTTTTATCACTCCATTTGCATTTTCCTATTCTTTTATCTCAAATCTTAAATTATCACAATGATTCAAATCTTAAATCTAAACACATAAGCCCACGTATATTGTCCTAAAAGATGTACATATATTTAATAGGAAATATTCAAATACATTAAAATGTATGTTGTTTAACAATATTTACATTCAAATGTATGTTGTTTAACAATATTTACATTCAAATACATTCAAATACTCAAATACATTCAAATATATTTAATAGAAAACTAAAAAAGAACTGACAAAAACAGTAAAGAAAAAACACAGAAAAAGGTAAAAAAATGTTTAAAGACCGGACTAGTGCAACCAATAGACATATATACATCAAAAACATTTTTTTTAAAGATTGAAAAAAATGGGAAATATTCAAATACATTAAAATGTATGTTGTTTAACAATATTTACATTCAAATGTATGTTGTTTAACAATATTTACATTCAAATACATTCAAATATTCAAATACATTCAAATATATTTAATAGAAAACTAAAAAAGAACTGACAAAAACAGTAAAGAAAAAACACAGAAAAAGGTAAAAAAATGTTTAAAGACCGGACTAGTGCAACCAATAGACATATATACATCAAAAACATTTTTTTTAAAGATTGAAAAAAATGGGGCCGCCAGGATTCGAACCCTGGCTGGCTGGGTTATGCATCAAGGGTCCAACCACTAGGCCATGGCA